>CACRXP010000208.1:756595-792694 GCA_902702965.1 Spirometra erinaceieuropaei
TAGTAGACTTCAAGGGTGCGACAAAGAAACACCGCGTGTCATATGTCCGGCTTGTTCTTAAAAAGAATTCTAGGAACTACGGCTGGAAAATAAATGACGCGCTGTCTATTGTTGGACATGTGGAGCATCATTTCGCCCAAATGCTTGTTGAGAGTCTAATATATTAGTGAATAGAACAAAAATTCCGTGCCTCCTTTAAAAACTCAATCCTTTCGGAAATTTGAATCCTATTTCGAATGACACAGATATGGACGGAAATATGCAGCTGAGCTTGACGCGAATTGCGGCAAAACCATAAAGCCCGATCTAGACAAACCGCAGCTCCTTAAAAAAGAATGATTCAGCTTCCTAAAAGGAAACTTTTTCTTTACAACCAATGAGGTATTTGTCTTGGCGTTCTGTTGGTGGCGCCCAGCGGACACCCCTAAAGCGTGCGCCAGCGCCGTCAACAGTTTAGTCATCGGCCGGTGGATGAGTCACGCGCCCACAACTCGGCGTACGTGAGTCCTCGCTCTCGTCCAGAATTGTGAGTTTGGTTCGGCATCCACGAGATAATGACACAGAGGCAGAAAAGACATAGGTATTCGAGGACGAAGGATGTGTTTGACTCTGTTGCCGACAGCCATCATGGCCATGCCTGGCGTCCTTGCTCAAGGCTCTGTGGAATCGAGGCCACTTACCTTCGCAGCGAGCGGTTGCAGACGCTCTGACCTACGGCCACTCGACCGACTCCAACCCGAACGCACATGAGTCCACAGAGTCGCGACTGTTCATGCGCCACTTGAACACACAATCCCAATCCCCCTGTAAATGCAACAAAAGTCACTTGAGCATCACACCTCGACAAAACAACAAACGCCGATTGAGCACAACTTCACATTGCCCCACAAACCTACAAAAGCAGTTGCCACCACTGTTTCAAGGACTCTTAGGCATGACTGGACACAGTCAACACTAGCTCTATCTTAGCCAGCGGCCCCTGTCGCCGAAGAGGATAAATTGGGACTTTGTATGCGATAAATCCCTCATTCTGGTGATTTCTGCCTTTTCCTAGAACTCGGGATTTGGCCTGACGATGGTAGTGCTCCGTGTACACACCCACTCTTCGGACGCTACGACTCAACCAATAGACACTGGCTTATCTGCTACGGATAGTGGTGCATGTGCTCTGCTAAAAGGACTCCATCAGAAATGTTTCCGTAAAACTTACTGAGTGCATTAATTGTCAGATAAACTCGAGATTCTGTTAGATTCCAAAAAAACCATTACTACAAGTAATTTAATTCATTTATGAAACCCCGGAAATCAACAGGGTTAAAATAATGTACAATCATCCCTTCTCCTGAAATAACCTCCTAGAACACACTGTAGCCCGTGAACGCGGCAATCCTGAACATCACTCCAATGTCGTTATTGAATGTTGTTCATAATGCCTACGAGAACGGTACCAGCAGAGGCAGCAATCAATGCTTTCGTCCCACATTGACGTGCTCATGTCTAAAGTGTGTGTGGACTGGAGGTCTGACGTTTCGAGTAGTTTTTTCGTCCACTCATCTTCAGAGATTGGGAATCGCATGATTTCCCAGTCCAAAGATGGTCATTCCATGCTTGAGCTCGCAGGTCTGCCAACGCCAAAGGTCAAAACTTCGGACTCAGTATGTGTATACTACCTTCACCGTCATTGGGCGCGACTAGATGCCGACATTCAACCAACGCCAGAGGAGAAAGAAAACAATCAACTGACCTTCATTTATATCCTCATCCAGTGCTAAGATTGTGGTGGCTTAGAGATAGCATTCATGAAAACGACAAATATAGTGCGAGCACGGAGCTCCAGTGACAACCAACCAATCCCTCACAAATGTATTTGGGTAAGAGGACGGTATCGATGTGTTGGTACGCGCTGAAGTGAACCAGAAGACAGGGTTGCCGAAGCAGAAGAGGTCCAACCAACGCTCAGAGCTGATAACTGCTAGCGCAGTTCCATTAATCGGTGCTTACGTAAACGAGTCGACAGACCACATCCAATGTATTCCAACTTTTAGCAAACGCTCCTGTATGTCGAAAAGGTTCCGAAAGTCACTAGATGCCTTCTCGCGCCTCCTGAGTTTGGAGTTACATGCAGATTAAAGACAGCCGGCAGGCTTCGCGTAATTAGGCCTAAAGACCCGCTAACGTGGCAGGGAACGTCTAAAATAATTTACTTGATCTGCTGCAGTTACGGACAAAGTAACTGCATCAGAGAAGCTGAGAGACCATCCTGGACCCGGATGGTCTAATACGTAGCAGCCGTGGGGAAAAATGACGCCACCTCTTAGGTCCCAGCTCGTTCAACGGGATTTGACCACACATTCAAGTTCGACGAAACCAAAATTCTCGCTAGAGGTCATAACCACGTGAGTAGCTGGCTGCTTGAGTCATGGTTCACCGGTTCGCAGTCGATGAGCAAGGGCAATGGCTTCCCACCTCTATATTCTGTGCTAAAGCTTTGCCCTGGGTGGAGTAGTGGCCATGCGGGAAGCGCGCGGAAGAACACTATTTCCAGTGCCAATATCGGTGAGAAAAATAACAAACGCGGGTGATGAATTCGCGACAATTAGCGACTTGGCGACGGTGGCTCGACCAATAAATGCACCAAGTATGATAGTCCAGGATGAATACAGTAACCGTCAATCTTGATATGCATGCCATTACATGGGCGCTGCGTACCATCAGTTGAGCACCATTCGTGTTGTCCCCGATAGTGAGTTGAGGTGTGAATCCGGACTGTTGGGCGTGTAAAAGTATTGTTCTATCCTCTTGGATGAAAACTTCAAGTCATATCAATCGTTGTGTGTAATCCCATTTCTGGCTGTTTCGACCTTGTCTTGACCCAGGACACGGCAGACATAGGAAGAAGTAAGTGGTATAGATGCCTCTCAAGTCTGCCTTACTATGTGTCTAATGCATTCGCAGATCAACCTTATGCTATCTACGGGACGGCGATGGTTTCGGACGAGCTGTCGGGACAGGTTCTGTGACATATAAGTTCCACAGTTGCTTTGATGCTCCAAAAGTCACATCAAATGCTTCGCTGTACGAAATAGGCTCTAAATTTCGAGTTCAACCAACTCCCAAATTCCCGGCAAATTCAAATACCGGGTGAGTGCAACTGAAATGTTCAGCCGTCTTGATAAAGTAGTATATATGTTGGTTCAGTCAGGCGCGGAGGCCATATGACCAGTTCTCTCACTGGGCCCAACCCCATCTACAATCGCACTTACTGAGTCCTGCCATCAGAGTATGATGAGTGTAGGAGAGAGGTCGATGCTGCTCAAGTGCCCCTTGTTATAATCAAATTTATACATAGGTTACCTCAGCCTAGTGCGATTGTAAGGAATATGGTTGTGTTTGACGGGCAAATTATTTGATCGACTTGTGATACAAATAGACGCCCAGTTCGTTTTATATTCCATTTTTCCTCGAAAATAGGGCGTTCTGGGAGATGGATTGTAGTTTTCAGTCTTCCATGATAACAGTATTTATCTTCCAGGTAAGTGAACAAAATCCAATAAAAGTGGATTTCGACAGATAGAGGTGTCCAGCGTGTCTCCATAGCGGGTTGCCTACCCTCCTGTCTCACAGTCTCTCCAAAGCGTAAACCCTATGGCGTAAGTGACGGAGATCTTGTAGGGCGGTCCAGGCTAATGCAAGTCGTCTTACCACTAAGTCAAAAATCGGGTTCCATGGTCGATTTCGGCAGCTGTCCGTGATGAGCAAGCGGTCATGCTTAGGGGTAGCAGTGCTTACCCCTTGCGAAGAAGGAACAGGAAGAATTGTCATGAATAGTACGGAGACAGCACGCTGCCGGAAAGCTTCCCGCGGATCGCGGACACAAAACACGCGGTAAGAATAGCATGCAGAGTGACAACCTCTGTGCTCATGCCTCTCCATGATGCTCCCAGACGGCGCAGTACTATTCTAGTAACCTAAAGTGCTAGTTCACTTCTAGACAACCCACTGAAAAACCGACGAGAAAAGAGACCTCTGGTCGCCGGGAAGTTGGTTGACTACATAGTGGGCTTTACGGCCCCGAGTCACACTCTTTTCTTCGAATGGGAGCAACTGGGGGAGGCTGGTGCTAGATAAACCTTCTTCTGTAGCGTACGCCGAAAGACAAGACGGCGAGACATAAGAGTCGCATTTGTCGTCAAGAGCAACATTATAAGAGAATTTTCTTGTCTCCCGTAAGTAGCCAACGGTCGTCTCACGACCAGAAAGCTGCCGTTCCGTGGGAATACACTTGCCACCGTCGTCAACGCCTACGTTTTTTCTCCCCTCTCCAACGACCACCCCCGGTGACGTGAAGAACAAGTCCCACGAAGATCTTCATGCCAGTCCAGCAAGTACACTGAGGGTGGGCAACTTGGGCACTCTCGGTGACTTCAATGCTCTCGTCAGCACAGACCACGATAGCGGGGAGAGAGCGTTATGCCATCACGGGATGGGCAGCTGCAACGGCAAAGGCCTTCTCTTCCTGCACGGAACACAATCTTCTTCTGAACATCATTTTCTTCCGCCTTCAGGCACGGGGAAGGATGACGTGGATGCATCCTCGCTCACGTCAGCGGCGGATTCTGGCACTACCTGCATGACATGAGAATGGCCGAGGCGATGTGTGATGCAGACCGCCGGACGGATCACCGCCTTGTCATGTCAAAGATGAGGTTTCAATTGCGACCCTGCGGACGCCTGCAAAGTAAGCGGACGCTACGTAAGTCAAATGCAATGTTACTGGATATGGTCGACCACAAGATAGATTTTCGAATTCGGCTGAATCTCTTGGGGCGAACGTCACTATTGATGCACACTGGGGTCACTTGCAAAGCTTCATCAGGTTCGCTGTCCTAAGTGTTCTCAGTCGCGCACGCCATCGGCATCCGTATTGATTTTCTGACGACGAAGAAATGTCCAGGCCGTTCTCGGAGGAAAGTACGCAGCCTGTACATGGTCTACGTCAACCACAGAACGGAAACTGACGAAACAACGTTTGTGTTTTTGGCAGAATTGAATAATTCATCTAACCTATCCGTGAAAAACTCGGTGGATTTCAGAGGTTGCAGTAGGGCAGGCGGGTGACTTGACTCAAATTTAAGTAAATTCACGGACTGACACCTGCTCAATTCTTATGAAAGAGCCCATCTGACCAAAAAATCACAAATTCAGGAGTGCTGGGCTGAGCACTTCGGGGACGTTCTCAATTGGTTATTCATAACGCCCGGAGAAGCCATCAATGGACTCCATCAAACTAAAACGAACGCAAATCTCGTCCATTCGCCCCACCACAAGAGAGCACAAATCTACAAACCAGATATCCACTGGGAAATCACTAGCCGCCGAGGCATTTCCAAAGCGATATTTATAAGTATGACGGGCGCCAGCTCATGGCCAAAATGGCCTCGTTATTTCGGGAGATGTGGAGATCAGAACAAATCCCTCATAGCTTCAAGGATGACACTATCGGGAAACTGGAAACTCGGCAACAATCACAAAGACATCTTCCCCATCAACATCACGGAAAAATTTTCGTACGCGCCCTACTCAACCGCGCTAACCTTCGCCGGGACCAAGGGCTTCACCGAGTATGAAAATTCGGGTTTCGGAGGAACCGCGGAATTATCGATACTATCTTTACTGCCCGCCAACTACAAGAAAACCGCAAGAGCAGTCCGAACAGACTCGATACCACCCTTGTTAATTTGACAAATTTCCGATTCAGCCAACTGCGATGGGGTCTGGAAAATCATGCTGAATTTTGGATATCCGGGATGCTTTGCGCAGGTGTTGCGACAGCTCGCAGAGGGGACGATGGCTCAACAATGTATCGTTGGATACGACTGAGTGTCGATTGCACACTAACAATTATATAAATCTCAAATCGGAACTTACGCAATCCCTGGAGGGAAATGTTGCCTTGGGGACTGGATCGAGGAAGCTGTTGGGATTTTTCGAGGGCACCAGACCGGATTCATCGTAAGGCTACCATGACCAACCCACATCTCACATTGGCAAGCTCCTCTTCCACTGCGAATTCATCAAAATGAAACCGGCGAACCAGTGCCATGAGTCTCAACATACATCAAGACTCAAGTTTCATTTGTCTAAAGTGCCAGCGGACATTAGGCCATCGTATGCGAATTCATGAAAATCTTCGAAAAACAACTAAGTCCAGACGCTAACACGAAATCTCACCTAACTTGAACGTACAAGTCTACTGCCCTACGCGCACATAGGCGAAACGTGTCAACTACAGATGATACGTAATCATGCAGCATCCATGCGACCAAATTTACCAGTGAAAGGTCACTCGTAAGAACATGCACATCTCATTTATGCGAGAAGCATGTCACGGCCCGGTAAATGTTGATTTGGGACCTGATCAAATGTGGCAAACATAGAGCAGCAGTTAACTTTTGTTGGACGTCTCATCTAAGTTCATTCTCAATCGATTTGACTTGGAAAAAGGACTGGTTTATGGAGAAGGAAATAGAAAACTCATCCCCATGGCAAATCAGAGTAATTCAGACAAAATTAAATATGACTCGCTTAATTTTATCACAACTCAATAGTAGTCGTGGCTTGGAAGGCTCCCAACTAGGGGGTTCTCTCTCAAATTCGCTTTTGTGGCATTCTCGCTTGAGTGAGTCCCAAGACCTCCAAATGCACCCTGCTGTACGTTGAGTGGGGTTCAAGTAGTGTGGCATGCACTGATGGGCTTTTGATTTCTACCAGTCTTTAGGTCACGCCAGCCTCCGGTCGACTTGGCGTTATCTCGCCACAGGAGTATGGTGTATGTACGTGCTGCTGTTAGAAATCCTGGTTAAGCGTTTGTTGTAGACAAGAGTGTGTGTTGGTGGACCTAGGTGCAGGTTTTCCTTCTACTAGACACATGTACCCTCGCCCACCTCCGGTTTTCATGACTTTGTCTTGACAGCGTCGTGCAGCGTCGAGCGCTGCGGCTAGGAAGGCTACTGAATGAAGCCCGAACTCAGTCCATGCAGTCTGACCAGTGATGTGTGTGTGCGTGTGTGTGTTTTCCAGTCTGCTGACCGGCTCAGACAGTGGCTGGGGTGTGGGAATGGGGTGGGAGAGCGAGGTGGACGATTCAGTGCACTTGCCTCCCCACTATCAACAATTTAACGCTCTTGAAGTTATCACGGTACGCTAAAAGCCGTTGCTTGGATGGTTGCCAACTGACTGGATAACTTGGACCTTACAGTCGGCCTAGTGCTGTGCGTTTGTTTGGAGTGGTCGGCTGGAGGTCTGAGGGTCAGGCTGCAATGGCTCCTTCTTAATGTGACCTTTATGGCACTCTCACTGCGTGGGATCTGAGCCAGGCGTTGGCGGCTCGCCTAGGTGCGGCTTCGGTCGTGCCAGCCTCCAAGCTCTGTTGTGTAGCTGAAAAACCTGGTTATTTGTTGTGTGGACCAAAGGGTGCGGAGTGGATCGCCAAGGTGAGGATCCGCCCGAGCCATCCACCTGCGGCCTCCCTCGTCTCCGGTCTTCTTGACTTTGTCTTGACACCGGGCTCAGGCGGGGGAGGAGGAAAGAGTGTAGGTAGATGCAGCACAAGTCTACTGGCACTATAAGCCCCTGCGCAAGTCACCGTCCCTGCTCCCACCATTTGCTGTGGGGCATACGGTGGACATCGTCGGATGCAACGGTCGAACTATCGTGTGTATGTGTGTGCGTGTTGTGTGTGTGGAGTGGCAGACTGTTGGGTTGAAAGCCAAGTTATAACGGCTCCTTCTTAACGTGACCCACGGCACGCGCACGCATGTGAGATGTACGCCGCTCAACCCTCCCCCTCTTCTACTTGTGTTTGGGGGCCAGGTCGTACATGTGGCGTGCGCAGACAAGGCCACTAAATATATCAGTCACCACGCCATTCCCCGCGCCTGTCAGCTGACCGGCTCGGACAGTGGCTGAAGCCTGGGAATGCGAAGGGAGGGTTAGGTCGACGACTCGGGGCATTTTCCTCACTAAAAACAATTCGATGCGCTTAAAGCTACCAGAGTGCGCTAAAGGCTGTAGCTTGTAAGTTTGCCAACTGATGGGATAGCTTGGATCTCGTTGTCGGCCCAGTATTGTGTGTTTCTGTGGAACGGCTGACTGGTGGTCTAAGAGTCGGGGAGCAATGGCTCCTTTGTAATGTGGCTCTTATGGTACTCCCACTCAATGGGATCCGAGTCAGGTGTGACGGCAAGCCTAGGTGTTGCTCCGGTCGTGCTAGCCACCATTTCGTTGTTGACCAAAATCCTGGTCATTCGCTGTGTGGACCAAGGGGGTGTGAAGTGGAGCGCCAAGGTGCGGGCTCGACGTACTAATCGCCTGCACCTTCCCCACCTCCGGTCTTCTTAACGTTTTCTTGACACCAGGTCCAGGTGGGAGAGGAGGGGAGAGTGCGGTAGATGCCGAGGAAGTCTACTACCACTATAAACTAAATCACGCACAAGTCGCCGTGCCTGCCCTCACCTTGCTTCGGAGCACCCGGTGGACATCGTCGGCAACGACGGTCGAACTGTCATGTATGTGTGTGTGTGTTGTGACTCTAAAACGGACCACACGGTAAATGGGCTGAACCAACACTGGAACCAAACAAGACTCCGGCATGTGCTATCATGAATGCGCACCCATAAAAAATGCAAACATTGGGAGTGTGGTGGCAGGCCCCGTTGCCGCTCCACTCGACGGCAATTAAGATCCGTGCCGCCCCCTAATTTTGTTGTGGTGTAAAATCCTAGTCAGTGTATGTTCTGGACCAGGGATTTTGGTGGTAGGCCTAGGTACAGGTTTTCGCCACGCCAGTCACCTGAGCCACCTCCTGCCTCCGGTCCTCTAAACTCTATGTTCAACTCGGGCCCAGGCGGGGAATGAGGAGAGAGCGCACTAGATGCAGTGTAAGTCCACTATCATTATAAAGGAAATCACGTGGAAGCCACCGCCCCTGCTCTCACCCTGCTGTGAAGCACCCGGTGGATATCATCGGCAACGACGGCCAAAGTGTCGTGTGTGCGCGTGTGCTTGCGAACAGCGAGTGCTGTAGATGCAGCGCGTGCCTGCCGCACCATAGGCACATTCACGTAGAGGCCACTGCTACTAGGCTCATCTCCTGGGGCATCGGTGGACGTCACCGCCGCGATGGTCACCTACTGTAAGCATGCCACGCCTGGCTTGGTCTGTGCCGAGGCGCCAGACTATCTTACCTTTCCCCACCTGTTCCTCATTCCTGAACTTGCTGGTTGTTTAAGTGAATAGAAGGAACACAACACGACGCGACGCGCTTGGCATGTGTTGGATTGTCAGGCTGTTTGACTTTTGATGGTTAATTCTTTCGTAACTCTGGACTTATCCTGATATCCATAGTCTGGGATTGACAGTCCTGTCCTTTGCGCTCGCGACAGGTCGTGCGGCGTCCATACCTTGACAGGGGATATTCGGGATTTGCATGCTTCAAAGTTACGGCATGAGAAATAGGCATCTGTTGGCATGGTTCGATTGTTTGCGCTACCCTGCGTAAGAGTCTCACGAGGCCCAACAGTACACTTCAGTCGTGGGTGAGGATATGGGCAGCTCCATTTCTAACGGTGTCTAGTCATTCAGCGTCTACCGACTGCAGTGAAAGCGAGGAAAATACAAAGATATTTGAGTAATTGGCAAGCCATTCCGCCCAAACTGGTCACGGCATCGCCTTGAATGCAGCTGAGACAGTGACCACAGAGCACGACAACGGAGCAAGGCCTGACCTTTGGACGACTAAATAACGTACGGATAAAGTGCTTGGCGAACCTGATCTCGCTCGGCCTGTAGAGGAGGCATGAATTTAAGTGGGGAAAGTCTACAAAGATCTCGCGTGCTTGTGACAGACTTTTCTGCTATCGAAAATAGGGTGACGCAAAGTGCAGAAAATCCTATTGTCTTTAAAGAAATTGAGGTGCTTAGGTCATAACAGATTTAGATCTTAAAGTCAGTGAATTTCGGGCTGTACAACATAATAGGGGGATGGGAGGTAATCATCCATTTTAGCACTTCGAAAAGTTCAGGGTTTAGGCGAATGTTCCAGAAATACTCGTGGAAACCTCCAGAAAATGCATCTTGCAAATGTTGCTGGGAGGTGTAGGAAAGGGATGTCATGTGAGTAACTCAAGAGGCGTTTTAATAAAACCACTGCGACTGCCTGCGAGAACCCTACATTGAGCCCTAAGGCACAGCGGGCGAGCAGATCCCGTAACCCGACCGTTGAACGCACTTCCAACATAAAATAAAGCCATTATGCAGCTCAACTACAGTAATAAAAAGAAAGATACAAACATCAAGGGGAATTCGGAACAGGTAACAAAATGGAGAAACTAACGAGTATTTTGTCTGATCCATCGACAGCACCATAGCTAGTCAGGTGAATCTACGCACAGAGAATGGCGGCCAATCCTCTCCTTGGGCATTGATTAACAAAAGCGAAGTACATCAGTCTTCGTCTGAAAAAAGGACGTATAAGGTACATTCTAAAATAGAAATTTTAGGCTACTGCGCTTGACCCTTAATCTTGAGCATATTTTTCACAAGCCTCATTCGTGAAGTCGACTTCATTTGGCGATGATGTCTCATTCATAGAGGCCAAAATGTGATTCAGCCATTCAACAAAGAACAAAATTCCGAAGAGCACAATAATCGGTAATTTAAGGCATCTTTCCAGGAATACATCTAAACAAGGCAAAGATGGTGAAACACACAAAAATAG
Source organism: Spirometra erinaceieuropaei (assembly GCA_902702965.1). Classification (NCBI taxonomy): domain Eukaryota; kingdom Metazoa; phylum Platyhelminthes; class Cestoda; order Diphyllobothriidea; family Diphyllobothriidae; genus Spirometra; species Spirometra erinaceieuropaei. The sequence goes on from CACRXP010000208.1 coordinate 767,373, forward strand.
TGGCCACATAGTATTTCGCGACCTCTCGTTTGATTGCTCATGGCCATTGCATATTTATAAAGTTAACGGTTCAGTAGGAAAAGGGCCTTGGGCGATCAAACGGGTTATGTGTATAAACGGCAGACAGTACTGATCAGGCATGTGGATGGGCATGTTGTGAGGGCGTGAGAAGCGCACAGGCGATCGATCAGAAAATTAGGCACTCAGAGTTCAAATTATGTAACACCTGGTGGATACGAGCTATGCGGTAGATCCAAAAGCCGCCTTTAAGGTCCTACTTCAAACGACGGCTAGGCGCCTCCCAAGTTACTAGGGATCCGCGGCAATTCGGAGAAACCTGAATTACGCCAGCAGATGGGTCAGCTGATCCGCCTCACACTGCCATGGTAAGAGACGGTGAGGGAGATAACGCCATCCTCTATCTCCCTCTCTCCCCACATGAATGACTAATGCCTCATGTTGTGCAACTCGTTCACCTACACGCCTCCCTTCCCACTCACTTGCACGCTCGTCCACCCGCTTAACCGCCCTAGGCTGTTTTCCTATTGAACCGTTAATCTTATAAATAGGCAATGACCGTGAGCATTTGAACATGAGGACAAAAGTTATACGGCGTCATTAAATGTTGCGTGGGCTAGATCGCAGTTGGTAGCCAGGAATGGGGAAGCGGACGGCAACCTTAACCCTAATCCTAACCTCAACCCTAACCTTAACCTCAACCTTATACGTTAACCGTTAATCCTAACGGCAACCTTAATACTAACCTCAACCCTAACCGAAATCGTAAACGTAACCGTAGCCCTTAGACATAGCCGTGACTGTAAAACCTAACCGTAATACTGAAACCTAGTCGTACGCTCAAACCCTAACCGTAACCCGAACACCTAAGCCTAAGGGCATAACCCTAACCCAAAAAATCGGAAACCATTAACCGGTAGCCTAGTCCTCACCCCAAACGTAAAACGGAAGCCAAATGGGTCAAATGTGATTATGGAGCCCCACAAAATAGCCGCGGTAAACAAATCCCAGCCACCTGTAATACGGGGTCTGGCTACCGTCTGCAATCTAGCCGTTGCGTGTTTCGCCACCTTTGCCTTGTTCAAAGTCAGTAAATGCTCCCAATACCAACTGTTATCAGTTCCAAGTTCCATTTCGAAAAACTTTCGTTTGATTTTTAACAAAACCCCTGATATGGGTATACATCTGTTAACAAAAGAAAACAGTTAAACTAAAAATATCTGTGTTCAGGAGACATGACTGAAAAGCGACATCGATCCGCCACTGTTTGCTCCTCTGTCCTTCTGTAGTCTTAGGAATGATAGAAAATCCTCATAGCGCTGAAGAGATTGAGAAGAGACTATTTTTACCATTCAAGACTGACTCTTAATCTGTAAGTCCTTATTTTCTTACTCTTGTCATCTGATCGACGTTATTGCTATATGTAAACCCACTTTGTTAAATAATTTTAAAGGCATTGTATTTCTTGGCATTTACTTTCCCCCTCCGAGTGAGAAGGTACTTTAGCCCGACTGTTCGACTTTCTCCTGCAAAACTAGTCTTACTGTCCTATGAACAACTTATTCTGTTATGCGGCGATTGTGACCGTGTGAACCTTCGCCCTACTAAGCTTTTGGGTTCTATGGCCTAGTTTAATCAACCACACAAGACTTTTTCATGCTAAAAAACAGGGCTTCACTGTCCAGTTCAGATCGCTCTGTGCTATTAGACCTTCTAAAAGTCTAGTCCACTTCTAAGAACAAACTTGAAAGGAAAATTGCTGTTTGCAACACATCCACAAAAAAATTCATTTGCTTCAGAGCTCTGTAACTGGTGTTATCTCAACTTTTCTGAAATTGTGTTCTAACTACCTTGATACATTTTTGAATGAAGATTTTGATATTTTTTGTCCTCGTGAAACTGTTATGATTAGACCTGACAGAATGTCCTCATCCAATCTCAAATTTCTGAGACATCGTTAGCAAGTCTTTTATATCTAAGAGGGCGTGGCGTTTTAAAGGACGCTAAAGTTTTTAAAAAGGGGGCATTTCCAGACGAAACGACTTCTTCGTTAGTTTCTACTTCTTCCACTTCCTCTTTTCGTCTTTCCTCTGGTGATCTTTGGAGAAATCTTAAGCGTCCCAATAGCCAACATAACACACTGGCACAAGTTGATGCTGATTTAGGCTCTTTAAATAAAAATCTTATTTCTACTCACGATGACTCCAATCTCCCTCCCCCCCCCAAACGACATTTGCCTGCCACTGAGGATCTTTTCCCCTGTGACTGTGACAACAGTGGAGAAACATCTTGAAAAGGTCTGTGGACAAACAACTGTCGGGTCAGATGATGTATCCCCATTGCTCTTTAGATCTTCTTGGTCTCAGATAGCCCCTGTTTTGACACATTAATAGCATGTCCTTCACGGACTCCGGGATTCCTGACACTTGCTTCAAGGTAAGAATCAATCCTCAAAGAAATCCACTAATTTTGGTCCTAAATCTTTCCGCCTACTTACCTGTTCTTCCGCACTTCTGAACGAATTGCCCGAGATTTCTTTGTGCTGTTTTCCCCCAAATTTTCCTACCCGCTACAATCTGCATATAAGGCTAGACGTAGTGCCCTGGATTCTATTGCCCTTGTGGTCCACTCTGGTCTAAGCGATCTAGATACGTGTTGCCGTGTTTACACATGTGCATTTCTTGGCTGTTCCTTTGCCTTCAATGCTGTCCTGCACCATCTCCTCCTGACTAGAGCAGTCGCATACAGCTGTCCTGGCTGGGCTACTTCTCCGCACTCACTTTGTCCAGTCTGGAAAGCGGAAATCTACTGTCATTCCCAATACCTGTGGAGTCCTTCAAGGTTCTGTTTTATCCCCTCTTCTTCTCCTTCCACACTGATGAGTTGAGGTCGCCAAATGACCGCCTGTATGTTAAGTTTGCTGGCGACAAAATTGTTGGCGATCCTCTTAAAAATCAAGTGCATTTCCAGGTTTTGAAGGATGGTTTGGATCACGTCTCTGCATGGTCGTTGGAAAATGGTCTCGTCCTAAAAAAATCAGAAATCAGTTCAGTGTGTGGTTCTACAACGACCCTCTCCCATTGCTGAATCCTTGGGTATTCATCCCAACGAGGGACCCCCCTTCGGGCACCTCAGTGCCACTCTGTCCTCAAATTCACACACCACAAATTGTCCGAGACCGAACTTCCTATTTGAACAATTTTACTTGTATACCGGCCCCCTGCGACATTGCTATAGACAAGAATGACGTCGCAAACTTACGGGCCATGCGGATGCCTCAGTCGTAGTAATACAAACTTATCATAACCCGCAAAAACCTGTTTCACGAGCACAATATAGGAAAACTCAACTTCCTGTCAAGAGGCACAGGAAGCGAATTTTCTGTGCTCACCCTTCATTAAATGTGATTTAATTTACGCGCTCATCGAGTGGAAAATAATACGTCCCGCATAAGTAGTGAACCAGCCTAGTACAGTATACATAGGAGTCTGGAGAGATCTTCGGATACGCTACGTTACTGTAACTTGACTTAGGGTTATTTTCTTCACAACCTCATATGGGTGAGGTTCTGTTGGAGTATGTATCGAGCAAAACTCGGCCAGTATCGTAGGCACCAACGTATGGCACACCGCGGACTTGTCTCGCAATGCGTCCCTGCGGAGAACCCACTTCCCATCGCAGTAGGTCTGCCGAAACTGGGTTCCTCCACGGCGCGTGAGGTTCCCTTGGTTGCCTTTGGCTGGCCATCCGAAAGCCCAAGAGTTGTTCTAAAACTATGCAGTACGAATATATTGCGCCTATACTCCTATTCTGCTGACACTAGACGCGAAATTGGTCTTATTTTTGCGTAATGCCCCATTATATGATTACTGACCTTTCCCCTTACAACCTTATCCAAAATGACGTCGGTTTCAAGTTTCAGAAAAATTCCGCATACGACATGCACGTCAGGGTTGTAGTGTCCAGGAACAGTAACAGACCGGCAGATTCGAAGTACAGGCCGCAAGAAGCATGAATATTAATGGCGACTTCCTTAACTGATCTTGCGCTCACACGCATGCCGAAAGCATTACTGGTGCCCACGCTTCTGTCCTTCAAGAGGGGTTGATTCAAAAAATCACGAGGGCATGTTGGTTTTCCCCAAGACCACGGCAGTTGGTAGGAGCAATGCAATGGCAACGTACGCTCGAGAAAATGAAACTAAAAGGGCGCACTACTACTACTACTACTACTATTACTACTACTACTACTACTACTACTATCATCACTACCAGAACAGACCGGTTGTCTTACCCACGTACATCGGCAGTTAACATACCGCCCGTCGAGACGTCACACTGAGGCACTGACATGCTTGCCGGTGGAACTCCAACTATCGACGCCGTGTAACCTTTAGCAGGGATAGTGGCAAGTCCGCTGGGAAATCGCATACTAGGTCCGACGGAACACCCGTACATGGCCATCCAGTTAGGTGAGGAGGGTGACGGTAGCTCCCACATGCATTAACACATTTCCGGTGGTAGTCGAGATGGCCGGAGTCAGTGGCTCAATTGGTACAGACTTATACTCAGGTACCAACTGCGCCCAGATGTCAATATACAGCCACACTCCCCAGTCCACCTGACGACAGTAAGGGCGCCAAAAATTGCAACTGCAGTTTCTTCTGCCTTAGTCGTAGGCTTTTACTGCTCTTCAATAGTATTGGAGTACCCCAGGTAAACAATTACGTCCATCAAGAGAAGTATATAATGCAGAATCAACAGTGGCAACACTGTCGGAATGTGGGGGAAATAAAAAGCGAAAATAAATTCAAGACCAGGCCCACATAGTGAAAAGACCATAGGCAGGAAAGAGAGAAGTGGACTAAGAGTACATACGCGAATCGAGGAGGTAAAAGAGGCTCTATGTAGGCGAGCGCTCGTCAATTTAACAACAAATTCTGTAATTGCGGTGGGTCTGGGAGGGTGGGATGAGGCACGGTAAATATGAAGACGGACGAAAGTAAAGACACTGCAAGCCACTTTTTGTAGTTGGGTCATTAAACATGATGCGACTAGATCTTTGTTAACATAATCTTTCTGAGCTACTCTTTATCATGGTAAGATAAAAGGAAACATACTTCTATGTAGGGCGAGCGCACAATTAATTTGCAGTGCATGTGGAGATTTCGTGTCAAAAGCTAGTAAAAACAGGAATTAATCAATTTCCTCCAGAAGCAACAACGGGGAAAGAAATGGGATAGGACAGTCACAAATCTGGTGGAGGGGATAAACGATACAGTACCAGATTGGAAAACATTCGGGGGCCGGGGGTTTTGCCATGTCCGGAAAGAGCTGTTATTTCTATCTTGCATGACATACTCCACAAGGCACGAGCGATAGGTATTACGTACACGGAGAAATGTACAAGTGATCAGCTTTGTAGGGCAAACGCTTGTTTTCTGTAAAAGATAGAAAGACAAAGTGAAAAGGCAGTCGATACGACAACTGATGGGTTGATCAAAAAGAGCATATCCTTAAAGAGCAGGTAATTGTGTCGATATTTAGGGACCGTTTGCAAATGAACAAGAATTCATGAAATCTATGACCAGCAAGTCCTGCGTGATTTGTCATATTCGCGTTGCTCAAGTTGATTTAGTAAAACTGATATTTGGAATATTACTTCCAAAACATAAGTAGCCAGAATACTTTCAATACAAAAACATACATCAGGCCGTGGCCACGCCATTGGCTGCAGACACTCCGTTCGACGCAGACGACGCCTGACTGGCAGGGGGGATGCTGGCCGTCTGAGGAGGCCTGGTCGAGTCCGACGTGGTGGCAAACTGAAGGTCACCTATTGACAGGCGCCGGAGGACAAAACCAGCTTGCTGAAGGCTGGCTGTGTAGGACTTCTTCAATTCATCAGACATAAGGAACAACGGATCGAGAGCGGCAAAGTGTGGGAAATTCTCTAGCGGGGTAACGAGCTGTGAGCGTGGTAAGTGGTCCACCACACGACAGGCGTAGAAGAACAATTCACAACTGAAGAGGGGGAAGGGCAGAGGGGTATCAATAACAAGTACAAGTTACGAAAAAGTGTCAAAATGAGTGCAAACGAAACTTACAAGAGACTGGGATCGTCCGGCCGCGAGTTGCGCGCGCATGCATCGAGGAGACAGAGGAAAAGTGATATACCCAGCTGAAATTGTTAAAAGGGGGACAAAGTTAACAGGAAAAGCACACGAATGCACACTGAGGTGGCAATCTATCATACTTGAAAACAAAGACACGGTAAGCACCTAGGCCCCTTGACTGTCTGAGGGACATTAATCAATGTGGTGTCTTTTGGCAGGAAACCAAGCCTGCGCGTGGGGACAGTCTTCGGGTAGGTGGGAAAGATCCAGCCGTGTATGTGTGGTAGATGGCGCAGCGATGCAGTTCTGTAGGAGAGCGGTTTTACCGCTGCTACACAGAACAATCGATCCACTTGAGCGCCGGAAGCCACTCAAATAGGCCGGTCAGGGTGGTTTGTTCGCTGTGGGTAAGAGTTCTGTTGACTGATATACTGATTGTGGACGTAATAAGAAGAGATTAAGGATGGAATTCGGTCTCTGATGGCTGCCCAACGTTTTACAGCACTCTCACATGCACAGCAAGGGTACACTGCGAGTGTCAACAATTGCAAAGCGTCAGATGGACGAGCAATAACATAGCGATTTTGCCACTGCCCTGAGATGATTACCGTCTTTTGGGCGCTGCAAGTCGTCTGGCGCACATTTGAGTCCGGCCCGGGAATGCGAGGGCATTCCATGAGTAGGAGCGAAGTGGTTTCTGTTCCTAACTCACATTTACCTTGGGGAAATTTTACCGGCATCCGTTTTTGTGCGTCTTCAAGCACTCCACAAGTTCTTCGCAGGTGATCGTGAAATACTGTGGCCGTCCCATTGCCCTTCTACGTAGTTACCTAGACAGCTGTCTATTGTCCACCTGCGACCGGGAGCTTCTAACGTCAGCCAGGTCTGATCTCTCGTTGCCACGGGCATCAAGTACAGTGGGTAACCAGAGCGATAAAACACCACGACCGAAATCCGGATAATCGGTCAGGGGTACCTCACACGCGCACTAATCGACTTCATGGGCTAATCAAAAGCACACTTTTCCTGCATGTAGTATAGGTCTCATTCATTTTATAACCACAAAAATATGTATTTTTGAACGGAAACCAACTCTACTTTCAAACCGAATGACTTTCTATGCTAATAAAAATTGTAAGCCATGTCTGTGCATTTGCGCGCACTTTTCGGAGATCCAAAACAATGTTTACTAACTCAAAATTCGAATTTTCAGTCCCTCCTGTAACAAGTAGAGGAAGACGTCAATAATAACGTTGATTGGAGAAAAGGGAAGGACCCTTCCTTAAACTTCTATTCTATAAACCTGCCTTCTTATTTTAACACGCCCGCAATTTCTAGGCATGCACAAAAATTCTGAAATAAAATGTCAAAAGCCTTATAACCAAATGGCTAATTTAACTACTCCGCATACGTGTGCTCTATTTTTAGCTAAGAAGTATTTTAAAAGTGGAAGGGGTGTCACGTCAGTCGTTCGAGTGCAATTATAATCACAGAATGGGTCCTGCAATTAAGAAGAAACAAGGAAAACGACTTCTAATACATGAAAATAGGGGCTTTACTAATTGAGGTGGGAAAATAGTCAGCACAGGCCAGGCGTAGAACGTTCCAACTTTCTTTTGACTTAACCCGACAACGGGAGAAAGGCGTGAATATTAATCTGCGAAATAACCAAAGAGTAGTTTTTAAATCGAAACCTGTCAGGGGGGGGGTTTCAACTTGACCAAGAGCTTTTCTATTGTAAACCTTCGCTTAATGTCGTCGACGGTTGCGGTTCATGCTCAGGTGAGCACACACATGTACCCATTCCGTCATCTATAGTGAAGACTACGTCTGAAAAACAATAGCGTCGAAAAAAGCCCCTAAAGCCACGGACCATCAACTGAGGGAACAGAAAACCGTAAAGTATCAAGTGAAACTTCAAGAATGCCTCTAGAGTCAGCGTTGGCCCAAAGTGCAGAGTAGTTTTGCGGAGAAAAGTTCCTCTCACAAACAGAAAATAATATGCTTACGAACATCAGGCAGTTAACTAGCTGCTGGCGATACATGGCCAGGGTGAGGTTATCAGTGCTAGTTAGACTGATTTGCCATCTGTGACCACAAATTAAGAAGCTCTACGGGTTCTGAGTCACCTCATTCAAATCGGCCTATAGGTCCCCGCATCTAGGCTTGATAGGAGTACGCGTGACCTGCGGGAGTGGGGATGGGGGGGGGGGGGCGGAGGCCGGCTAACGCTGGTGAGCAGGATGACAGCACCTATACCTCGGAGTCCTGCCTCAACCGGAGCTGCGTTAGTGCTGCTCCTCTGGAATGATATGTTCTACGGAGTGATTAGCCTAGCTCGGTTAGTTTCCTATGGAATAGGGCTACAGGGCTCCACTCTTGGAGAGGAGTATGGGAAAAAGGCTCAGAGGTATGGTCACAGGAGAAGTTTGACCATGATACCTCCATCTTTTCTCATACGTCTAATGGAAGCAATGAACTAGTTTTTTTTGAGGTCGGCATTTCCGAGGTGAAGAGATTTCTCGAAGGCGACTAACATCAATCAACCTGCTCAGACGACGATGTGAAGGAGACCGGCTCTGGAAAAATTGCCTCCATCAGGCTTGTCCTAACTATACGACAGTTGGACTGTCCTTTCCGACGATGCCCACCGTGTGCACCAGAGCAGAGCAGAGAACAATGACGGTGACCTGCGAGCAGGTTAGTTGAAAATTATGGTGGACTTCCAGTGAAGCTACCGCACTGAATCTCCCATTTTTTCGCACGTGAGTCCAGTGTCATAAATGAGTCGAGGAGACCGGTGGCGGAGGGGGCGCAGGTAGCTGGCACGGTGAAAACCCGCACCCAGGCCTATCACCACACTGCCGGGCCCGTAAGGAACACTGACCAGGATTGCACATAACAAGAGAAAAGGGGAGCGGCTCGAGTCCCAATTGGCGAGGCGAGAGCCTACGCCTGGGCGTACTCGCTTCATATTTTGAAAACTGGCATAGTCTCTGTGCACGGATGACACACACACACACAGTGAGTGAAACCCTGCAGGTCACATGAAGAAGTAACCAATGCTAATGGTGGAGGACCAAGTCTCTCTGTCAGTTTGCAGTCTTCTAGGCCACGACTTTTGGCGCGTCGAGACACTAGACGGGTATAGAAAATGCAGCATCAAAATTGCTTGCACGCTGGACCACGACTCGAGTCAGCTGGGGGCCTCTAAGACATGTTTTAATGTATGCGCTGAACAACGGTGTAGGCGTCAGTCCAGCAGAAAAATTCACTCCGATACTTGCTGTCCTGAAGTGTGCACTGAAAGAAAGTGTGGAAAGTGGCTTTATCACTTCAATGAGGATATCCAAATAAATTCCCACGCTATTGAAACTTGCAGATCAAAGCTTCATGCTTGTGTGCATTGTGTTGTAGACGAAGATTAATATAAACAGGAAAAGCACGAAGTCAATCCCGTGTGGGAACAGAAAATTCGATTTTGCTTCCATGAAAATCAGTTGAGGGCGGGTACGAGAGATTGAATCGTTTTCAAGAAAAAAGAGGCTAAATTCAGCTTTAAAAATCCTTTTTTGTAAGTGTATGAAATTTCGTGCCATAAAATTCAGTAACAAACTTGTTCGACAGTAGTTTGTTTTCCCACATCAACAGCTGCTAGGCGTAAAGAATATATATTGAGTACGCGCAACATGCTGCCACGTCTGTGTCACGTCGTACGATAAGGTTGTCCAGAGAATGCCTTTCAGCAGTCGACTACGAAAGGATACGGGAATTAACAGCGGAACGGTCACCGCGTGAGTCATTAGCAAGTATTTTTGGTATTAGTGAGGTCACTCTGTGGCGAATACTCAATGATAGAACCGTACCCAGAAATAGGCAAGGTGGGCCAAACAGTCCATAGGGAAACAAGACGACGATTTTATTCGTCGTACACTAAAAAAGTACAATTATATGCCCAGTAAGACCATTTACAGGGAACGTCTGCCGACTTTCACCGTGAGCGTAATAAGGAAAAAGATGCAGGAATTTGAACTTCATCGGCATTCTACATTATTTTCCTCATTTCATGCGTCCCCCTTCATTATGCACCTTTACAGTTAGCACTATTTAAGTGATTTATAATATAGCCACTTTCTGAAATTCTAGTTTTCAGTGAAAATTAATTATTTTTACGTTGGTAAACTTTAATTTATAAACCCAACTATGATTTCTTTTAAGAACAGTCGTTTTTGAACTGCCGTAAGACATTGGGGAACGCAGTTGGCATTTCTGACATTGCACCTTGTTGGTACCATTTGTTTAGGAGTCTGAAAACCCATTCTGATTAGCTAAGATTGACATCAATAGAAGAGATTGAGAACAAGTCGACATTCTATTTCTGATAACTGAACTCCCTGAAACATGAGAGGATAAAGAAGACACCAAAAGATGTACAGCAGGTGCGCTATCATAAAATGTTAACCAAGATTTTAAAATGTCCTTCCGATTCGAAAAGGTCAGTCAAGTAAGGTTGTAGGATTAATTACCCTGAAGCATAATCATAAGATATTTAAGTCACGTCAGGGTGCAGGCTTTTGGACAAGCATATTCCCGGTCGCCTGCAAAAACTACACTGTAAAATGCTACTTAAGTGGTATGATCCTTTCCATCGATTTTCAATGCATTAAAAATCAAATATATTTCATAGAAAACATACACAAAATATTCTCCCTTGTACTGACCTGGTAACAAAGTACGTATTCTCCAGAGCTTATGCTTATAGAAAGGGCATCTTTCGGCTTCAGAAAGGCTTCAAATTTTCGAAGAATGTTGAGCCCGACGTGCCGTTACGCAAGCAAACAACAAGTACATTTTCCGTGTAAGAGAGATCATACAGTCCTATACACTATTAGGAAGACGTCACATAGAGCCCATGGAATTCGGCTATGAAACTGGACCTAGTTTTAGGACTCATAAACAACATTTGTAAACGGACAGATACGACATTGTACGAATGAAGATCTCAGCGTCTTAAAAATCCCACGATTAGAAACTTTTCATAAACCGAAAAATGGCCTTTATCCAAGTCTAAGTTCTGATGAAGACATGATCTGCTACCAAACGAATACAAGAAGGGATGTGTTTGTGCATGTTTTCTACACAATATGTTTGAATTAATAAAGGCATATTATTCATGCTACTTAAGTGGCCATTTTCACAGTGTAGTTTTTGCAAGCGACCTGGAAGCTCGTTCAAAAGCCCGTACCCTGACATGACTGAAAGATCTTGAGATGTTGCCCCATCAATATTACAACTGCATTTATGTAGTCCCTTCAAACCGAAAACACATTCCAGAATTTTAATTAACGTTCCATGAGATGTGTTTATGAGCATTAGTTTTGATTTTCATTGTATATGTGAAAAACGGAACAGACTTCTTCCAAGCTGATACTTAAGTGAGAGTGCACAGCTTATTAGCAAGAAAATATACTCAAAAACTAATTTTTCATCGTGATAGGGTGCTGGTATTTTCCAGTCAACCACATTCTCGCAAAAACGCACAACCTACGTAGCATGCAGTTGGTTCATTAATTTTTCCCCGCATGTGTAAAATTCATTCCCCACAACCATCCTGCGGGCAATTGAGTCTTCTTCATGGTTTTTTAATAGAGGGACTCGATTATTTCGCTTTCCAAAAGATCGTGGCCATTGGAATCTTTGAGACGCTACTGTGATAATTCACGTGGTCTACTACCTACAGGGCACGGGACATGCAAGATGATCAATTGATTTTATAGCAGTACAATACGGGAACCAGGAGGCCTTTTAGTATGACAGGAAGGGCTCGTGTGAATGGGTTTTGGGAAAAAATTACACCATACAGCATCGAAACTTTAAGAAAGGAAGGGAAAGGTTAAGTTCCAAGCTCACAGATATCAACAAGGTCCCAAAACGCCACAATATCCCATCCTTAACGTGGGAAAACTGAATGAAACACAATATCCTGCAGAGAGCAAAAGACACTAATCGTTCGCTCATCCTGAAGTCATACGGACGACAACAGTCAAGGGGGAAATGCGGGCTGTTAGGTGGGGAACTTTGCACAGGTGAGTGGAAATGCACTTAGGAAAAAAGTTCATCAGGCCACTGTCTGGAAGTCGGCTTCAGCGCGTGTCGCCCGCCAGCCACACAACCTCAATTAAGTTGCATTAACTTCATAACTGAATGAAAAGCAACAATTTCACATCTCATACCTTTTTCTAGAAGTCCCATAAGCGTGGTGTGCTAGACAAGTCAGTACCGTCCTAAGGGCCACGACAGAAATGTCCCTTAAACTGGCTACATACGATAATAACAAAAGTCCGTCTGAAAACAACAGCGAAAACAGTGGCCTTTGCAGACCTCTTTTCAAGAGAGGGCCACCCTCCTAGTTCATCTCACTTCAGTATCAATAAAACAGAAAGTAGACAGAGGTGCGACTTTTTAGACTGAATAACTGCATGAACAGTTCATGTCTGGCTACGTGTATGCAACTCATGTGCCCCAATACGTGCCACGCTGAAGATGCGTTGGACCGAGACTGGGTTACGTCACGTGTTAGTCGCTCTGCGCAGTCCGCGACAGCTCATAACTACTGTTGCACATGGCGGGGGGGGGGAGTGAAGTGACACGCCTAGACGTGGGCCTTCAGTCCGCGCCAGCCATTGCGCTCGATGGCAAGGAAGAGCTCAACTAGCCATTTACATCTGGTTTGTTTCCATCCTATATCGGGACTCGAAAAACTTCCAAACGTCCCATTGTCCGACGAAGCGCACAGACTCACGTTGATGTCGACACAGACTGACTGGATCCAAATATTGTCTCCACTAGGAGCCTTTTTTATCAAGCAAAAGCACAGCGTCCAAGGGTCGGTGAGTGTAGCTGCCCAGTATTTTTAGGAGATCCGTGGTTCCAAGGTTGCAGGACTTGATGCTGCTTGTGCACTTTCCCTTAAGCCCTACCGTACTCAACTCACGACCATTCTAAGGCATCTTAGTAACACACCTTCCCATGAATCTAAATTGCCTGCTGTTTGAAGTACTGCCGGAATCACTCCTATCACTAAAAGTCCCAGAGGTTTCCGCCCAATTAACTGGCCCCAGCGCTAACAGGCCACTCTAATTTATCGGACAGCCTAAAATTTGCATATAAATACAGACACAGTAGATCGAATGGTGCTGTGCCTATGGTTAATTCAGCTCAGAAGCCCAGACAGGAGTTGTCATGCCTATCCACGGGCATTTCTCGACCATTTTTATGCTATCAGTACTGTTTGTTGCAACATTCTGCTTGAGAAAACGCCCCTTTGCGACGTTCCTGGCTAGATTGTATTTCGGTCGGCCGACTGTTTTTCTTCTTGAGTTCAGCCTGTCCGGCCGGGCGACCGCATGTTCATGCCTCAGAGTGCTACACAACTCCTCATACATTCGCGTTCCATACTGCTGTCCTAATGCAGCTCGACGACTGCCGGCGTTAAACGTGTTGATGACACTGTCGTTGGCTGCCCTGAAAAGTGCTGTTGAGCTCGAAATTCGTGTGGGCTCGGATCACGCCCCGGCAGCGTCATCGAAGAGCGACAATCTACATAACAGCTTGAAAGCAGCTCAGCAAGTTGCTAGGCTGAAACGGCCTTCCAATCCCGTATCCTTTGTCATAGTTCATAGTGAAGTCCCATCTTTCAGATAATTTGGATTCCCACAGCCTTCTAGTCCTTAGTGATCCGCTCCTTTTTAACATGAACTACAAACTTTGGCATTAGAACCGATACGTAGGTTGTTGCAAAACTACTCTGTCCCTAATTTGTAGATGGCGGGAATCACCCTCTTAGCATTCACTGCCCTGTCATTTCAACGTTCTGCCCAAATTCTTATTTGAAGACGCAACCTTTGAATCCCCTTCTCTGACGCTGGTGTCATTCATTCCTTTCTACTTTATACTGCAGGATCTTAGAACGGATTCCCTCGGACTGTGTCCATCTTCGTTGGCCTGACCTTCTTGATGCGAAGTCGCATCGTCCAACCCGGCAGGCTTTCCGTCATGCCTCCAGCCATATTGTTCGGGCGCACATTTTTGCGTCGCAGCCGACTTCTCCTGCCTTTCTGCTTTTGCATTATGGTGAAAAATTTAAAACATTTGTTTCAAAACGCCAGCGTTTCTTTTCAAGCCAGAGGAACCTACGCTAGATACGCATACAGTAGGTGAAGCAACTCACAAAAAGGTGATGACGGAAGTTAAGATTACTACTCTGGGGCAGCTCAAACGTTGTGCACTCTACTTATTCCAAAGTTCCTCTGTCATGCAGAATGTTTCTAAAAAAATTTACCAAGGAGGGTTACAAACCTGGGTGAAAATTAACGTTACCATATATTTGGGCGACTTCCTATGAAAAACCGTCCTAAACCAATGCTGTGTGACAGTACGTGTTCTCCTACTAGAGAGGGCTTTCTCTGGAAGACCCTTGTCCGCTTGGGAATTGGTTTCCCGTTGCGTGTAAATCAGGTGAAGCAAAATGTGAACAAGCACATTATCTTCGAAAATGCAGATTTGCAAATGTGTGGAATTTCATGGCTAACAGGTAATATTAACGCCTACAGGAAATTCTCTGTTTAAGCGTACCCATATTTTCTTAGGCGTCATAGTAAGATACCTTTTGTGCGGTGTAGGTCCTGACAATACGCAATTTTTAAATGAGACGGCCGAGAATCAGGAGCTCGAGCAGTATTTTGGCTTTTAGATGGCCCCCTCAGTAATGGATTTGTAATCGCAGAACAAGGCTTAAAAGTGAGGCTTTCTGTCTGCGACAGACAAAATGACAGTATCTGCCAGTGAAGTGCGCAAGCAGACCCAACGCCCCAATCTTTCCTTGACTTCACTTTGGAAAAAGATGAAGTACTTGAGCATACTTCAGTGAAAGAGGCCATTAACGCACTGACCGGCCTCTCGACATGTGACTCTGTAAAACATTTAGTGCCGTGACATCTCTATCAGCGAGATGGTGCAGAATTCTCTTCGCCTCAGCATCTCAAATCCCCATGAAGACATTTTGGAACATGTAGTCAAACACTACGCACTTGACTACTTGCCACGATTTATGTTAAACAAATTTCTGACGGATATTCGGTAGTTACAAAGTGTATAAAAGACTATTTCTAAATGTTGTTGTGCTTATGCAGGTTTACCCAGTCATTCAGCGGCATAGAAGGGCTCTGTGTTCTTCCACAAATCGAGTTTATCAGTTGACACGGATTTTTGTGCTTTCGGTAGTTCGCGGCTTTTTTCCCGCAAAAATTACTCTTTCTAACCCTCGCAATATTACTTTGCAATACCTCTTTTGCACTCCCCATTGAAATGGAGTTTTGGTTGATGCATTTGGGCCGGTTTCCGATTGATTAACTCTTTGGGAAGGTGGTTGCAGTCAGTTACATATATTTGAGGGAACTGGGCAAAAAATTCTAAACAGGTGGTATGCATGGATACCGGTTTAAAGCAGGGGACTGACAATGCAACAACGTACCTTGCGCAGAAAAGGCCATGACATATTAAATAGAAATCTTTATCCTTCCAAACAGAGAAGACCTCCTAAGTGACGTTGCAAGACTGATAAACATGAGGCTTAGTGTCGAAGTATTCAATATAACGAAGTGCGGCCGGTTTGAACTGAGAATTTTGATAGTCACGTCTCGCAGCATGTCGTTTTAACAATCCTTCAGGGGAAAATTACGCCACTTTCTTCTGAGGGATGGTTAGAACGTTTACCACTTATAGTTGCTTTGTAGCAAACTGCGGTATAACTTGGCCAATGCTTCCCCAGTGGTCATTATACGTCAGTATCTGAGGAAGTGTGTTTTTGAGTGGTTAAACGGTTATAAACCGGAACTCTGGATCGCAATCCCCCATATGAAGAACGATGTTGAGCCAACTGTAAGAACCCTGGAACCTTTTGGCCCATGAAGCTGCAAGACACGAAGTAATTGGACCCGTAATCAGTCATTCATGCCAAGGATTGGTAGATCTGAGGATTGACCTAGGGTTCAGGTGGCTATTGACTCAGATGCCTTACCATTTGGATGCGATCAGTGAAATGGTGCAATTGGAGTTGATGGGTGAATGCGACTTCCAGGTGATCCTCGATGTCCTGTTACAACTGACAGGGATTGAGCCCCTGGCTCAGCAGTAGGGCTTTGAACTTTTTACCAGCTGATGCCGAATTTGGGGCATGGCTGGCAGGCGACAAAAAAGGTTAAAACAACCACTACAGTCCATACTACCCTTGTCGGTAAAGCACCTAAACTCTCAGTCTCAAAATTTCCAATCCCTATTGGGCAACTTTTTAGACGAGTGGTGACTGACCAGAGTTCTCCTCGCACTACTCACCTGCTTGCAAGTAACTACGACTAAATATGCCCGCGTACGAGTAGTATAGAAAAGAACACGTCGTCAATCTCACAGGCACCAACCTTGGAGGTGAACATGGAAATCACATTAACGTCGAGATCCTCCGCGGTGAGAAAGTCCTTCGAGGGTTTGAAGAAGGGTGGGACGCAGGACTGGATAAATTCCTTCTGCTCTGAGGCCTTGTAGATAATACTCTGGATGGACTCGTAGAGGAGCGGCAGAAACTGTCAGCGACAAAGACATAGTTCATCATCATAAGGAACAATGATAATTCTCACAGATGAGACATCAAAGGCCCAAACTAACGACAGAAAAGACAACGGTGGAAGTTAGTAATGAGGTCGAAAAGAAAGCTGGGGAGGGAAGTTCAGGCCCCAGTACGCTGAGCGCATGTCGTTCTGGGGTGCCGCCAATAGCAGACATGCACGCTAAAACATAGCTAACTATAAACGGCAGTCGATGCAGTCTCTGGATTAGGACGGAAACCAGTCAATATAATGATCTCAAGTAAAATAAACACTATGCCAATGTTTCTAAGAGACCTATTGCGTGTCTGGAATCGGTTTTCATGGTTGTAATGAGTGAATAAATTGTGACTTTAGAACAGCTGGTGGAGCTTTGTGACCCGAGACTACACGGGTTCAGTTAAGATCGGTTTGATCAGCGGCGACGGAATCGGTTCGTTTGGTGCGATCGGGTGTGAAAGTGAACAAATAGATGTCTAATGTGGACGATTTAGACTAGAAATGTGCGTTTACAGTGAGGGCAGGCTGAGGATGGTTGGCTAGCATTTGTGATGTATCTCGAATATGTATAAGTGTTGCTGTTGCCGATTGTGCCGCGATGCATGTGAAGGTAGCCAGTAAGACTAATGTGAGTACTGAATGCCCGTTGGCTGAAAGTACACGTGAGAAGACGGTTGGTTGATAGCAAGCTTGTTCAAGTTTGCACTTTGGATGACTCTCATCCGAATACCGTATTAGAGCGGTTTCGACTGCAGTTGCGCTATTTTACTAGGGGGCTGGACATGCGCGTCGGTCCCGCGCGAGAATCCCATAGAACTCGTAATTCTGAAACATTTAAGTGAGGCTTTCAAGGTGTTCCCGCAGCGTTTTTCCTGCTCTGTCTGGAAACGGGCACCTGTGACGACGTCCCCTTCGAAGAATAACCTTGGCAGACGGTCAAATCTCATCCTTATGCCAGATCTCCTTCAACATTTCAAATGCCCTAAACACACCAGTTGATTCCTGAAGATGGGTGATAGAGATACTTCGCCGTCTTCGGCGTTTGTTATTCATCCTCACGATTTGGCCGCCCAACCGCAATTGTATCTGCCACGTCATGGCGTGGATACTAAGGATGACGGTTCTTTCCTCGACTTTCGTATCGAGGATCACGTTTTGCTACCTCAGCGTCAGTATTCTGTCGAGACAAAATGATGGTTTTCTTGCTTGGCTTTCATAGTCTGTGTTTTCGTCCCATACAGGATGGTTGTCAGGATAGCGACTCGACACATCTTCAGTTTGACGTTCAGATAATGACCACGGCGATTCTAAACTAAGGGTTGCGGCCGGTCGAAGGCCTGACTGGTGTTGGAAATCCGACTTGGAGTTTAATCAGTGACTTCGGTGATTCTCGGGTGGCTGAATGTGTCTACAGATGCAAGGCGAGTCTCATGCCCGCACATCAGATACCGAAAGTCGAAGCGGCTACTGGAGCATAGTTTCCAGGAGCCCAGATGAAAGCCGGGTGCCAGCTGAAGGCCGTGAGGACTAACCACTACGTGAGTCAGACTCATGGAATGATCTCAGTCGTGCACGGTGGCCCCTTCACCGAACACTCCCCACATTCCTGGTAATATAGACCGGGGGAGAAGTTGAGCATTAAGGTTTGCATGCAAAGATGTTCAAAATGACTGCGATGGTTGAGACGCCGCTGCGAGAAGTAAGGGTCGGCAATGTGAATGAGACGAACAATAGTTTAAATTCAACTATGTGGGGCTAGTGTCAAAGTCCGGAAATGGGCTATGCGCGCACTTGACGTTCCCAGGATCATTTCGTTCGGGGTATTCATGACATGGTGGGCAGTGCTGAGAGAGAGAGGAAGAGTTGGGGGGCTAAGTTCGATTCTAGACAAGGCAATAAAAGGGCGAAAACGTGGATAACCAAGTTACACGGGGAGGGGAATGCAGAATCAAAGACGAACATACTAAACTTTTATGTTTAAGGCACTCAGGAATCGGACTCCCAATCCCTAAAACAGCGACACTTATGAAAGACCGACTGAAATTATTAAATATGCTTTCATATAGAATGATTTACTTAAGAGAAGTTGCAGCATTAGTTGGTATTGAACAAAAAGGTAATTTATAGACGCTACCAGTCCAGGTCTTAGGAACCAAGCCCTCCCCCCATTTGTTTTTCATGGTTTGTCCAAGCCATCTACTACCAGGGAATTACAGTTCAGAAATTGTAGGATGTCGGATTATTCAGTCGCCGCACGGTCAAGGTATATCACAACATGCAAATAAGTAGAGAATTTGACCACAGGTCAGGAGAAAAAACGGCGAAAAAAGCCGGCCTATATACATCGCACTACGCACTATGAAACACTTCCGATATGAACAAAGGGATTGGGAAGGCAGATTATGTTATGCGTAAAACGGACTCCAGATGTACCTCATTCAGTCTGCGTGCAGCTAAACGGTTGATAGTGGCGAAGTTGGAGAAGAATTCGCTAGCGCAGAACTCCACATCGGCCTATCGGGGAGTAAATAAACAAGTAAAACGTTGTGAAAGTAACAAGCCAAGAAGTGGGATTGAGGAAACAACTTCGTGAAAGGATAACAGGAGAGGAGCAGGCGACCACCATGTAGTTGAGTAGAACAGAAGAAATGAAAAAAATAAAACGGAGGAGACGGAAGCCAGAGGAACAGGGGTTCCACTGGTAGTTGCTTGTAACAGCGTCCATCATCGATGAGTTACCCAGCTCCGCGCTGCAGGCTTACTGCAACGCAATCGCTCTTTATTAGTCAGCCAATGGCAGGCTCCCCAGTGGAATTGAGTCGGTCAGAACGCCAGCCTCGTAGATCACAAGACCAAAGATGGGGCCGAGGTCAGATTAGGAGGGAGAGATGGATATAAAAGGAGGGGGGAACGTGTAGACGAGGTAAAGAGAAATATTCCCGACTTACAGGACAGAGAAAGCGCAGCATGAGGGCAAAGAGACGGATGCCTTTTGGAACCTCAAAGATATCGAGAGCCAGCCGTCTGTGATTTCTGACCTCCGTCGGATCGTGACCGGGTGCAGCGGGACTGCCTATTGTGCCATCATTCATGGGGTTTCGGCGTGGGAGGAAGAGGTCAAGTTGCAATTTTTTTAGCAAATTTGCTCGATGGCCCAGAAGGTGACGGGACCTGCGGGGAGCATAGAAATGGGGGGGGGCGGGCAATGTCTGTTTTGAAACTATTTAAATCAAATGTAAGTGGAACGCAAGAGAATCAGTAGGCCTCAGCTCTCGTCCGTCAGGAAAGTTCTGCGCATTCCACAGGGGTTTCCACGTGATTTCGAGGTCACAAATAAGCTGAGCAGCATGAAGTATGTGAAAATGAGTTATTTACGTAAGCACAAGCAATCAAACAGGATCGGTTCTAATTCGTCCGCCGGTCAGCCACATCCAACATTACGGACGTCAGGGTACGCGACTCTTAGCAGCATTTGTTGACAGAGTGAGGTAGCACACCTTGAGTCTCTATAGGCAAACGATTCTCTGTGAGAAGAATCGGGGTTTTAGCACAGAGCAGGACAAAGTGTAACCAACAAAATCAAAGGAGTGTACCGGCAAATAGTGAATACCGTGTCTGTGCTCACTGTCCAAAAAGGATTCAGATGAAAGCACCACAAAAACAGTATATGGACAATGCCCATGATGCAGATGGTAAAAAAAGGCAAAAGGACTCCAACACGTTTGTGAGTTATGGATTATGATGGCAACAAACGGCCATCCATGCAACAGCACAGTGAAGCTTCGAAAAACACGACAGAAATTTCGCCTGCCGTCCATTTTTTTCGAAAAGGAGAGAATGCTGCTACCACAGCGGTGTATCCAATCCATAACTTCATAGAGTACAGTCCCACTAACGAAGAGGGTTCGATATTCCAAGTTGCATGTGAGTGGTGCTCATCAATGCTGCCGGACGAAATACGAATGATATGCTTCGCTTTTGAGCTGCAGACAAGAATTTTAACATAGCTACAGGGAAGCAGTAATCGAGAGGTACTACGCAAAAAGAGCCTAGACGTCGGTATTCCCGTTTCTGACTTATTTCCCGTCATCGACCAGCCGCATACATTATCTGGGTCGTTAGGATTTTTTACTAGTCCGAAGCTGCAAAGGGCAAAGCATAACTCCGTAACCGGTCATACTAACCACATGAGATTGATGGATGCCACTCTGTGCATTTGAATTCTCGCCATCGCAGCCACTGGAGTGTAGGTCGATTGTAGAGCAATAGACTTTAAGCCCACGGGGACCAAGTTTCAACTCCGAGACCGGTTGACAGGGAAAAACAACTTAGCAATAGAAATTATCGGCCTCTTCGTCTTTGTCATTAAACTATTAGATTCCCATAATATTCTGATAACGGGCAATCACACGACTTGCGTTTCGTATGCATGCGAACTCAGTCTGCTTCCAGGGATTCAAAAGACCCATAAAAGGGACTGATCTGATGTCGGACGTTCTGGTACATAGCACACTTTTGGCGGACACAGATGGGAGAAAGGTACGACGCTCTCACGCTGTTGGAGACACCAAAACTGACCTAATCAACTTCTTCGGCCAGAAGTCGCACGTCTCCCGTGAAGGTGGGATCCTCCCTTCTACAGACCGTCGGCGGCAGATCATAAATAACTATGCGAGGCACAATTTCAGTGTTCGAAAAAAGCAAACTATGAAGAACATTTTTAAAGCGAACACAGAAACTGTCTTCTCAGACAGGGGGTTACTAGCAACGCCTTCTTCAGGAAAGACGGCTTACAAGCAAGAAAGCATGCAAAAGCTAGCTAAGCGAGTGCTATGCTCCTCTTGGTGGCAAAATTTTAAAGTAAGCCTGCCCTCATCAACACAGAGGGGCAGGGTTAGAGTGTTACCCAACCTGCCCCCTCAACCACATTTATTCACTGTGACGTGTAAATGCATCAGTCTAAACTGTTCTGGCAAGCAGGCTAGCCCGGCACAGGTTGAACGTGCAGTCAACGACTGGGACAGAGAAAAACAGCACTCACTCCTCATTCTTCACAACTATGCGAGCCAGAGCAACATTGGTCTCGTCAATGTTTAGTACGGTGGCGTACAGGCGCTCTATGCGGGCAAGAAGATCTAAGCGGCGGCGTTGTCTGTAGACGGAGAGCTCGTAGAGGTTGGCGGGCCTTAGTGAGGGCGCAGAGGAGACCGCGTCAGCTGGTGCGTCTGAAGGCTGGAAACAAAAACATGACTAGTCAGTACTGGGGGGGGGGGGGGGGGATAGAGGGGGTTGAAAAAGGCGCAAAAGCAGTAGAATGCGCGGGGCAAGAGTAGTGTTTCATTGTTAGATTGACAACTCGAAATCACCGCAAAGAACCGTCCCGCACGGCAAAAGATGCAACAGTGACGAACAAACGGAAATGACACCTCAAACGCCAACCTCTCTGACCTTGTTCGCTTGTACAAAAAGACTGATATGTGACCCATAAAGATAAAAAAGTTACACTTAAAAGTCTACACCGGGTGGCGAAAATCCACGCGCTACGCCAAACACATCTGACTCCTGAGATGACTTGGACATATACGGGATGCGTCAACACCAGTTAAACGTTGACTTAAATTCCTGAGCAGGCGCCCATACGTGGTTTTAATATCGACTAGCATGAAACATAATCCTATGGCAACAGCTGGCTTCCGATAGAACACCGTTAGTTAATAGTGTGAATCATAGTAGGAGAAAAATTCTCATTTAAAGAACCTGCAGTTTTTCAATCTACTTTCGATTTCTCCATAAACCCGGTCAAAACTCTTGGAAAGGAAATACAAAAATTAGAGTTCCAGTGCTCAATTTGTAAGAAACCATGTTCTCTACAATGTGAACCGTTAAGAAGCTTAGCTGATTTCCCTATATTCTAAAAACCGGTTTTGTACATTGTGCGACGTCCTGAGCCAAAATCCAATTATTACATCTAAGTCAATTTTGCACGTTTATTAGTGTTTATATAAAGACACTCAACAAATATCGAAAAGACACACTGAGTAGCAGAATGTGCATGCTGTGCTAAAAAATTCACGAATACTAGGCTATCGAAACGACAACTGTGGCGTTTAAAAAGTCCAGTAGTCAAGCACTTTGTAAAGCTGAAATAACGGTTCGAGTCTACGTAGGCCACCTTGCCAACAAACAAAGAAGGCATAGGAAGGATTTTATATTGATCCAGTCAACGTGAAACACTGTCCCTTTCCAGAAGAATTTCCACACCATGTAAGGTTGATAGTAGCGATATCCGATTCCTCTGGTCTTCTAGGGACTTTTTACAGTCAACACCATTCCTTTTAAAATATTTGACGAAAAATTAGTTTCAGCATAAAGTAACCCTGGCAATAGGTATTTTACAGCGTAGGGGGCTTCGGATTTATGCTGTCTCGTAACAGATGCATGCTTCGAGACGCGAACCGAGTTGTCACGATCCTAAGGTCTCCAAACTACCTAGGAGGTACGTTCAACAATTTATGCTGCTGTTAGGGACGGACATTTTGGGGTATTGTGCCAAAGCGCAGGAACCTGTGTGTAGCAAAGCACACCTGGACCATCTCTACCGTCAAAACCTACTTAAAGCAGCAAATTTGCGGATGGTTAACATGCTACAGTGCTAATAAGGGTTCTTTTTTACGTGCCATCATTCAAATAACAAATTAATGTCCACAAGTGACAGAGGGCAATGGCAAAATATGCCTGTCTGCTTAAGTAATGTGTTTAGACCAAACAGAATTGAATGGCCAAGAAGTACTAAGTAGGAAGAAAGTGTTTGGCGGCGTATGGAGTGGTGCCGCGCAATCATGCTAACTGGTGAAAGTTCAACCGCTGTTTCCAACGATATCCACTGTGTGCTCCACAAGAGAGTGGGAACAGGGACAGCGGCTTGCGCGTGAATTAGTTTATAGTGATAGTGGACATGTGTAGCTTCTACCGCACTCTCTCCTCTCCCACCCGAGCCCGGTGTCATGATAGCCAAGAAGACCGGAGGTGAGAACTGGCGCATCTAGGCGCCTGGCACCACACCGGCTCGGATCCCACTGAGTGGGAGTGCCATGTAGGCAACATTAAAGAGCTACTGCAGCTTGAGACTCAGTTCACCAGTCGGCCACTCCGCAAAAACACACTGGGATGAATGCAGGGTCTGAGTTATCTAGTCAGTTGGCAGCCTTCCAGGCCACGACTTTAAGCGCACTGTAACAGATTCAAGCGCATCAGATTGTTTGTATTAAGAATATATGCTGAGACCGCCGAAAGCACTCTCCCTTCCCATTCACAGGACCAATTGGCTATCCGGGTCGGTCAGACGCTTGGTGCGGGGAGTGAGCGCAGTAACTGACATTCTGGAGGGTCCGCCTGCGCGTGCTACATGTACGACCTTGCCCCCAACCTTAACTGGTGGCGGACTGACCGAGAAGTAGAATATTTGCCAATGCAAAAAATGGACGACCACAAAGATTTGTTTTGTGTTAATCCACCGAAAAAGATGAACGTCACTTTTGTGAGGATCAGTGATGACTTTGCAGCATTGATTCCGCACTGTCTTAGTACACTCCTCATGTTCCAGTGTTAAAGATAGGTCCAGAAGGCTGGGGATGGGTCTGGGAGCAGTGGATGACCAATCAATCGTCTCCATCTCTCTAGTGTTTCAAACACGTGCTGATACTCCAACAGACATGGGACAAACGTCATTCACTGAACCTCACAGTGGTGACAGATGCCATAACAGCAACATTAAGAAGTCATTTTAACCGAGTCATCAGTTCAGGGCCATACCGCCAGTTAGAAACCCTCCAAGTCACAATGCTTAGTGTGTCGGACAGCAAAATAAGGTTATGTCGCGCATGATTGATCTTAATCTCTTTTCCGCATTCCGCCGTTGACTACTGACAAGACTGATTTGACCGAACAGAACGCAGTGGCCGGCCTGGCAAAGTCACGACAAAGCTGGCCGGGATATACTAAATACTTAACCGAGAGGAAAGACACTCCGGCTAACTTCTTCACGATTTCTCCTGTCAAAGGTATCACAAGGATAGTCTCATAGCCTGGCACAGCCTAAATTACGGGTGAGTGACTAGATGAAATCACCATTGTGCACGGGAGTGAATCTAGGGTTAATGGCAGTCTATAAGAACAAGTACGATTCTTGAGCACTCGGTAATGCTTTTCTAAACCTGTGATACAGCTGTCCAAAACAAGGAGATAAAGAAGGGGGAGAACCTCATTGTCTGCCAATGCAGTGGCTACGGATAGATCGGCAATAACACGTTGAGAATTGACGTTCGATTTGGTTGGTCTCCCCAGCTGGGTGGAAAATGGTGAAGCAAAGGCAGTGTCTGAGGTGGAGGCAAGCCTTTCGCGTTGATGTGGCGCTGAAGAGACAGGGGTGGCAGTCACTTCGCTGCCCGTGGTAGTTACTCGAGCTGTCACAGACCTCGAAGTTGGAATTGGCACAATGAAGCGACATCGCAGAGCCAAGCGATGGTGATGGT
>CACRXP010000208.1:793190-851862 GCA_902702965.1 Spirometra erinaceieuropaei
CAGATTCCCAAAAGCGAGGAATCTCACAAGCATTCGGTGGATCATCTTCGTCCTGAAACTGGGCGACAAACTTCTCGTGCTCGAGTTCCCAATCGCCTGAAGAGTTTTCGAAAGGAAAATAGATAGCCTACCAAGCTCAGCATCCCCAAAAGTTTCGCTATTGAGTTCGTCAAGTTCCTATATCGGATTTAGTGGTAAAACGATGACTTACGCTCTCCATCCCTGACGAACACTATGAGCAAAGGACGCAACCGCATGACCATTTAGTGGTACCGCAATTTCAATCAATCAAATTCGCACAAGTTGGGCAAGAAAAGTGTTGTATTCAGTTTCGGAAATACGGTAAACTTTCCTACAAGGACTCGCGAAGTAATCAATCCCAGATTACCATCAAATGCTTAGTTGTAATGCGCAAATATTTTTGGATATTTTACATGAGAAAGGCAGCTTTCGGCAAGTTGCTCGAGTATGCCACACCCAAAAGTAGCTAAGTCCGCCAGTTTGTAATTAAATTCCACATTCTCAAAAGAATTAACAACTAAAAAAGCCACCTCGCAGGCAAAGCGAAAACGGGAAATGTAACAGGATACGAAACACTACACAAAAACGTGAACGATTCTTACTTTCGTTGCTTCTGACAGTTTGCTTCCGCGTATCCGGCAAACAAACGGAGAAATGACAAACCCATCCGAGATTCAAGAAAAATGGAAGTTAGAAGGGAAAAGACAAAAAAAAGGAGAGCACAGAAAGTTGCAAAAATATGAATGTGGAGGCTCATGGTTGTCTACAGGCTGCTCAGTGCCCTTAAATGTCTCTGCATCAGGGCTTTTATACAAACTTCCTCATTTTATAGTGTGTTTTTCCTTATCTCCAGCCGCTAAAAATGGTTCATTGTCCACGATTTTACCTTGTTATTTTCATCAGGAACCAGCGGTTCTCAACGTTGCATCGCCGGTTCTGGAGAACCTGCACAGAGGCATTTTTAGACAATTTTTGAACGAAGTCTTCAAAAACAGTTACTGCTACCCTCAGATAGACCGGACCAGCCAACCGGAAAGGAAGAGTTTGACTCGCTTACATTCCTATTTAATAAAGTTAGCTTATCTCTTAAGGCCACTAAGGTGCCTTACCGAAAAGGGACTTGTCGAAGGTCTAGTGAATATTAATCACTGGACGAATTCATTCAAGTAACAGAGTGAACACATCTGAGGTTGCAGGTTTTTATTGGGAATATGTTCGAGTATTAAGGTCTGATAAGTAGTGCTCGTACTAAACTTAAGTCACACATAGGAACTTTAGATTCCTTTCTGGAGGGTGCAGAACATTATCGTTGGTTTTTTATAAGCCCTTACAGTTATTTAAGTTTGTTTATAGAAAGTAAAACCACAAACAAAAACTTTATATGTTGCAATAATGCATTCCTCGTCATTGTCCACGACCATTTTTGATACTTATCTGATTTGCGAGGCAATATATGTGATAATCATCTAGTGATTAGTCGCAGATTATACCAAGCCAATTTTCGCTTTCTTCGTCGCTATGAAATGTAACGCTGTCCCGTTTTGTCTGAACGTCAACCAAAAGGTGGCAATATTTCAATTTCAACTTAATTTCAATTTAATTTATTAAGTGCCAGTTTAGAGGCATTGTCAAGGGAAGCGATTAAACACAAATCCGACCAGCAGTGAAAAAAAACTAAGTGAAGAATAAAAGTATAGTTGATGGTGGTTTTTATGGTTTGGTGGGTTCAGGAGAAAAACAACTGCTAGTGGTAGATTTTCGACCGTCAAGAAGGGGGGGGGGGAGGGGGTTGCACGGTATCGGAGATTATCGGACGTCAATTCCTTTCATGAAGTTGGGGATAGTCAAAGTAGAGGCGTTGAGGAACAGCTGGTGAGACCGGCCATAGTGTTCAGAGACCACAAACGCCATCGCTACGGTACACTCGATCAGTGGATTCAGAACCCAAAATTTGAGGAAGCTTTTCTAAATGCAAAAATCGAGTAATAGTTCTCTTAAATAAAGGACAATTTTGCTGAGTTTTCACACTCATTGGTAGTTTATTCCAAATAGCAATTGCATTTACAGAATAGAACCGACGATATTTAACAGCACGTGCCAGAGGCAGAAATAAGAAGACCTCACGGTGACTGTTACGTCGTGGGTGGATATGAGGTCTTAAAGAAGTGAGTGGGTTAAACGTGTGATTATATAAGAGTTTAAATAGCAAAAATAGTCCCTTTTGTAATCTACGGAACCATAAAGGATCGAGGCCTGTAAGCCGGCAACGTTCTTGGTAAGACAAATGTCGGTGTTCTGGGGTTAAAATTCTCTTGGGAAAAAAGCGTTGAACGGATTCTATTTTCTTCCGCTCAGTAGCACGCATGAGGCTAAATAAAAACGAACAGTATTCCAGACCAGGTCTAACGTACATGTTGTAAAGGCGCATTCTGATGTCCCTAGTTTTAAAGTTTCGGAGGGTAAACCCGGTCGTTCTGCGTGCTTTGGAGACTATCAAGGCACAGTGCTCCGAGAGATTGAGACTCTTGGAGTATGATATGCCCAGATCTTTTATAACTCTGGGAACATTTATGGAGTGACCTTCAATATTTAGTTGAGGTTGGCGGTCGTCGCCAACCACCATGACTGAGCACTTATGCCAGAAAAGAGAAAGGCGCAATGTGCGGCACCACTGGGCAAAAGCCTGTAGATCGCTCTTTAGGAGCTCAAACACGATGCCACGATCTGCCGGCCTATATTGATATGCAACTTTAAGATCATCGGCATACATGAAAGGCTTACCATTCTGAAATAAGTCAAAAAGGCAAAATAGAAGCGGACCGAGTACACTACCCTGAATGACTCTACTCCTCACACGTGTGGGGTTGGAGATGGTGTTGGAAATCTTAACTCGTTGTGTACGAGTGCCCAGGTAAGAGGATATAAAATTCAAAAGTTTGCCACCTATTCCGAAAGAGGACAGTTGCAAGAGAAGAAGAGCATGGTCAACACGATCAAAAGTCTTAGTGAAATCGAAATATACCGTGTAAAGTGTAAAACCATTGTCCCTTGATTTGAGAAAATAGTCAAAGAAAGAGAGCTGACAGGTGTCACAAGATCGAGCTTTGAGGAATCCATGCTGAGCAACACTCAGTAGGTTATTCACTCTTAAGTGACACATCATTTTATCTTTGATTAATGTCTCTAAGATCTTCGAAACTGCGGGGAGGGTGTTTATTGGCCGAAAGTCATCAAATGATGTAGATTAGCCGTGCTTAGGAATGGGCAGAATGTGTGATTCCTTCCAGAAGGTAGGATAGGTTTCACTTTCAAGAGCAAGATTAAATATCTTGCATAAGAGGGATGGGAAGATCGTGTTTGCATCGGCTTTTAAAATGCTTACTGCGACACCATCAGGGCCTGGACTATAAGATTGACGAAAACGCCGAATCGCAACAGTCACATCCCCCAGAGTGAAAGTTATAGTTTCGAGAACTGCCCCGGTCAATGGCTCGATGGTCGGAAGCGGAGTGGTGGAGTCTTCAATGAACGTTTTGGACAGGAAATCATTGAAGCTATCAGCGGTTAACTGTGCATCAACTATGGGATTTCCGAGAGCGTCTCTGAGGATGGGATGCTGCGTCTTTCTATTAGTTCGTATTTTTCTAGAGAAAAGTTTCGAGACATTTAACGAATGGTTTTCCGCAAACTGGACCTCTTCGGCTAGCTCTTTTTCTTCAGACAATCTCTTAGCTCGATTAAACATATCACCAATCATAGGCAGGACAGAAACATCGTTCTGACGATGGAAACGACGATAAAGCCTGCGCAATCTGCGACGAAAGGGTACGGGCAGGAAAACCTCATCCCCAACATTAATAATTTTCTTACGGGGGATAAAACGAGAAATAAGCGGATCCAAAATTTCGTACAGTTTTGCAGTGCAAACATTTGCATCCGAACTAAGGAAGAAATCAGTCCAGTCGTAGGAATTAAGGTGTGTTAATAATTCGGTTGAGCGAGTTGATCGCAAATTGCGGAAACAGCTATACTTTGGAGACGACGTTTTGTCAGCCTCGAATTCCAACGTTGAAACAACTATGTCATGGTCTGAGCCCCCCAGTGGGCCTAGGGATGACACCGACGATGGCATGCAGCCTCTACAGAAAAGTAGGTCAAGTATGCTTGAACCTCGGGTGAGAAAATCGACAACCTGATTCCACATTCCAACATCTACAGCCTCGAG
Source organism: Spirometra erinaceieuropaei (assembly GCA_902702965.1). NCBI lineage: Eukaryota > Metazoa > Platyhelminthes > Cestoda > Diphyllobothriidea > Diphyllobothriidae > Spirometra > Spirometra erinaceieuropaei. Next base: position 797,437 of record CACRXP010000208.1, read on the forward strand.
AAAGTCTTCAAACCTTCTTGGGCCTGAAGGCGGGGACCAGCGGACTTCGGGAAGGTTAAAGTCACCCGCAACCAATTGATACTTAAAGCTTGAGTCGGCCGCAGCATGAAATGCCTGTGAGAGTAAACGATCAAAATTGTCGTTGGCGTTGGGAGCACGATAGACGCAGCCAACGAGTAAGGAGAACTTATTTTTTAGTGCAACCTGGAGCCAGCAGCTTCCTTCTACTGCGGATAAATGCGGGAGGTCAGGCGGCAAAAATGTAAGTGTTTGCTTAACGTAGACGCAGCTGCCCCCACCTCAGCTATCTTAGCGATCATTTCGGATGCAATTATGGCCTAGAAGCGAGAGTTCGGAATCAGCTACTGAGGATGATGCCCACGTCTCAATTCAATTCAATTATTTTTATTGAAGACCCGTCGGGGTCCCATCAAAGCATCTCAGTTACTAAAACAATATCTGGACAATGGACGAACACCAGAGTCTGAAGCAAAGGCATCTTATTAAGCAGGGATCTGGCATTTAAAACAAAAATTTTGAAGGGAAAAGCTGTTTGTTTCTGAGGGAAGTGGGCTACATCGCCCAGTTCTGGGCTGCCCACGGAGTAAATGGTCCGGATGCAACCATCCGGTTTTGTAAAAAATTTTGTGGCATCGAAAACATTTGACGTGGATAAAAAGGGGTAGGACTTGGGGGAAATAATGACGGGCAGGTGAACTGGTAACCATTGTTAGCTAACTTATTTTCAGCTGGAAATCCGCGGGCCAGATACTGCAACGTATTTCTGCCGGAACGAAACTGAGGATCGGATGAATTAACTGATTTAGTATGGACATTATCATGAGGAATAAATTGGTAAAACGGCCATGGAGGAAACAAATTAGGGGGTGGGGGACGCATTGTTTCCATTGGAGCAAGAGGTTTATTAAACGGCGGAAAAATCGGCATATTCGGCCTAAATGCCTCGATATGAGGGCTGGGGGGCAGTTGCGAACCCGCTACGTTTTGAGTCGGGGTATTTGAGGCACTGTTAGTCGATTTTGGAGGAAAAGATTTAATAATGGTGCTGGATTTATTGGGTATCCGAGTGGCTGAGACAGCAATTGGATTGGCCTTTGACTTAGACACATGCTTAGGCTTACTACGGGTTGCTGGGGGAGTCGATAGAGGCATGTTTATACCAGGCGTGATGGTGTGTTTAAAGAGCTCAGCATTAAAAGTAGTCGAATTCCCTACGGAATTGACTATGCCGTGAGGTGCAGATGCCGCAGATGGTGTTGTAGAGGACTTATTCAGACTGACAGTCGGTGTCATTATCTTGGTGCTGGTTTTTGCCGAATTTAATTTATTCAGTCTTCGCTGCAGGGGTGTGAGGTCTGGCGAAACGGAGTAGCGCCATTTACGGCAGAAATCTCTAGTTATCTCCCTACTCGACAAGCTAAAATCGACTTCTATCATGGAGAAATGGGTAATTAGTATCGGCGCATTACGGCTAAGCGAGCGAAGTCGCTTAGCTTGTGCGACACTGAAACTCAAGCCACAACTTTGTAGGAACAAATGCGCTCCCTCCATAGCAGATAAGTGGCTCGGAATGTTTCGCAGTACAAAATTATGCTTGCGCTTTATTCTTTCCTCAGTTTCCGAACTTATTACCCCAATAAGTTTAAAAGCTTGTTCAATTACTTTTTCAGAAGTGTTGTTTATGTCGCCATTAATCAACTGGTCGACTATTTCGCCGGCTGATGGCCTGCTACGACTAGCAGAGGCGTATTTTGGACGACTGAAGGGTCGAGAGGTTCTACATGTACTAAAGGGATTTGTGAGTTAATCAGATCTACGGACGGCGAAGAACATACGCTGGCACCTGCTATGTCTTCAGTCACGATTTTAGCACCCAGAGACGGTGGGGAGGCCGCAAACTTTCGCCGTTTAGCACGTGCTCTGCGGGGCATTACAGAGAGGTAAAGTTTTTCGTTACAGAAGAAGGGTCAACACGTTGCCAACGTACGGAAAAGCGCACTAAATAGCAAGTGCTATTTTTATTTAACTACGAAAAATAGAAAGAGATAGTAGGGAAAGGAGTCACTACAAAGGTTTTTTTTTACAAAATACGACTATTTTGCCAGACTGTCAAATAAAACTGGGAAAAATTATATCTTGTATTGAAAGGCGACTTTTAAAAGGGGCTCAAGTAAAAAACAGGCATTAGTTGCTTAAGAATATCCAGATAAATGCAAAGCTTCACTTATCTTTGAAATTGAGCCGCGCGCCTTGACCTTGTTTGCATGGCCGCATGCGGTTGAATTTTAGGCGAATGACAGTATATTCTGAGGAAAGAAGGCACAGTATTGGAGTTAAAGATATCCAAAGTAATGTCGGATAATCCTAGATTGTTCTTTAATTAAGTTAGTGAAGCAAACGTCACGGAGACTCCATTCCTTATCTTAAGCGTGATAAGCGAATTAATTTACCTGACAACTCATACAGGACCTACTCTTTATTCGATTTCTTCTTGTGGGTCTCTATCAAGGAGCCTACATCGATGGACAACTACACCCTCCAAATAGTATATCCAGCGATACGGTCAGTATGGTGGAATTCACGGTAGATAAAGTAAGGACAACTGCGGTCCATCAAACTGTTCGGTGAGGACAGCATTTCCACAAAAGTGTTAGATGAACTCGCAAATCGACTGGTCTCTCGCCTTCAAAGTTCATAGATACTTTGTTGGTGTCTTGGATACCGCTAGTGACTGGAGGCAAACCGACATAAACCTAGAATGTAAAGAGACAAAAGGACTTCATCAAATGGCTTCAGACCACTGAGTCCTATTATTAATAGCTTGGATGCTCTATTAAAAAAGATAAAAGCACTTTTCAAACCATAGAAGACACACTGCGGTACCGAATAGACGAAATAGTGAGGACGTAATTAGTAAGCCAACTTGGAGAAAGTAATTTCCCTATTTTATACCCGCTTGTGTTAGGAAGCCGGTCGTTCTACCCAGAAACGCTGCTTGCATCCATGGAAAGCTGGACAAAATCTTTTGAAATAGGTCTATCGACTGATGCAATATAAAATGAGTTAGGTAAAGCTCCTGAGAGTGTCCCACGCAGACGACAGGAAGCTACACTACTTTACCTAAACTAGTTTGTCTTCCTTTCGACATTCCGCGTCCATTAACACTTATTTTCAGCTGAATTTTTTGTGAAAAACCTGTTAGCCTATTCATATGCCTAAAGGGCTTCCGCCGAATTAGTTTTGACAAACGCTGATAGTTTAAGCTGCATTTTGCGTCACACCTGCATTTCCAAGCTGTGCCATACAGTGTTTTTCCTATTTAACATACGAATTTAGCGGAGTTTTTACTGCAATAAAAGCACTTCTACGTATAACTCACATCTTGCTCTCTTCGATGTAAGGGAAATTTCTGTTGGGTAGAGTAAATATCCCGAAAAACCCTGGTTAAATGACGAAAAATGGCGCCTTTTATCAATATTTGGACGTTAGAACTATGTCCGATGATGCAGCGGATGTCTGTGTGCCTTCTCGGCTTTACGGAGACAGTAAATTGCGAAATTGTCTTGGTCCGTATAGAACTCGTCGAGTTCTTGGTTATGCAGGAGTACGCCTCGGCTAAAGGTGACAGTCTTTTTTGAAATCCTTAGCCTGGGTTGTGACTTTGGTTTCAAATTTCCGGCCCTCGCAGATTTTTTACTTTTTTTAGACACAGTGGTCGACTGAATACCTTTGCGACTCTGAGGTTCCGATAATCGAGTTAGCGCAAAGAGTATTTTCATTAGAAAAGGGTGCAATAGCTGGAACAGGGACTTTATTAGGCAGACGTTTCGGATCTGATAAGTTGAAATGACTAACCTGTACTTTTCATCGGCACAACAACACTTCGATGCTGCCTCCGATCCGCCAGATGCCTCTTGTGGGCTAAGAGGCCTTGTGAAGATAAATGGCTAGCCGGAGAGGTTAAAATTGCCGCAAACTACTCAAGCTATGTCTCGCAACTTTTTCGTGCAACAATAACCCATAGGAAAACTCAGAACCCATCCTCTGAGACGCCCTCCAAAATCTTATACCAGACGCCAGCTGATTTCTCGTAGTTTCACTGCCTTCTCTTCTAGATGTTTTGTTAAAAATTCCGCCGCTCCACTTCCTTGCATCCGAGCATGGAGCGATGCCATCCCCGAAAATGCAAATTTTATTTTCTTAGACGTGACCGTGGCCATTAATTGCTTTTGAAGGCTTCATTGTCCTGATCAAAATGGCTTCCCGGTCACCATCCTAAAAGTTGAATCATGGGGATTATTCCGTTCCCCTTGAATAAGTTATTTAATGCCGCTGTCAAAAATGAGGCCTTCTCCAGCTTATGGAACGATTGACACATTAAATCTATACCTAAGCACGGCCGTTTTGCGCCTTTTAACAACATTTGACCATTCCATTTATATGATATTGGTGTTTTGTGAGACGGTTCTGACCAGATTCCAAACGTTAGACGCCACTTGCCGGACAGTACAACCAGCTTATTGATGCTTTTTCGGTTTCTGCGCGTCGTTTGTACAGCTGATTGTTTTCCAGATTTTTGTCTCATCCACAAGCATGACATCGCAGTCAAGATATTCGGTACAGTCGTTTTAAAAGATGAGGAAGAGGAAAGGACTTAATACCTACCCATGCGAAGCACTGATTTCTACCGCTACCCATTGGAATGCAGTGGTGTCAGCAATTATGCTTTGCAACCTGCATGGCGGGAACTTTCAATCCGTTTGAAAATTTCGCTCTGGATTCCACATCGCCAAATCCTTTGTGCGTGTCGTTCATGAGAACCGGTATCAAACATTTTTTTAAAGTCGAAGGGGATGGCATCCACCGGATGAGCCTAGTCTACGGCTTTTTTCATTTTTCCTATGAGTAAATACTACTCGTAAGACATGAGTGGCTTCAACGAAATGCGTGCTGGGCTGCACATATTAGGTTTCCCGACCCCAGATAGGTCATTAAATGTCCGTTAATAAGTTATTTTGTGACCTTGCATAGAATGCAGATTAAACTAGTGGGACAGTGGTTTTCGGACTCTACAGTGGACCCTCCTTTGTAGATTTGGGAAGTAAAGGCAGTTTTCGCTTTCTCCGGCAGGTCACTTTCTTTCGGCACTTTTGAAGTGTCATAGATACCGGCTCGCACAGTATGTCGGCAAATTTTCGACGGGTAAATAGATGAATTCTAGGTGGCCAGGTGATTTGGCAGGCTTGAAATGAGGCGGTTCTGTACGTATCAGCGTGGGCGAGAAACTAAGATTGCTTTTTCATGCAAATAATGCCGAAATTTTGCCGCTCTGGGTGGGAGAAATGAGGAGAATTCGTCTCATAAGTGTTCACCGACTGAAAGAAGCTGGAGAGAACTGGTGCGTTCGTTTGGTCTTCGGTCTCTACTACTCCGTTTTGGGTCCTATGCTTCGGAATCAAGTCACAGTTTATTTAGTCACTGCGTACGTAACCATATAAATCGTTGAAATACTCAGAAGAGTTCTACAACACGCCTAGCTCATGGTTCCTTCGAAGTATATTTGCCACATACTTATGCACTCTCCGTTGTAGTTTGTATTCCTGCTAATGTTCGGAACTCACCGTGAGTCAAGAACGCGTCCACATCTTATTCCTCCCCTTAAAGGTAATTTGTAGTTCTTGCTTTATCCACGGCGGACGGTTGCTTGTTTTCTTTCATCTGAGTGGCAGTTTAGATCAATGATATTGTTGACTAGCGTGCTCAACGTGTTCCAATATTCGTTAACTTTTTCCTTCAGTGTGATTGTCCATGGGACTGCCAACACTTGCGTTCGCATGTCGGAAAAATCTCTTTCCCAGATATTTGTTTCCAATTGTTTAGGTGAGCCAGGCTGGGAGGGCAATGAGTACTCATAGAACATTGCAATATGATCGCTAGTACAAGTTGGTGAGAGATTTTGTGTATTAAGCTAACTTATCCTATTATCAGCGAGTACCAGGTCTAGGCATTTTGGACGTTTTCCTTCTCCAAAGCGTGTTCCAAGAGTTGCGCTCTCGAAAAGTGGTTTTTCCGCCGTTATTTCGAGCAAATGATGACCAAATGTATCCGGTGGACCCAAAACAGTTAAAGCTTGCAAGACGATATTTGGAGCGCTAAAGCCCCAGAAAAAAGAGACATCCCTGTTCAAGCGGGTCTTGTTGCGCCCCTCTTAGGAGAAGGTCATCGAGTTCGACAATCTGGTCTGGAGGGCCATGCACAACTATAAATGCCTGTGGCCGGGCGTATCTAGTGTTTTTCAACAGGGTAATCAAAGGTATTGTCTGTCACCCTAGATGGAATAGATGCTCAGCTCTGGTGGTCGGCAGTGAATACCAACCTTAACTAAGGATTGATGGTCACGGCATAAATGTGCCAGAAGTCATTAAGGATTTGGGTGTATCATACCCCAAGAGTCCTAATCTTTCGGAGCACTGCACTCTGATGGTCTACAGATTACGCAAACGACCGGGTTTATCTCCGAAATTTCAAAAGTAGCCATCTTAGGATGCGCCTTTAAACATGTACGTCAGACCGGGCCTGCAACACGGTTCGGTTTAACTTTGCCTCATGCGTGCTGCCGAGCAGAAGAAAATAGAATCCGTCCAACATCTTTTTACTAAGGGAAATTTAACCTCGGACCGCCGGAATTCGTCTTACCAAGAATGTTGAGGGTCTGTAGGCCTGGACCCCTTGTGGTTTCGTCGGTCACAGAAGGAATTATTTTTGATGTTTAAGCATTTAAACAATCACACGCTTGACTCGCTTGCTATTTTAAAACATCTTGACCATCCCCGACGTAAACATCACCGTGAGGTCTATTTATTTCTTCCTCTGGCATGCTCAGCTTAATATCGTCGGCTATTTTTTGTGAACACAATTACAGTTTGGAACACATTACCCAAGGGTGCAAAAATCCTACAAAATTACTCTTTTTTAAGGGAACCATTACTCCATATTGACACAGCTGAGGAAAACTCGGCGCCTTGGTGTGATTCGAACTCACGCAGTAAGGGGAAGGCCTTAGTACAACCAACACTCTAACAATTTGAGCTACGAGACCCCGCCGGACGACGCGAGTTTAATCACATTTGAGTCAAGTTACCCGCCCAACCTACTGTAACGTCTTGAATCCGCCAAATTTGATAGAGTAAGTTGACTGCCTAAGCAGGATTTCCTAAGTAACACATATACAATCCACCAGATGACTACCAGTCTCACGGAATTCATAGATATTTTGCTAGATTCAGAACCATTACTCCCACATATTTTGGTTGCTGAATCCAGCGATTCAGTCTACTGTAGCGATGGGATTTGTGCTCTTTGATCCCCCTGGACGGTCTCACAACGGACAGTTCCTTTAGCCGACAGTGAGCAAAATTTTTTAGTGCCTCTGGTCCAGGCCCAATTTCATGAAAAGGAATGGAAACTGAAACCATCTGATGCAGTGTTACCCATCCCTTTCTGGACTGTCGTAATTTCACGGGCAGCAGTTTTTTCTCCTGAACCATCCAAACTATACAAAAACGTCTTCCGCTGTATTTACTGCTGAGGAGTTTTTTACTGTTTGCTTTATTAGTCTTTGTTCATGCTTTTAAACTGGAATTACATGACTTTTTGTTATTATTAAACACCCTATAATATACCAAAAGTTAAAGATAAAGATTCTACTCTCGCTGCTGTATGATGTTGCTCAGGGACGGTGTTTAACTTGCAGTGAACATAGCGATCTCTCTCCCTCGGCTGTTCTCGTCTTTACGAAACAGCTAATAACCTCTGGGGGATACCTCATGTTCTCCAATAGCTTCAGAAATGCATGTTTTTTATGGCGATGGTAGCCAGTGTGTGCTTGTCAGCCAAAGTCCTGAGTTCATTCGTTTAGTTAGACAGGCTCCGTACATTCGAATACCTCACTTTCGGTAGCCATGTTCACGGTGGGACAAGTCCTGATTTCAAAAGGTATCGGCCAACGGGTCGATTGTGTAATCTGCGTTAACCTCACTTCCCTTATTTGTAACCGTTTTTCCCTTCTGTTCTCCGCTTCAGTTCTTTCCAGAGCTTCCTCCCGTCGGCCGGAAAAGCGCCTCCCAATAAGAATTACGAAGAGCCGTTCTTCTGGAGGCTGCCCCACGAGAAGAAAAAGGTTCAGCGTTCACACATTTCCAAAATTCACGTCATTATTATGATTCTCCAACCTGCATCTAACAGTGGAATGACAAGTTGCAAAAGGCCAGGTCGTTATTTGCCTTCTGAAAGTTTGATTGTTGATTTTTTTCAAACAAACAGCCGTCGTGCCGTTAACATATGTGACCTAACACTGGAGAAGGAAGACAGTTCGCCGACGGGCAGAGTTGAACATCAACTCCACCCTAACAGGACTAGTGGCTAACACCCGGGGCCACATGACTACGTGTCTCTTGCCAAGCAGTCAATTCTTAAGCACTAAAGCAAATGGTCCATAATGTGTCTCCCCAAACGGAGTCTGGCCCCTAAGAGACACATATACCCTCTAGGCAGAATAGCACTCCGGCAAACAGATGTAGGATAGCTGGATGACAAGCACTCTAAAATTGTTGATGCATTGTTAAAAAGCGGTCAAGGCCCCAAATGCAGTGCTGTACTCTATAAAGCAGACAGTCATAGTTTATTATAAAGAATACTTCTCCAAAGTCTTTGGTACTTTTGAAATGCCACTTCTTGGTAATACGATATAAGCCTAAAGACCCTGGGTTCAACAGAATTATAACCTACTCGGCAGAGGGCAGATGTGAGCCGAAAATTAGCAAGGGGTCAAGGAGCACTGTCATACGACACCCGACTCAATAACCTTAATATCTATCCTCTGAAGTATAGACTATTACACAGGGATTCGATACAAACTATCTGTGCTGTGCGCATTTTCGTCTGTGCCCTCCATTGTGAGGTCTCCCTCCAAATCGCCAGTAAAACTAACCTCCGGGACATGCCTTCAAGCTTCTCGTGCTTCAAGGACAACTGCATGCGGGAAAATATTTTTCTCAAACCATGTAGTGAAGCCATGAAATAACCTGCCCAAGGTGACTGTAATGTCTCAGACCGCATCTGGGTTCTTGTCGCCTCGAGACTGGTTGCCATCGTGCCCTTACAGAATGCGCTCCATCGGCGGTCTTGACAAAGCCTTCTATATTCGCCATATACTAGTAGTCTGGTCGCATCTCCCTTCCCCCATCCTCGGTTGGACTCGGTTGAATGAAACCGACCGCATCTGGGTTCCTATCGCCTCGGGACTGATCTTCATGATGCCCTCACTGAATGCGCTCCATCGACGCTCTTGGCGAAGCCTTCTATATTCGCCATATACTAGTAATCTGGTCGCATCTCCTTTGCCCTATCCTCGGATGGACTCTGATGAATGTAACAGACCGCATCTGGGTTCTTGTCGCCTCGAGACTGGTTGTCATTGTGCCCTTACAGAATGAGCTCCATCGGCGGTCTTGAAAAAGACTTCTATATTCGCCATATACTAGTAGTCTGGTCGCATCTCCCCCTATGCTCGGATGGACTCGATTGAATGAAACCGACCGCATCTGGGTTCCTATCAGCTCGAGACTGGTTTTCAATTTCGGCACTTATTTTTCTTATTCAAGGCTATACAGGCCAGTCCTGACCGACCCGCCTACGTACCATTTTATGAAATCCGTTACACAATGCCATATACAGCTGACATTTATGTCGGCCATGTTGATGTCGGACTATATTCCATTCTGTACCGCCACATGCAGGCCAGTCCTCCCTGTATTTTTCTGACGCTATTTTTCTGAGGGTTTTTTTTTCTCCTGTTAAATTACTGCAGTCATTTTTAAATTTTGCTTTGGAGTTTTTTTTTCACCCCTCGTTTTTTCATTTTCATTTTGCTTAACGGACTACTAATCTCAAAAACTATGTATTGCACTTTGTACAGATTTTGCCTACCTCGTCTAAAATCCGCATGTAAATTTATTTTTACTTGATTTGATGGGACCCCGACGGGTCTTTAATAAAAACAATTGAATTGAATTGAATTGAAGCATTCAAACATAACCTTGTCAGACACATGATGCATCAACAAGCAAATACTTGACTATATTTTCCTTAAAACATATGTACTTGTATGAAACCGAGTCTGCTTCTACTTGACACAGCCATTTCCTTGCACTATCGTTAATCCTTTCGATTTGTAGCAACAAATTGGAAGTTAAAAAGCCTAAGCCAATTTTGTTCAGATACACCGAAGAACTGCTGTAATCACAGCAGGCATCCAGTCTAGTCGCAAACGAAGTATACCAAGGTTAGCAAACGTAAGAGACCCGACTCGATAATCTGAGAAGAATGAAATATTCGCCGGGTCGAGGAATTGTATTGATAGATAGATAGATAATTTTTTATTAAAGACTCGTCGGGGTCCAATTAAAGCAAGTTAACATAAACTTACATGTGAGTTTTAGACGAGGCAGGCCGAATCTTTACAAAATGCAATTCATAGTTTCTGAATTCGTAGTCCATTGAGAAACATGATGATTGAGGAGTGGAAAAAACTCCATACAAAAAGTTTAAAATGATTGGATTAATTTTACAGGGGAAAAAAACCCTCAATAAAAATAATGACAGAAAAAAGCGAGCAGGACTGGCCTGTAGGTGGCGGTATATAACGCAACGTTGTCGGTCATCGTCAGGGTAGCAATAAATCTCAGCCTTGAGGGGTACGTATGCGGGTCAGACAGGACTGGCTTGCATGTGGCATTGTATACGGGATTCACAATTGAGATCGTCTGGGCCGGATAGATACGCCGCATGAGACAATTCGCGTCAAAGAGGCCAGACGAGAGGAACCCAGATGCGATAGACCACAGCACGCTTCGAGCTCAGCCGAACAGTGGGGAAGGGAGGTACGACCAAACTACTAGTAGGCGGCGAATACTGAGGGTTCCGCCGTGAGCGTCGACAGACCGCATGGGGTCGGAATGCGGGAGATGACATCAAAAACCGCGAAAATTGTCGCTATGGGGAGGAGTGATAGCAGTGAATTTAGAAACCAATTCTAAACAGGGGTTTCTAATGACATAATTAAGAGTTACCACTAGATCTACCACTAAATCCCAGGAGGACCCTCCTCGAAGTCAAGAATCTGAGTGTTCGGAAATGAGACCGTTAACAGTGCCTTTATGCTTTCCGGTGTAAAATGTTTACGTAATTCCGACTTGAATACCAGTTACTTAGGCGACAATCTAATTTCAGTCGGAAGATTATTCCAAAGGAAGGCATATTTGGAAGCAAAGAAGAGGGAGCGCTTAGATGTAGTACAAAGAGGCGGCGGAATCACCATGCAGGAGTTGCGCGTGACATAAGACCGATCTCTTGGAGTGAGAGTGTCAATCAGCGGAAGACTGGAGCTAGAGTTGATGCGAAAAAGGAAGCAAAGGCCAGCTTCGAGTCTTCTTACTCACAAAAACTTCATGTTCGCCAGCTGACATCTCTGAGTATAAGAAATACCGGACGAAGCTTCAGAGAACAGTTTCAGGGTGAAAACCCTCTGAATGTTTTCGATTTTATTTCGGTCGCAGCCGTTTATTAAACCGAAGAAAGGACGGCAGTATTGGAGGACTGTAAGAACAAACATTTGATAAAGTCTTAGCTTCATTTCCGGAAGGAAAAAATTATGCGATATGAATCCACATATCTGCGCGGCTTTGGCAGAGATTATATCTGCATGAGGTGATGAAGCAAGCTTCTTTGTACAACTTAGACCTAGGTCCTTTATGGTGATGCATTCTGAGAGTTGATTATTCTGAAAAATTATGGCACTAGGAAGTTTGGTAGGACCAAAAAACATGAAACTACGCTTGGATGATGAAAACTCCATCTGCCATGTCGAACCCCATCTGCTTAAGCGTAGTAAATCGGCATTAATTTTTTCAACATAAACGTTTGCGGCGTCCTTAGAGTAAAAGTAAACACACTTGAGGTTATCGGAATAAGTAAAAGTTTGTGAATTTCCGAGTTCAGTCGAAATATCATTGATGTACAGAAGGAAGAGTAGCGGACCCAGAACCGTGCCTTGAAGTACGCCATTCGTGATCGAGCGGGATGTCCAGTAGCTATTACCGACCATGACTTTCTGATATCGGCTGGACAGATAGGACCAGATGAAGTTGAGTAGAGGCGGCCGGATGCCGAGAGCTTCCAATTTTCCTAAAAGACGTCTATGTGGCACCTTGTCAAAGGCTTTGCTAAGATCAAAGTAAATAACTACCACTGACTGCCGCTAATTACGAAGATGAGTTATTAGACTAAGAAAAGCCAAGTGGCATGTTTCGCAGGATTGTTCAGGTAAAAATCCATGCTGAATAGAGCTCAGAAGCCGATTAGCTAGACAGAAGTCAAAAATTTCATTGAAAATAATCCTTTTAAGAAGTTTTGCTAGAGACGGCGTTGTGTGCATGCCCCGATAGTTATTAACATCGGACCGAGATCCTGACTTGAAAACGGGAATGATGATTGAAGTGTTCCATGTTTCAGGAAAGAATCCTTTTGAAATATAAACAGAGAATAAATGACTAAGCAATAATGAAGGGTCGGACGCTTGCTTACTAATCAAATTTGGAATCCCGTCCGTTCCAGAGCAGTGTGAGTATTTCAAACGGTTTATGTGTTTCTTAATGAGATTTGAGGAGACATCAATTGTACTAAGTGTTCTGTCTAAATGTGATCGAAAGAAAGGGACCGGATCGGACTCAATATTAAGGTGTTTTGCAAAGAAAGCCCTAAACAACTCCGCCTTTTCAGTGTCATCGGTGAAAAGCCTTTGTTAGCATTTAGCAGGGGTGGAAGTTCGTGACCACGCCTAGAGGAGGACCGATGACGGAAGATGTTAGCGACGGATTTGCCAGGGTTTGAACCACCGAGAGCAATTGATTCTCTTTGCCTGTCGCGCGCTTGGCGCATCCTTGAGGCCATCTCAAAAATCTCTGTGATTCTAAGATGAACTGATAAGCAACTAGTGGATGGGTCACGCAGCTGTCGCCGCAACTTTTTATGTCTGTTGTAAAAAAAATGAGGAACAAGGGAATCTGAAGAATAAGGCTTGAGATATCTACGCGGCACAAACTCTAGAATGTCCTTGGAAACATTGGACATGACATCACGAAGAATGGTTGCATCGCTACAAGTGAGGAAGCCACACCAATCCAAGGATCTCATATAGTTATTTATTAAGTCGCTATCTACGCAGTCGTAGTTCATGTAAGTCCGAACGGTGCTTGTCCTTTTTGAAAAAGCAAGCGGTATGCAACAATGAATTAATATGTGGTCACTGTAAAAGACGTCCTTTTTTAAAGCAACAGAAAGAGGAGCAATGTCATTGGTAAAGATTAGATCTAAAATGTGATTATCTCTTGTTGGAGAGCGCACCAGTTGGGACAAATTAGAAAAATTGACAATATCTTGAAAGGGCTGGAATCTGGGTGGACAGCTATTGGAAACCCAGTCTATTTCAGGAAGGTTAAAATCCCCAGTGATTATTTTAACATCGAAAGCAACTTCCGAAATTAATTTAAAGATTTCACAGAGTTGTGAATCATCACTGGCTAAATAGTTAGGGGATTGTAGATACAGCCAATACTTGCCTTTCTTTGCGGCGAGAGAATAACAAATGCAAAGCAGAAGTCTCCCGTGAATGAGGAAACGTCCAAGTAATAGGAAGAGTGCTTTAGGTAGGATTTAAGATAAAGAAGTCAACCACCCCCACGCTTAGTCGTGCGGTCTTGGCGGTAAAAATCGAAGTCATCTATGAGAAGGGCAGAGTCAGGAATTAGAGAATGGGTCCAAGATTCTGTTACACATATAATATCAGGCGTCATTTCCAGAACAATGGCTCTGATTTGGGCCATCTTGTTTATAACTGACCTGGCATTCAATTATCTAATACCTAATGGGTTTCTAATGGCAATGCTATTTTCGACGGTATTTAAAAAATTTGAAGGCGGATATGTAAGCTGTGAATTAATGACACTTGGAGAATAAGTACCAGTTAGTGTAAACTTATGGACGTACGGGGAGTCAGCAAGAGAAGGCTGAGTATGAGACCTAAAGGATGTGGGGATATAGTTTTCAAGCATTGGAAGGCTAGGGGAGTTAGAACATGGATAGACTTGTTGGTAGTTAAGTAGTGGAGGACGGGGAGGAGGAGGGAGCCTAGAAGGAAAGTAGGGGCTAGTGGGCGAGGGTAGGCCGCTATAAGAATGAAAGTAAGGTAAATCAGGTCTAGATTGTTAGTCAAAGGAGGTAGGTTGACGTACCTGAGAGCAATTGGCCTTAAGTTGTGGGAAGCCTGAACTAGGTTGGGGCATAAATGACTTAGGGCAATTCATGTATGAATTATTTGCTGGATATATAGTAGGGCCTTGATAAGTAACCGGTACGCAGGACAGAGAATTATTCGGGGATATAATTGAAGATGCGGGGTTTGTAGACGTGCTGGACTGAACAGACTTGTTAGATCTAAGAGAAGGCGTCATACCCCTAAATGGAACTGTACTATCTATCTTTTGGGTCGGAGTCTGATTCAGTTTTCGAGTCCCACAGTTCAGACGCCAAGCCACGGGTGACTTAACTGTAGACCTTACAGCACCCAGTTGGACAATAGAAGTTATCGGTCTAGCTGATGTAGACGGATTTTGATGTGTCTCAGCGGGACTATCCGGAGGATACGAAACGACAAATGGGGATGTTGTTGCAGCTAGTTTAGGGGCAGCCAAATGCGTCAAGTGGCTTGAGTGAGATGGAGATGTAGGAGAAAGAGGAAGGAGGGAGTCAGATGTCGCAGGAGTAGGACAAGCTGAATCCTTACGGCCACTTGCATTATGACCGAATTGGGGAGCATAAAACTGAGAAGCAGTGGGTTTACGTGAGAATAGAGACCCGATTCTACGCTCCATAGGAGTAAGATCATGACAAAGGAAAAATTTCGCATTTTCTAGATACGCAGTGACACGCTCTCGATTGGCAAAGATTGTGTCAACCTCGATTGATGAAAACAATTTGACTAAGATGGGTGGATTTTTGCTACGGGAGGACAAGCGTTTGGCATCGGTTATTTTGAAATTGAAACCGCATTAATACAGGAAATTGGTCGCAACATCAATTGGCAGAGCAGATCGAGGAATATGTTTTAGCAGAAAGTTATAAGAACGCTTCTGTCTACCACTAGATTCACTGGCGATCAGGTGAACAAGTGAGTCGAGACGCCTACATTCTTCAAAGGGAATATCAGAGATGTTCCCATCGAATAAATTTCCAAGAATTGTCAGCAAAGTGCCAAACTTTAGCACTAAGTCATTGCAGTGGTCAAGTGCAGACAGATTAAGCTGCCGACCAATTACAACGGGTGATGACTGACTAGTAATATCATCTGACTTAGATTTAGGTAAAGCTTCTGACTTACGTTTAGTTAGGCCATGCTTACTTACAGAGGCTGAGAGCTTACGTCGACCAGTGACTTTTGGTCTCATCTTGTCTCGAGGCAAGTTGTGATTAAAAAAACTTCTGGCAGACAAGTCGACTGAATTTCGGCTAGGGGCTAAAGATGTAAAAATAAATTAAAACAGTTAGAGAGAAATCGGATACACAAAATGAGAATTGCAGAGTGCGATTAGTGAACAACGGGCATAGACTAGCAGAACTCAAAAGGAGATGGCAGCAGGCAGTTCTGAGAGAAGAGGCCTGTATTTAAGAAATTCAACCAAAACAGGGTCTAAAATCGTTAGATCTCACAGAAAAACCACTTAAAATAATATCCTCCACTTATCTTCAAATTTAAAACCAGCGGCTCGATCTTGACCTTGGTGACATTGGTGACCATTGTTAAATCAGCTGAAGTGGAGCACCTTAAAGAATTACAAATCTCCGTTGACCCGAATATCCAATTCATGATGGAAGCTGAAAAAACGACAAACTTCCCTTCCTTGATGTCCTTGTGCTTTGATGTGCAGCTGGGCAATTGCAAACTACCGTTTAAAGAAAAGCCACAATCACAGGACCAACACCAAAATTCAACAAACTCCCCCCACCCACAAATGCCCTATATAAGAGATGGACGCGTATTTCACATCAAAAAAGGTTTACTTGGACGACGGCTATTATACTAGGGGCCTGACTAATATAAAAATGCTGAAATTCAAGGCTACTACAGGAACCAGCGATGGCTGTCTAGAACTCTTTTTGAGATGTCAGATGAATTCGAATTAATAGCATTTAAGCAGAGACCTCGAATAATTGCATTGACAGAGATGGTTGTCGCAAGTTTCAAAATAAAGGCGTATTAATTGGATTTATGGGCGCAGCAAATTTTTCTGCCATCAGCGGAAAGTGTCTGATATAATATTGAAAGATTATGAAAGTGTTTTCTGCAAGATTAAGATCATACGATTGCCAGCTGTTAACCTTTGCGTTGTCTGTCTGTCTGCTGGCGAGAATGAAAACGTCCCCTCGGGAATTACTAAGCAGCAGGAGAAGTAATTACTTCGGGATGACTTCAATACTCCTAGAATTGAACGGAAAATTCCCTCAGCAAGTGTCTTAACCACACTATTCGACTACAAATTACGACACTTTTGACTGGGCGAACACGTTATCCGGCACACAAAATTTGAAACAAAGGTGAGGGTGAACAGTGCTCAAGCATGTTAAACATAGTTTTCAATAAAGAAGAAAGAGTAATAAAGGAGGTGAACCCCCGAACACCACTAGGCGTAAGTGGACATATTGTGTTTACTTGCGTGTGTTCTCTCTGCTTATACATGATCACAAATCAAAATACGGGGAGCATATGGAAAGACGATTAAAAGGCAACGAGATATGCTACTTCAGAAAAAACGCGGTTAATTTGTACGAGTAATACCGATGATTCGTTGTAGCAACTTCAGCGTCTAATCAAAGCTCATAGTTCTTTGAAAATGGTAAAGTCGTGTTTTCGAAATCCGCGGGTCAATGTTACCATAAACACTAGTGCGAAGAAGAAACAGAGGATATGAAAATGAACTTACATCTTGAAGATCTCACAAACTTGGACGAATATAGGGGGCGATATAATGAATGCTGCATTCAAATATCGAATCAAGGAGCTTCCTCTGCACAACGACCATCAACAGAAGCCATTACATATTTCAAATATTTTAGGGCACACACGCAGTAGAAGGAATCTTAGGGATGGGACTGTGTGTTTAAAGGGTTACAGCGAAAACGTATTGTCTCAAGAACCGCAGAAAGCACAACATCCTTTTCAGTCTGTCACTTGGTTTTACGTTGGAATTTTCCGAAGGAAATCCAGGATTTGGAATAAGCCAATATATCGCCATCGTCGAAACCGTTTTCCTATCCGCCAAAGAAGTAGGGCACGTCCCCAGTCAGATTAAGCCAAACAAGCCTCTTTGAACCGTTATTCAGGACTGGGTAGAATTGGCGACGCTCATTATTATCTCCCTTTGAGTTTTTGTTGCAAATAGGGAGCTTGTCTTTGTAATGGAAGATATCCAACTTAGATCCTTTGTGCAAGGGGAGTAGCCGGAGGGCAACAAAAAGCCGTATGATAATAATTTCAACTTTTATTTCTTGCAAAACAACAGAAATCTTGTAAGTCATGTTGCAATACAATTTTGTGATAAGAATCACATTGTCGGAATGTCCAGCGTGGTCTTCCACGAGGACGTTCTCGACTGTCAAATCTGTTGACACCTGCAGAGGTTTGAGTCAGTACTTCAAAGGAGGGCTTTGAGCTAGATGTAATGTGTGCTGATTTCCGCAAAGCCTTCAACCTTGGCTCACATCAACGCCTCTTGCATAAACTGGGCGCCCTTTTCATCAGAGGGACGCTTCTGAACTGGACAAAACGTTTCTGGCTGGTTGAAAATAACTTGTATGCATCGGAGAGCACAAACTGGACTCGGATACTTACTCTTCGTTTTTTATGGCAGGAAGAGCCTTAGGGAACTCGACTGCAGTAAAATCAGGCTTGTTGATTACGTCAAACTCTGACGAATCATTAAGGGATCTAATAATCAGAAATCTGGTCAAAATAATCCGCACTGACTGCAAGCCTGTTATGAGCGATGGCTGCTAGGTTTCTAGGCCTAAAAGTGTGCCACCCCCGATTTCCATCAAAGTAACAACCATCCGAACGACAGCATGAGGAAGTAACCTGACGAACATTCACAGTTTCGTTAAATCTTCCATAGAACGATCTCGGTGGTTAGATCGAGGATGGTTAAACATAGGCTGGAAAAGGCGTCGTTGGGGTTCTGCACGCAATCAAAAGTGCGTTTGAGGGAAATAGGTCAACATCTTTGAACGCTCTTTTTGTCGAAAACAACTTGGAAGAATTAGCAACAATTCAAGGAAGCAAAAGCATCAAGTTGAAGCAGATTTAGTTTTGCACAAGGAAATATGTTTCTTCGGTTGCATAGTCACTACGTCCGTTTGTTTTGGCAGCATGTGTCCGTCAAGACGATGCTCGATTGTTTCCACGGACTGGGGCATTACAATCGCCTCGGGTGGATTATTTCAGGATAAAATCACAGGGTTTGTAAAAAAATATATCCACACATCCAATGTTCCTTGAAACACGCATTGCTTGAAGGTTGGTTGTACTGGCCAGTTGGAAGTAGGTGCCACGCAGGAGGGCGCAGTCTAAGCCAGTTCATGGGTCTCTCTACTCCATATGTTCCCTAATAAATCGTCTGAACATTAGAAACCATGCGGTGACTATCGCCTCCTAAGCGGAGCTACAGCCTTAGATCCATATTCCATTCCCCACGTTCATGATTTCTCAAATTTTGCCAGGACAAACCATTTTCCCATAATAGACCTCGTGAGGGCATATCATCCATAACTGTCGCTTGTTCTGCTACTGCCACTACATACCTCTGACGATGGGTCACTGCACGAGTTCAAAAGCTCAAAACAATAAACAAAGTGTTCCGATAGTCAACCCCTCTTCTCCCTCACTTATGTATAAACCTGAAACTCAAACGTTCGCCTTCAATCACATCACTAAATACCGGTCGCGGATGAGAACATCCGCGATACCGACATCACGCCGCTTTTCAACCTGTTTAATTTCCTTCACGTGTCTTTTGGTTTGTGTAACGCAAGCCAGTCTTTCCAGCGTTTTACCAGTGAGGTCTTGCAAGGTCTCTCATTTACATTTGTCTGCATCGACGACATACTTGTCGCAAGTTCTTCGGCAGAGGAACCCGCTTCGCACTTGCGCATGGCATACGATCATTTCCAGAAACACCGTTGGCAACTAGACTTCGACAAATGTCTCTTTGACTTAACATTCATCGATTTCCTTGGTCGCCACGTCCACCAGCATGGAATCACACCACATTCAGAGAAAGTGCAGCGTTTCTCGTCTTTCCCTGCTCCCAAAACATATACGCAGTTACGGCGTTTCATTGGCTTTATCATCTGCTACCGACGTTTCATTCCCAAATGTTCGGTGACACTTGCTCCCTTGACTGAAGTCGAAGGCAAAGCCGACTGAACTTTCACCTGCAGCCTACTCAGCTTTTGAGGCAGTCAGGAGAGAAACAGAGAAATTCGCTGACGCCACCATGCTGCATCATCTGGGCTCCGACGCCCATACACAGTTGATTTGGACCACTGGATATTCCGACAATGCTATTGACGCACTCTTGCATCATCAGGCGAATAACCAGTTGCATTCATCATTATTTTCACAGAAGTTATAACCAGTGCCGGCTCCCTACAGTACTTTCTCTCGCGATCTTCTTGACACCTATTTGGTCATCCGTCACTTTCGAGACTTTTTGGAGGGCAGAGATGCATCACTCCCGACAACTGGCGCACAGGCATTCCATGACCTGTCATTCCACTATCATACCTCAAGGTAGCGTTCGATCATTTCCACTCCCTGTCGCATCCCGGCATCTGCGCTTGTCGTAAGGTAATCATCGCAAGGTTCATTTGAAACGAAATGAACATTGACATTGCTGTTTGGATTAGGTAGTGTCTGGCCTGCCAGAAAAATAAAGTCTATCAGCACACATTTTCTCCACCAAGTACATTTACAGTTCCGGACGTCTGATTCCACCTTGTCCAATTGGACTTTGTTGGCCCGCTACCATCTTTACGTGGGTACACGCATATATTTCAAGGGTTGGCCGTTTCACACGATGACCAACTGCCATTTCTATCTTAGATATTTCGGCAGAAAATATTGTCATGGGTATCCTCACCCACTGGATTTCCATTTTTGTTGTGTCAGCCACCATTATCACCGACCGCGGGAGCCAATTTCAATCCGGCCTCTTCCATGAGTTCACTTGACTGCTCATGGGCGTGTATCACAACCACGGCATATCAACCTGCCTTTAAGGGCCTCATGGATCGTCTACACCACTAAGTCAAGTCCGCACTGATGTTCCATTCGGGACCAGCTTCTTGGAATTACAATCCCCCTCTTGTGCTTTTGGGCATTCGATCTTTTGTCAAAGTGGACGTCCAACGCACCGCAGCCAAACTTGTGTACGGCACACCCCTCCGTCTGTCCGACCAATTTTCGCAGTTGTCCACTATGAACACCAAAATGGCGAGCATCAGTGGAAACAACGCATAGTTCGATTGCGTCCAGGTCCCACTCGTCGGACATCCAAAGGTGTGTTCGTTTACGAAGACCTAAAATTTGCCTCATTCGTCTTCATCCGGCATGACGCAGTTCGCAAACTTCTTTGTTCACCGTATGATGGTCCATATATGGTTCTTCAACGTATGGACAGGAATTACGTCATTCAGAAGGCTTACAAGACTGAAACGGTCTACATCAACAAACTTAAGCCAGCATATTTCGAGTGCATTCCGCCGCCCTCCAATTCCTCCACATCGTCATCACCCGTCCCACCTGTTTCGGTTCCTTCCACTCGGTCACCCCACTCGAACATCCCATTCGCTCATCCTGATTCTTTTACTCCACAAAGCACTTTATCTGGTTTAAGTGGACGTCAATTTTCCTGCCAAACTGAGACTTTGTGGTATTACATTTTACACTTTTTCACTATCGGGCGCTTTTCCGTTAAACGAACGCTCTGGAAGGGGAGTTGTGTAGGTCTACGCATATCTACAATCTTTCACTTCGAATTTTCCTGTACACATGAACGTTTTCATTTTGTTGTTTGAATATGCTCAAATACATACAATCGGTTTCGGCTTGTGTTAACGCGTGTTTTGTATCGGTTCCGCTGTGTGGTGTCATTACTTCATTAGTTAAAATCATGTGCATTAAGCCGTTTTAGTCAGTTGCCATAATCAATCCTTTTTCCTCGGTCATATCTCGCTGGATGTGAATTTAACAAAGCAACAAGTTTTATTAACCGACTTCAGCTCGGGACATTTTATAATAAATAAAAAATACATAGATCAGAGGTAGTGTGGATTCCGAGTTGATATAATGAAAAATAGAAGAGGTTCTTCGGAAAAGTCGAGTTGTACTCGTGAATTTTCGAGCTGCTGACACCAACCCGTCGTCAGACGAAATGAAAACAAGGGAGAAAGTTAAGTTGCCACAGTAGACCAGTTGGTTTGATAGAACAGACAGACCACTGAGGAGTGAGGGGGGGCTTCCGAGGTCATGTTAGGTCGCTGAATGAGGGGGGAAGGGAGAGGAGGCGGAACAATTACGGCACACTGTGCTGGAGGGGAAGGGTGGGTGGTGAATCAGTTGGACTGTGGGTGGCTGTATTCGCGGTCGTTGATGTGTGATTAGGGCAGGGGGCAGTTGGGGTGTGGTCCTGCGACTGTGTCTGGTGCCTCAGGCAATTCTCTACAAAACTGATCGGATATCCGTTAGAGCGGAATTACCGGTATAGGTGGGAAAGCTCTTTGTTCAGAAGATCGTTGCTGTTGCAATAACGGTAGGCCCGGTGGAACAAAGTTCGACACAGCTTTTTTTGGGAGCTGCAGGGTGGTTGCTAACATAGTTGAGGATAATCTCAGAATTAGAGTCTTTCCTATGGACGCTTGTTGCTAGGCTACCATCACTCAACTTCTGTATCCTCACGCCCAGAAACGGCAAGCTGTCTCCAGTAGCCTCTTTGTGGGTAAACTACATGGCTGGGAAGACGTCCTTAAGTTTCTGGCGAAGCCGTTCGACTTTGCAATTCTTTATTATGAGAAAGGTGTCATCAACAAGCTTGCTCACCTATATCGGTTATTCCGCCCTAACGGATATCCGATCAGTTTTGTAAAGAATTGCCTGAGGCACCAGACACAGTCGCAGGACCACACCCCCAAAGGACAGATTGTGACACGAAAATTCTACTCCTTGCCATATATGCGTGCAACTTCTGAAATAATCACCGGCAGTTCAACCACTTGGGTATTCACGTTGCCCACAAACCGACATCTTCACTACGCGCAGCACTATCTCGAGTGAAGGATCCCATCCCCAAAGAGCAACAGACGAATGTAATTTATCGCATTCCGTGTGCTAATTGCTCTTGCGTGTATGTTGGCCATACGGGTCGACGTCTGGGCAACGTATCAATGAACACAAACTAGCTATCCGTCGGCGAGACCCCCCAGTCCCTTGTCTTTGCCCATGCACTCGAGTACGACCACCGATTCAGTTGGGATGGCACTGAGGTCGTCGCCATTGCTAACACAACGCAAGCGAGGGAATTTCTCGAGGCTTGGTACTCCAATGCGGATAGTATCAACCGTCACGTTGACTTAGATGCCCATTACGAGGGTCTACGTTCACGACTGACTGCCCCCTGCCCTAATCACACATCAACGACCGCGAATACAGCCACCCGCAGTCCAACTGATTCACCACCCACCCTTCCCCTCCAGCACAGTGTGCCGTAATTGTTCCGCCTCCTCTCCCTTCCCCCGTCATTCAGCGACCTAACATGACCTCGGGAGTCCCCCCTCACTCCTCAGTGGTCTGTCTGTTCTATCAAACCAACTGGTCTACTGTGGCAACCTAACTTTCTCCCTTGTTTTCATTTCGTCTGACGACGGGTTGGTGTCAGCAGCTCGAAAATTCACGAGTACAACTCCACTTTTCCGAAGAACCTCTTCTATTTTTCATATGTATATAATTCGAAATCAAGTACGTTCTTTGGAAGAGAAAACTATTTAAGTAAATTTTCGACGTCGCTTCCCCGTGTCGTCGTCAGACTAAAGTAAATGGGCAGAAAACAATTAAAATTTCAAACGCGCTACAAAATCCATGCTCATTTGTTGCTTCAGCCAGTAATCTGCCGTAGTATGCTTCAGTCCGTATTGATCGACTTTCGTCTCTTCCACTTTTCTCTGAGATTTTTATGCGTGGCATCTAACTCGATATGCCTGTTGATACATGACTCATCGGATCGCATGGCTTCAAAAAACTCTCGGCCTTTTTTAAATGGATAAACTCCGACGATACGAGTTTTGTCCCATGCGAAAGTGTGCTCAGTATCAAGAGTGTGCATGACCATTTGAGACAAGTGGTCTTGCCTCTTAACTGCAAGTTGATGTTCGTGGATGCGCGTAGAGGCAAATTTTTCCGTTTGACCACAATATACGGCCAAAATCTCTGAGACAATCCGAACCAACCATCGCCAAGATCTACGGATTGCCCACGTTTCGCAAACCTCAGGTACCACCACTGGTCCCCTAACTGGGTACTATTCAGAAAATAAAACTACAGCCCTTGAAACGGCGGCAGTCCAGAAGGGAGTAGACGACACGAGTACGAGGAATTTTGCAGTTTCTATCCCTTTTCATGGAATCGGGTCTCTGTAACAGACAAGGATGCATTGATGAACAATTGCTCACCGCAGGTTGATGAATTTACTGCATGGGTGGTGCATCGCAGAGTCAGCACCATCCCCATGAAATGAAACCAGACGCAGGCCCTAAGGATAACGAACTTCATTACTGTGGAGAATGTCTTCTGTTGATTCAGCATCCAGAAATTGGGGAAGTTGTTCAGAATTCAAAAAGAGTGGTAATTCGTTAAACCAAAACAGTTGGCAGAATTCTTACGTTTACAGAAAAGAATTGAAGCCATCAAGCCGTACATGCCAGAGGAAGAAATAAGTAGACCTCGACATGATTTGATACCCGCTCATCATACTTCTTCTGAAGTAGCTGTAGAGAAATTTTGGATTCTGAGACGTTTTTTTGGAAAATTCTACTCGGACCTACGATGAGATTCAATGACTATGCATCTCTGTCTCTTCCTCTGTATCTTGTAATGATTGAAATATTCGACTTGCATAGTGGCGCAATATTTTTTGTACAGTTTTTGCTTCCTGTTATTTTCTTTCTTTAGCCTGAAATTTGGCTCCTAAGGGTTTGGATTCTGCCCCACACCAGTCGGTGGGTAGTGTTCGTTGATGAGGTGCAGAAGGACATTCTTAAACATCCTTAAACCTTCGTTGGCATTACTCGTAATTATCGAAGTCTAGCTGAGGCTACATAAATATGCCTTCATCTGACTGAAGTCATCTCCTCAAATGTTGTGTCGTTTTGGCCTAGAGGATATAAAACGGATAATAACGAATAATCCTACACAAGCAGTTTCATGGTCACTTTGTCCGAGCAGGGCGTGTAGACAACTTCGTCGACCTGACCGACGCTTCCGTAAAAACTAAGTCCAAGCAGTAAGCCCGCTGTTTTTTTCCTGTTCTGGTTATAAACATGACGTGTTGTGTGAGGATGCGCCCTTAATGTTTTGTGTAGAAATCGGAAGTTGAGGTCGAGTTTACGCATAACTTTTGAAAGGTGCTCCAGCTAGTTCCTTGTGCATTAACGTCGCCCATGATCATGACAGTAGGTCGAGTAGAGAATTCCTCTAACTGGCCCACTGGATGAGTATCGAAGACTTGGTCTTTCCCAGTTGATCGACAGGCAATGTGCACATCGGGATATGGGGTGCCAGTAACCTTGATGGTCGGCCACGTAGCTTCCTTACCGCATGCAAACATTGTGGTCTTTTCTGACACCACCAGAACTTCGCTCACATACATAATTACTCCCCCCCTTCATCCCGACGGTTTTCTTGTCCCTACGATATACTTGTTATCAAACGACACTATTTCGTTATCATGATAAATGCCGGACGACCAGCTTTCGGTTACTGCTATCATATCCGGTAACAGTTAGTAAAGGCACGTTTTTAGTACAGTTTGGTTCAGCTAAGTTTTATAAGGGGAAATAAAGGCGGTCGTCTTTGAACTCCATATTTGTTACAGATCGTTTGCAAAAACCATCGATAAGTTGAAATTAGGAAAAGAGATTTTGTACTTCATTACATGCGAAAAGCGGACAGCTGCCAGCTAGTCTACAACGTAAACATGAACGGCTACTCATTAATTGGAAGTAGTATAAACATATATAAGTTGGCGAGGGCTATGTGAATAAATGTGTGGTTGTTAACTGGGAAGTTTGTTACGCGTCGAGTCTACACCTAGATGAATCCACATAGTAGGAAATTACAACATCGGTAGGTAGAGCATTCCACGATGCAACCACTCTGCTACTGAAAAAGAACTTAAGTTTATTGGTCCTTGCTTTATCTGCGCGTAGCTTTAGGGGAAGACCACGCAGAGCGGGCATGTCATCGAGTTGAGATACACGATTTTGGGTACTTGTACACACGCACCTCACGTTTGCCTAATCCGAATTTTCGGGCACATTTGTTACTGTTATGGACCTTATTGCGTCCTTTCGGGCATCGTTCTTGTCGACTCGCTCCGTTCCTTGATGGACGTCCTCGCTTTCGACTTCTTCGGTTAGAGCACCGCGCGGTACTGGCCTTATTCGCTGTCACTTCGAGCGGCTGATTCCACAATGGTCGTTACGTTCGCTGAGTAACTGCCGTCGTTCTTACTATCATTGGCTGGTTATGTCGGAGCGTCGTATTCCCCTGAACGGCTTTTCCTTTGAAGATGGTAAGGCTGTGTTCACGGCCCTTTAGTCCAGATTTTAATTCCGCGAGAAGTACCCGGCGTTTTGGCGTTCCTTTGAGAAGTAATCCGGCAGAAAAAACCTGTTCCTTTGAGTTATGGAGATCGGCTTTTTCTCATTTACACAATGAACATGAACTAAAGACCACGTCAATTGCACATAGAAATTTGGTTCAAAACAGTACCACTCAAATTATGTGAACACTATTTTACTGTTGACAATTTTCAGAACGTATGTGCGGCTATCCAAAACACTTCGACCTGAAATGGGGTTCACAAAGATGAAATGGCAAGGAAAGATTGTGTAACCCCACTAGCTTTAATATTCATAACTAACCGTCCTGCTCTGTTTATCAGTTCATAGCTGCTGGACGTCACCCATTCAATTTTATCTAGCGCGCTGATATAACCACAAGCGCCGAGCTGTTTCAGTGTGGCCTATTTAGTGATAAATTATTTGGTATGAGGTGGCTTTCTATTTTCGGACCCCTGTGTGTAGTCCGTTTCTTCTAAAAGGGTAGCTAAACCTCTTTGTCCTGGCTGTACTCACAATTTAATGCGTGCTGTAAGGATCGCCGGCTGCGTTTTGGTTTACTTTGCCTCAATTAGAGCGCAAGCGCTTGGCTTCCACGATATCTCCGAATGGTCTCTGTTGTCGAACGCGTACGCCATGGCTTACGTAGTTCTTCAAGAATGCTTGTGCGTAGTCCCTCATATAACCAGCAATAAGAAAATTAAATTAATTTGAGTTTATTTACAAAAATTATTTACAAATGACCATTAAATTGCGTTCAGGAAGGAGCCCTTCAGGTTTCCTGTTCGGAAAGCTGTTGCACCGGATAGGCTTTCGCAATATGCAACATGGATATTTCCAAAGCTTGCTTTAGGCCAAACCGCAGACAATATTAAACTCTGTCTACGTGGGCCCATATTGCCCGATGCGACACAGGTACTCCTAGAGCTTCCCTCCTTCGACCGCGGCCGCTCAGGAACACCTATCCGTCGGTGTGCATCCCCACTACTTGCCGGCGCATTTGGCGTCTACATTGGCACTTTGCCGTACTAGATAGCTCCCCCTTGCTTGGCGGTATTCTACCATCTTCTTCGAGTTTATAACATCGGTTATTTCCCTCGCTGTGGTCAAAAAATCAAGGTACGGTTGTTTGATTTTTCTGTGACTTGTAGCTGATTGTCTGTATTTTGGAAGGAAAAACAACCATCACCACCTAACCTGTTTACGAATGCATTTCACTATTGTACATAAATGTTACATATACATATTTATTATCCTTCAATTTCTATTTTACATTAGTCAGTTGAACTGTTAGGAAGATACAAACATGCGTTCATAATTACGTTATTTGTCTTTTCCCTTGTTCATTAGGATGTATTTTCATAGCTTCTCTTATATTCATGCCGCCTGGCAGTTTATTTCTGCAGTTGAAATTTTTGGCACTTACTGCTCCTCTCACTTATTGGTTGTTCGTCCCATTGGTTCCTGAGCTGTCGCAAAGTTGCGAGTGACGAATTATTCGATTACCTTTTATTTGTTGAAAGTTGTTTATTGTTTATTTTTCAATTAGCACGCTGAATTCTGTTGCTATATATAGGCGTAGAAAAGGAATTTCAGCGGAAATCTACCTATTTTTAAGTTTTACTGCCGGCATTTCGCTTCTACTCCTCATCCTCCTCCTTGGTGATGCCCCACTCTGTAGTACATGGGGTTACTGGTTGCTAAGTGGAGTTACACAACCTACCGTTGTCGCTGAAATAAGCGGAAAGGGGTGTCCACGCCGCAAGTCGGCGCTACAAAATCCTTTGACTAGGTAAAGTGCGCCTCAATTAGATATGAGGAGTCAACGCTACACTGGACTCGAAATTTTATGTGGACGGTTTTGTCCTCTCCAGAAAGAACATGCTGGAAAAGCAATGAATGCCCAAACTAACGTGTGAACACCACTCTACTTGGATTTACTATTGCCACTCTGGATAAGTTAGTGCTATAGCTTCACTGGGGACCTATTTGACGAATCACTGTTTCTTTCATTATTTTCTCCTGGCAATATTATGCCAACGCATGGTTACGAACGGTCCTTGAGCTAAGTTGCTACCCGCTGACAATAAGATGCAGTCTTTAGTGATTTCAATCGGTTATCGATCGACCGCGGGAATTTGTCGAAAAGCGGCTGCGATTATCATCCGGCGTGAATTCTTTCAGTCTCAGAAATGAAAGTGACCTTTAACAAGTGGTATGTTAATTGCGAACTTTCTTATTCAATCATCATCTCTTTCGAACACTAGAGATGCACGTGTTCAGGCGTGATGGTCACAGTAGTGCCAGACATCACTTGGGTTCCAGATCTTCGTCTGCCCCCCATTTTCAGTATCGTTCTTTGGAAACGGTATTATCAGGCTCCTTGAAAGGGCAGAATCTACCCACAGTTGCAAAAAACCGCTTTTCTATATATTTTCCGCCAATTCACTGACACAATAAGTCGCTTAGTAAATTATCGGGCGTCTTGATTTTTTTGAAAACCTTCTGGTACGTACTCCTCTTGTTGGGAGCATCGAGTTCTTTGCTTGAACAGTAGCCCACCCGCTCCGCATATTTGCGTAACTCATACATCCTTTTTAATTACGCTTCTTTGGCTATGCCTCTGAGAGCCCAAATCTCCCGACATGCATCTACTCGTCCCCCTCTCCCATTTTGGACTTTTTTGTCATACCACTGCTTACAACCTCTTCCCCATTACAGTTACAGCTCCTTGACTGTTATTTACCTCTCTTTAAGGCTCCTCCCTGTGCTTCCGTCGAGTATAGTCCGACTTTTGGGTTGGTTTCTCTCCATGCTAATACACTCGCGGAATTGGGTGTAACTTACTTCTCATGCCCAACGAAGAACACAGGCTTTATCTGGAGCACCTGAGAATTCTATTAGAGGTATCGGAAAGTAATGTCATTTTCGGTGGTCTCAATGCGAACGTTGTTTAATAAGCATTTATTTCTGCTCCATGTGAACTGTGGCCTAGTAAGTCAGTTAGGTTTTGTTTTTTAGACTGGGCCTAACAAAGTGGGTGACATAAACTCCAAAGACAGTCATGGTCATCCTTACGTTCTGTATACATTTCGCAAGGGAAACTACTTTAGCTGTCCGCAGGTACAACTGTCAGAAGAACCAAATTAACCTCGGCCTGCTGTTCAGGCGTACCTCCACTAAATTGGTCAGGTCAGTGGACAAGGAGATTTGGGTCCCACGTCAACTTTCGATTTGAAACAAAACCTAGCGCTCCACAATCTATAACCTTTCACTGAGTAGACAGGAGAAGAAACCGTTTCCTCGTCGAATTGTCACTGGAGACAGGGAGTAGGTTTTTTACATTAACAACAAGCGGAAACACCCATGGCTTTCCACGGGCCAGGCCCCAGTTCCTACAGTGAAATCAGGCTCATGCCCCAAGAAAGCTTTCCTATGTGTTTGGTGGAGTATGGTAGAAGTAGTTCATTTCAATTTACTGGGAGAGCGTCAAAAAACAAAAGCATACCTCGACGGTGAACAACCAGAACGTTTGAACCAAACCATAGAGTAGGAAAGGAGTCATTCTGCTGCATGGCAACGCGAGACCCCATTCGACCCGACAGTACCAGAACAGGGTCCAAGATTTAGGGCGGGAGGTTTCGCCCCATCTACTCTAGTGTGCCATTTGGGTATCGTTTGCTCAGATCTTTGCAGCACATCCTGGGCGATAAACTTATCTAGACACCGAACATGTCAAAACTGAGCCTTCGAAATTCTTTGCCTCAGAACGAACTCTCTCTGTATAAAAAGGATATTGCATGAATATTTTCGAGATGGGTGACAGTAATTGATAAAGATTACGTTTACACTATCGATTAAAAGCAAGGTGTTTTCCGGTAAACATAGTTCTTGTCCTTTGTATAAAAAAGGAAATTATTTTCCTGTACCCCTGACACTACAGGAAGCCGGTACTAAAGGGTTGCAGACAGTAGAAACTGAGCTTGGAATAAGAAGGCAACAAACACACGGCAGTCATGCGTAAAAAACAGAAACCGGCGGGTTACCGTCATTGATAGAGGGTTTCAGACAGTAGAAGCTGAATTTGGAATAAGGTAACAAACGCACGGCAGCCATGCGTAAAAAACAGAAACCGACAGGTTAATCGTCATTGTTAGAGGGTTTCAGGTAGTAGAAACCGACTTTGGAATAAGGTAGCAAACATACGGCATCCATGTGTTAAAACAGAAACCGGCGGGCTAACGTTCATTAAAACAAAAACAGTCACTAATCAGAGTCATTCTGATTGGTTATCGGAAACCCACCATGCACAATGCTGTCCACCGTGAAAATGTTATTAGTAGGGCAAGAGTAGGCAACCTTTACTGTGGCTGCTGTTACTTGACCGACTGAAAACACATAAGCGATGTTTGATTAGGAAGCCATCCGCCCTATGATGTCTACTTCAAAAAGTCTTTCGTAAAGCCTCGAGAGTATGATGGCTAAAAAAAGCGAGGCGGCTCCAGGACGGCGGGATTTAGCGGAGATCTGAGGCTGATGAGTAAGATACGAATGTAGCAAGCATTCGACCGATTTAATAGGAGGCGTTGCTGCATGACGATGCAACTAAGTTTTCCCTTAAGTGGGCAGTTGCCGTAAGATATCTACGACCGACTCCGTTAGCTTACGGACTGCGTAATGGGTTCAAGCAGCATAATCGGCGGTCATCGTTAGAATAAACCTGACTAGCCTGTAACATATGTCCGATGGGAAATGTAGCCTGGAGCCGGTCTAGCGAAGGGCAAGGATACAGCCGGTGAACGAATGCACAAAGGTAGGGGGACGCCCAACTCCAGCATGTATCTCGCTTTCACGGAAACAGAGAGGATATTTATAATGGAGTGTCTGGTTGTCTCGACACAACTGTTTCCCTCTAGATAGCATGGCATGGTGCTCGTTTCTGAACCTCCTAAAATGAAGAGAGTCAAATCTAACAGCGCCTTAGAAGCCAAGGTGAGAAGGGACGCCCCTTTGTTAAATCCATATGAGAGTATTTTCGTTGACAGCCAGTGTAACGTCTTTGTGGACCAAAGTGGCTCATCATCATCTGACAATCAGATGGAAGAAGCGAATTATGCCCCAGTCAACTTTTTCGTTTGGGGAACCAGGAGTCTTAGGTCATATTGGGGTTTTCAGAAAGAGAGACGAAACCTATAAAGGACTCACAGGCAAAACGCGATTGGAGGACAGGAAGGACAGAATTGTAAAGCCGTGCTCACTCTGAACAGGTACGTACAGCCTTCACTGCTGGCTGAGATGACCAAGTCGCGCCTATGTGTATGACATGGCAGCTTCAGTCCAAAAACCATGGACTACTATTTGTATATGGCGGGACGATTTGAGGGCACATCGTTTTCGGAATTTGAGTGCGGCCGCTGAACGTACGCTAATCGTGCGTCTTTCATAGAGCTGATCACGGCCGTCGTGTTGGATTTTGGACATTGACTTGACTGGATAACCACAAATGAGTGTGGCGTCGAAGTCAGTGTGGTTCGCCGGAGATCAAAGGAGACTGTTTGCTGAAAGTCGTAAAATCAGTCGAAGGGTATGTCGCAAGCGTGCGCGGGCGGCATCGGGAGAAGACGGCACCTCTTTTAGCCTGTCCAGTGCCTGAAGGATATTGGCATCGAAATCTAGTCGCACAGGAATTCCTACCATATTACCATCAGAATCCTGCGTTTTTTGGATTAGCGAGGAGTCACGAAATTAAAAATGGCTATTAGCTCAAAGCGAGAAGATAAATATTTGTGCAGTGATTTGGTAAATATGCGGCTTGCAGAGCAGACTAAATGTCCAAATTACAGTAGATGTGCTAACTCATGAAATGTCAACCAAAATTTCGAAATGCGTTCTCGTTTCGAAAAGATAAATTCAGTAGTGTTGTAAAACTAATCATGATGCAGCATAAATCTATAATGATCCAGTTACCTCAGGGTGTCGGCTTTCGAAAGAACTTATTTTCGGCTGCATGCAAGATCTATCTTCGGCAAAAAATGACTATTTAAGTAGCATGCAATTGTTTCATTGATTTTCGATGCCCTTGAAAATTCAATTATATTTTATGGAAAACCTGCATAAAAATATTCATTCTTTTACTTATTCGGTAGAAAATCACGTCTTATTCCAATTTCGTACTCAAAACAAGAGTATAATCCGGTTTTAAAAAACTTTTCTAATTCCCGAATAATTTTGAACCCGACCTGCAGTTACACTTGCATTCAGGGTTTCAAAACTACAAGCTGTAAATTTTCCGTGTGCGGAAAACCATGCATTTCTCTACGGTGTTAAGAGGAAACCATATGAGGTTCATAAAAATAAGCAGTGGATTTGAGCAATATTGTCAACTTTACAAGCCACATTCGTAAATGCAGATACATGACGTTTCATGAACGGCCATTTAACGGTATTAAAAAATCTCACAATTAGAAACTTTTTTTTAAAACCGAATTATACTCTTGTTTTGAGTATGAAATTTGAAGAAGACGTGATTTTCTACCGAATAAGTAAAAGAATGAATATTTTTATGCAGGTTTTCCATGAAATATAGTTGAATTTTCAAGGGCATTGAAAATCAATGAAACAATTGCATGCTACTTAAATAGTCATTTTTGCAGAGGATAGATCTTGCATGCAGCCGAAAATAAGTTCTTTCGAAAGCCGACCGCCTGAGGTAACTGGATGATTATAGATTTATGCTGCATCATGATTAGTTTTACAACACTACTTAATTTATCTTTTCGAAACGAGAACGCATTTCGAAATTTTGGTTGACATTTCATGAGTTAGCACATCTACTGTATTTCATTGCGGCATGCAGGATAACAACATCTGAGGCAAATGCACTAACACAGTTTCATATATGCATGAGTGAGCGTCTGAATCGACGTCAGGAGAAGTCAGGAAAAATGCTTAGCAGAGACTAGCTCCTAGACTACCGTAAGTCAGCTTACACGCTTCATGCATCATGGCAGGGCGTTGCAACACGTGCGAAATTAGGCATAAAACGGTAAGGGTATGGTTTACGCCCGGGGTCACTTACTTCTGGGAGCAAGAGTGCTAAAAGTAGATGACTTCCAGGTGGCTGTTGCGTTAGGTTGGTCAAGAAGCTTTAAGGTATTCATCTGAGTAAAAATACGACAATGCATTACCTTTTTGACAATGCCTCCAAATGGGCACCAAATTTATTAATTATTATCATTAAATGGCAAAAATAGTGTCCACTTTGGATTGGTGACAGTATGGAGGATCAGAATTTGTGATACCACAATGTTCTTAGATGTTCGGCTCTTTTCCTCAACAAAATTGCTCCCTGGAGTAAGTAATCCCGAGCGTAAACCATACCCTTGCCCATAAAACGTCTGCAGAAGGATAGGTGGTCGAAAAGATCTTTATGGGCATTTGAATAACGTCCGCCGATGCTATATCTGGTGCTCCTTGTAAAGCCAAGACACCACGTGTCCATGTGCAACTCTGTGGTCCAATAATTGTAGAAGTAATCGTACGAAGACGGATTGGTCGAGATTCAAAGTTCGGTCAAATATCAGCCATGCTAGTGAGATAACTTAGAGTTTGAAATGTTTTATTCAATTTTCTACTCAAAGTGATGAGATCCTGTTGGTAACTGAGACATTCAAGAGGAAATACTTGGCTTCATAACTGTTCCACTAATCGCTGAAATGTTGTGGTCATGTAGTAACAGCCCTAGAGAAGGTGTCTGGGATTTGAATGGGCATTGTGAGGCCCATAAGGCCGTTTGATGGCAACCTTTTTGATTACTCTCCTCTCTCACACGTCAAGCCTAACACCGAGAACCATTATTGGTCATAAAGGACATGAAGCCTTGTCTCAGTGGCGACTTCTGTTGGCGATAGCCAGCGAATGGGCGGAATGTGGTACCAGGGAAACTGACAAAAGTCAAGGCGAAGGAGGTGGGTGAATTATGATTGTTTCCGTAACATATTCCAAGATTTTGCCCAAAGTGTGGCCACGTCGAATAGGTATGTGCCGCGGATACTGATACCCAAATTTGACTGGTTTTTTTGTCCATGCGGTGGCCGGTCCCGTCCGTACGGCAAAAAGTTGAAACGGACGCCATATCGAATAGGAAGACCAAATCGGTAAACATACGTACGTTTCCGGCAATTCATCATCAGGCCAATACAACTACATAGAGAATGAAAATACGAATGGTGGACAAGGTTTATAAGCAGCCTAGGGAGTTAGTCACACTCCTCGTTCCCACGCCGCCCACATGACGAGATCGGTGTGCCGTAGTTGTCGTGATTGGGTGTGGGTGTGGGGGGGGGGTGGGGTAGGGTGTTCGCGAAGTTCGGAGGTAAACACGCGAAATGCTCATGGCTGCAAAGAAGGAGACACGATCGCCGGAACCAGAGCTTTATTAGCCTGAAGCTTCGGATTCTCACTGGAATCCATCATCAGAGACAGAGTCAGATAGGGTTGGTGAAGTGCCCAGATGTTGCAGTATTTACAGGATGTAGTTGCCAGACCGCTAACATGCCTATGGCAGTTGGCAGCTCTCGAATGCCTCACGGCTCGACTGGCCAGATGTTGAAGTATGCGGTTGTCATGTAGTTGCTGTGCGCTTGTGCGCCGGTCCAGATTATCGGCTCCCACGCTCATTGCACGCAGTCGAGTTGCTGACTGTCGGATTTCGTCATCCTTGTGGCCTCTTGGGTTATTTGGCTCACCGAATTGGACACCAGTAACAGTGTTCATCCAGAGGGTCTCCTCGCAGCTAACTACTTGGCGTAGACAAAGTCTCAGCACCCACTATGGAGCAGGGAGGTCGTTGCGTTTGTTGATTGATTGTGAAACGGAAAACCATGACCCTATTTGTTCAAAGCTCGCGCGGTTATCACCTCAGGCAAAAATCTCTGTTTCGCCAAACTTGAGTGCATGGTTGAGTCCCGTCGAATGATCCGCGATTTGGGAGCCGGCGTCTTTCCTCCTCACTGCCGCTGCGTGCTCGGCCGCCCGCGTCAGCAGCAGTCGTCCGGTTTCTCCGACATGGTTGCCTTGTCCATAACTGCACCAGACCCGGTAGACGACTCCAGATGTTTCTTGCCATGGCAATGGGTCTTTCGGCCTCATGATCTGGCGCCTTATGGTTGCCTACGGTCTGTGTGGGACTTTAATTCCAAGCGGTGTGATAAGGTGACTGACAGCTCCTTAGACATTATTTACGTGCGGGAGAGCTCGCTAAATTTGTGGGTGGTTCGATTTCGTCTCTCGTCTCGTTTGAGCAATCACGGTTTTACGAAGTTGCGCGGGTAACCACTGACTTTGAATACCCATTGAAGGTATTGCAATTCCGCAACCTTGTCTTCCGGTTCGCTGCTGTGTTTCCACACGCTGGTATAGTGCCCTTACGCAACTTCAGTTGTGGCTGCTTTTCAAGGCCGGACGTGCTGCACTTAGGGAATTCAAGGCCGATAAATACCTCGTTATCGTGTCTGCGGACAAGTGGCGTTCCACCGTTGTTTTGGACAGGACAGACTACCTTCAGAAAGTCAAACGTTTACTGAAGGACCGACAGTCCTATGCCCCTTGCACAACCCACCTGGCAAAAACACTGACACGAAAAATCAATGCGACGCCGTTGGCATTGGAAAACTCGGGTGCAATAGCACCAGCTGACCGACGCATGGCGAGAGTCCAGGACGAGGCCTTGGTTTGCGTTTATGACCTTTCCAAGGTGCACAACGATGGTGTCCCCTTCCGACCTATCGAGGGTACTCCAACTTACTGACTGGCAAAATGGCCGCTTCGACTTCTCAAATGTCTGACCGCAAATTCAGACACTACAGTCAGTTTGTCAACACAATTCTTGGAGAAACTTAAAGAAGTAAGCCTCCTGCCAGACGACGCCAAGGTATCGTTTGATGTCACGTGTCACAATCTTTGCCGCAGACGGCGACATCGAGAAAGGCCAGCTGGTTGTTTTCCTCTTCCTCCATTGTAAAATGGATGTTCGGAACGACGACTTTGAGGTGTTCCTTGAATTCCAGCAACTTACACCGCACGATGATGACTAAGGTATCATCCAATTACCGAGCCCAAAATTTCAGTCTGTTCCGTCGAAAGTAGAGTACGCCTTGTGACACAACTGCAGAATTTGGAGGATTGGGGCGTGTCCTTGGGGATTCTCCGTTTTATCGTATTTGTCTTTTAGGTGTAGTTCGGTGGTCTCGACTGCCAGGTCTTGCGGAAAAAAGTGAAAAGGGACGTGATATCAAAGGATACTTTGACCAAACCAGTCATAAGATCTGCAGCGACAGAAAATGACAGGTTGCTAGGCACTGAGGAATTTTGATTCGATGAAGTGCTTATGACCTAGTGGTGGACCAACTACTCCAGGTGCGTCTGTGCGCATGTTTGTGTTTTCTGGTCCCGGCTGTTGGTTAGGGTTATGATTGACTGAATGAAGGCATAATAAGCCCGAAACAGTACTGTATCAATCTACCCGCATTCTCTGTCGTCCCTCCTTGCTGCTATTATGACTTGGCCGGCTTCGGCCTGGCAATTGGTTGCCTATTCGAGACCTTTGCGACCCCCACGGAGCTCGTTTGCTTCGTGATGCCACTAGATCGGTATGCACCCATTCCTGATTGAACATATATATATATATACTAGACGTAAAATAATCCCAGGAACCATGGTTTTATTGGCCTGACATTTCGAAAGCAAACAAGCTTTTATCGTCGGAGGTGGGTTGCGTACGGCACGTCACATTATTTAAGTTTTTTTCGTCCTGGAGCCTCACTGACTTCCAGCGTGCTGCATCGCGGGCTTAACGTCCGTTGTCATGGTGACATCGGTTCCTTCTCATCCTCCGTCGGGTATGGAGGGGGGGTGGCGTCGGGGTTGCCACAGCCATTGTTTGTGTTTGCGCTGTGCGTGGTTTTTGCCCGCCCTCCGCGTATCTCGCCTTCTTGTCTCGTCTACACCTGCTCGTAACCGTGTGAACGTTGGTTTTCACGCCAGTGCTGGCGTCGGCTTTGAGTCCCTGCCATTGTCGTACGTTCTCGCCAAGTGCTCGCGTGCCTCTGCGTTCAGACTCTGTGGGCGGTCACCTGGGTTTGCGTTTACCGTCGGTTGTCCCAAGTTTTCGTCTGTTTCCGACGCCCGTCTATGCTCGTCCGTGTTCTCATCTGGCCTGTGTCTGACTACCGCCGTCTCTGGCTAGACGTCCCGTCCGTAGTTCTGCTTATTGAACTGCACCTGCGGTGCTTGGTAGGTTGCTGACAGAGTTAAACAGCGGCTTTTTTGAGGTTCTTGTAGTGTGCCAGGCTTCGAGCGTCTCCCTGAAGGCTTAATCGCTCCTTTGGCCGAAAAATTCGCGCCTACCCTCCCACCTCTTGAAGAGCCATTGAAGATGACCCAGGGGATTCTAGGAAGCTCAGGGCAATACGGAATCAATCCAAAAGACGTTAGGAAAGACTGCCATCAATCATTGTCCACATTTCTTCTAACACTGTTACATCGAAGCGTTTTTGCCATTAACAGGAAGGACGTGGTAAGCAGCCGAAAAACATCAACAAAACAATCTTCTCATACATGCATTTAAAAGCAAGAGGAGGAATGCTAATAAACTTTTCTGGTGACGCTAATTAGGCAGTTACCCAACAGTGAATGCCAGCCAAGAATCCAAAGAAGACGACAAACAATGCGTAACTTCCCAGCTCTCGAATCAAGCGTTCTTTGGTCCCTAAGCTTTGTAATAGAGTTAACTGATTTTGATTCAGAGCGTCGGAAGGCCAATGTATCCGCGGCCAACTTATACGCGAAGACAATCGGAAAGCCTTTAGAAAACTGCGTCTTCGCGTGCGGCCCATGAGAATGGTCAACCAAAAGTGGGCGGGGCCATGCGGTGTAGAAAATTATTCAGGACGAGCGAACGCGTTTTTGTGAAACCAGCTGCTGAGATTGTCTACCAGCCTAAACTGGCATTGCAGAGCTACGATCTATTGACCAAATACAGACTAGGAAGACCAAATGCCTTTCATTTAATTCGTTAAAAACTATAAAACCTTCAAACCACTGAAAGGGGCAGAATAAGACCACACCAGATATTCTACATATTATGTTAGCAACTCCAGTGGATTTTAGAATGCACTGTGTGTGCTTTTCCAATGCTAGTAAATAAGACAAATTCAGATTACAGCGTCCAAAATTGGAGTAAACCTTGACTGGAGAAACAAAGGGAACAGTCTGAAAACAAAAAACACTTATTTTTCACGAAGTCAAGAGTTTTGGAAAGATGACATAAAGAATAGAGAGTCGTCGAACGTCAAGGAAGTTGTAGAGCCAACATACTATTTTGGGAATATGCTTCCGGTTAGTGCGGTAGGCAGTTATACCAACGGAATTAAAACGTACTCTGTTTGGATCGTAGAGTATCCCCGGACTTTGATGAGTTAGCATTAGCAGTAGAGCTAAAATTTTTAATAATCCTTATTTCTCATAGGTGTAAGCGCTTAAAGTAGGTCAATAAACCCAACAGGTTTCTCGGAGCCCGATATTGCGTAGACTATTTTGCACAAAGTGATAATTTTTGAAACAGACATCCTTCCAATTTTTTTGATGCAGCATTCGCTTTTACGTTCGCACATATAAAACTTTCATTAAGAAATTACAGAGAGCACACGGACTCTGTCTTTAAGGCTGAAACGAAGAACTTTTTTGTGAATCTCCATTACTTCTATGTAAAGCAGAAGACACTGATGATATTTTACTGTCAAAACCTATTAGAGATTAAATGGCATTCCGCAGCCGACAAGTATCTTTCGCCGTTCCGATGCCCTGCGGGGAATGCTTATGCCTCACAGTGTACATATACAAGCACGTACCAT
This sequence comes from Spirometra erinaceieuropaei, assembly GCA_902702965.1. NCBI lineage: Eukaryota > Metazoa > Platyhelminthes > Cestoda > Diphyllobothriidea > Diphyllobothriidae > Spirometra > Spirometra erinaceieuropaei. The sequence continues at coordinate 836,427 of CACRXP010000208.1, forward strand.
CTGTGAACAACCTACGAGAGGATTAAGGTGAGCATTTGAAGCACAGTGCTCACCAGACAGGAAGTCAATAATTAACGCCCTCGAGCTACGTTTGTGGACGATTAGTGCGGAAAACGAGAACAGCCAAAAGTTAAATCTTATCCCCAAAGAATAGTTTAGGGCTACCACTAGCTGTCTTTTTACAAAATCCTCAGAGGGTCATATACTAGCCTGTGGAGATAGTATCTATTTTCAGGTCTTTTCCTGATAACCCTTTTTAATGAGCACTTAATAGGGTATGTCAGAAGAATAATCCACTGACCCTTTTGACTGCCGTTCGGAGGCAGAATCATGAAGAGGAGGGCGATATTTGTCCTTCAGACATGCACAGCAGCAATCATTTAGCTTCCTTTTGGGAGCCATTTAATTTTACAGCAGTTAAAATGCGTTTTGCAACAAATGACAGTCACAACGATAACAGACAGCCCTGTGCACGCAAGTCACATTTTCAAAACCTGCTAAATGAAGTCTGGCGGGAATTGAAAAGCATACTCCATCTGCAAGCAGTTTTACCAACTAGGCCCACAGAAGGAGACTGCGCGTGCTAGCGGACTAGCGACTTCCTGTTCGTGCCACCCCGTCAACGTTGGCGCGGCAAGCCTTTGATTGCCTCGATGCAACAACACGAGTACTTTCTGCAACATCTGATGGCACCTTGAAACCCTGTTTCATATTCGCTGAAGCATTGATCAGACTGAGAGAGCCGCCATACTTACATGTAGCACACTACAGGGAGACATGTTTTTTTCTTTTAAAAGAGCGGCGTAAAACAAATGTGGTCGCGCTTTTAATGCAAAATAACCAAGGTTGCTAAATGGACTTTTCTCTGTGGAAGATGTAAATTGTAATCAGAGGACTGCGCAAACCAAAAGAAAAATTCAAATTTGACAGGGGAAGTCTGAGACCGCGTCGTGCGTTAACCGGTCACGTGACCTTAGTCATAATTTCCCACTTAAAAACATATTTAGGGATTTCAATGGACATTTCTTGAGTTTATTTTCTCTTCGGTAGTTACAGGGCAGGCCGTTTATTACGGAACTCAGAAACATTCACTACACTATTAAATTATGCTTACAAACTATTTATTCATTTTGTATGTATTTCCCGTGTTTAGACCAAAATACGTGGTTTTGTGAGCTCACCACCTTCCTCTACAATTTCGTACTGCGAAAGGGCAAGGCATCAATTTGCGGACTACCTTAAAAAGACCACGAAAACCATTTGATGCGCAAGTCTCCACACAAATTTGCGACTAAGTTTCGCCAAATAATCGCATTTTCAGCTATTTGATAAGAGGCCTCTTGCTTTTGGGCCAAAGACTTTGAACTTGAAACAGTGAAAAAAACAACAACAAGGAGGGCTGGCATGAAGGGGAAATCAAGCATCTTTTTTCCAATTCTATTTTGAAGAGTCTGGTTGGCCAAAAATCTCGATAAATCTGTCAGCTAGCAGGTTAACATGATGCAAACGACTGCCGAAATAGTAGCCAGTCTTAAAAGCACGGCCCGCTTGCCAACTCACTCCACCATTAAAGAAAGTACACAATTTTATAGTACATAAGCTCACTTAAAGATGAACCGAATATTTTGGCTTAGGCGGAAGAGAACATGCTACCTTTTCCAGGCTGTAAAGAATGGGACTGCGTTTTACTAAGGAATTACGGCAAAATGATTAATACCTTACATGGTCTACCTATTTCATCCCAACTAATGCGAACTTCAACGTTTCCTTTTAATTGGGAGTAAGTTTGCATATTTTTTGCCCCTAATTAGCGGCGAGCAATTCACTAGCATTGAAGTGAAAAGTAAACATTGCAACATGAGCTATGCGTAATCCTCCATGATCTCACGCACATTTTGCCCTCTCCATATGCACTAAAAGGGGATTATAAAAATGATGAATTAAGTTGTGTGAATAAAACGGCTATTAGGTAAATGTCATAAGTAGGTACTTAGCAAGGTCATTTATATTGTGTATCCAGTGTATCCTGGTGCATTATCTACAATGGACTCAACTCGGAGAGTTGAGAAGCGATCATTGGAGACACCTAATGTTTATTTCTTTAATTGTCTTGCTTGATTTCGGTTGATATATGTCCATGCATTAAAATTTTTTCACTCGACGAAACAAATTTACAAATTATCTATGCTTGTATTGCCATTCCTCTATGCATGCATAGGCCCTGCCCATAAAACCTGTATAACCACCTTTACCGTACGACAGGCACGTTTGGCTGATCGTGTGTGTTTGGGGGCCTTCGCCCGATCGTTGCCACTTTTTGTGCTTAATATGGTCCCATCGAGCTACCCTAAGCTACTGAGCCAACGCCTGTTAGCAACAGCAGAAGCGGCCGCCATCACGTTACGAAAACAAATATTGTGCGCACAGACGAACCACGTTCGGGTTTCGGTCGAGGTTCGACTAACGCTGCAACTCTCCGCTCCCTTCCGTTCTTACGACGTCCCTGGCACTAACTACTATTACCCGACGCGTCCCTCCCCCCATATTCCCGCACATTGCCTGTGTTTAATGGAGAACTTTAATCGACTTCTCTTATCACTTATGTGTTTTTGCTTCCACCCCGTTCTCGTATAATAGTACTGGCCCGACGAGAATTTATCGAAAGCTACGTATGCTCGTCACCTCGTCTTCTGAGTAAGATAAATTGTTTCTAGATATAGTCGCCTATATTAAGACAAAATGTTCACGAAAATGCACGCCTACTTCTGAGATTGATCTAAAGTTTCAAGATCTGTATCGACCCCTTGTTATGGCAAGAATCAAACGGGACACCTTGACTGCATCATTGTGGCTCTAAAGATACGAATCTGTAGAGAACGCGCCCTTTTCTTTCCACAGCTAAGCACCAACAATCGATGAACTACTAGAGGGCTAATTACTTTCTCTCCATTTAAACTAGAAGAAGGATTTTAAATTACAATTGGAGAAACCAAGAAATAGCTTGATAGAAACAATAAATATAAAAGCCCTGCCAGATAATATTTCAAAGAGCTTAAACATTAAACACTTGGTCACTTAGTAGGGACAGTTAACGAAACACTTAAATCCCACCATTGATTCATCGCATGTTCGAGGTCCTACAGCGGTCTGTCACGATGGACGGGGCAAACAGCGGCAAAAGTCAGTCTCTTTCAGTCTATTACCGCGCAACGGGACTTGTCTGAAAATAATCTCAAGAAATTTTTCTTGAAGATAGTAGGCCAGTGGGCTTATCCGACAATTTATTTGGCGATTCGCGGGCCCCGTCTAGTTTTTTGTCCAACTACATATCAGAAAAATCGAAATATAATCTGTACTCTTGAACGGGGTCAGTTACAACGCTGTCTCATGGTGGCGTAGCCGACGTTCGCTGTGATGCAAGGATAACTACAACATGGAGGCTAAAACACAAGGCCAACTGGCTAAAGAGCCTACAAGGTCACGGATCAACGGAAATGCCGAATCCCACCGCAGCACCTTCCGTTGTCACGGAAACAACCTTGTTGCCTGCCGGGAATACAGTAGCTGCGGTTAGTTTCCGGAGGCAAGCCTACGCAAGCGCGAACAAATGCGTCAGTCATTAATGACACTTGGAATAGCCGTCCGGTCAGAATTGGTTGAAAGACCACCGAGCTTTTTATGTTCATGTTTCGAGAGTGCTACTTCGAATTCCGTTCTCCGAAAAATGCTTTGACTTGGGGACGTTTTGTATCACCGCATGATTACTGGGGCGGCGGAAATTCAATCTCATGCTAATTGCTTCCATCAACTTGCTTCGGGAAAGTATACTAACTTTGTGTAATATGATTGGATCACCATGGCAACGTACGGCACTGCGCAAACAACAGCGGCACTCCGTTATCACCTCGATGTAAAAACAAGGTTGATTTCCGCCGCACTTGATATAATCTTCTCAATTCTGAGAGTGAATCAATACCGTAAACCCTATAGTTTAGCTGTTTGCCGTCTAATACTTTAAAGTACGCCGCGCTGTCAATAAATAGAGCAAAATCCCAATTGCAAACAAACACGAATTGCTAAGTGCATAAGAATTTTCTCAAAAGCAGCACAAGAAATAAATGTAAAAGGAGCACTATATAGAAACGATAGCCACATCCGCATTGACGAGACATCAACTATGTGGCGATTTTCCTAAATATTGATTTGGAAAGGTGTACCATAGATATTAAGACAGAATTCGACACGGTGATATTTTCCACGGGAATCTGATCAGAAACCTAAATTAAGAGCTGTGATCAACTTTGAAAGCCTACTGTATGCTTTCAAGCAACGTAATTTTCGGTTTGGTAACAATGGTGGACTACAAGTACTACCTGTCTTTCCAAACGCGCATGAGATCGAAAGTTTGCTAACAGTTTAAACAGTTATTTCAAAAAGGACACTAAAACGAAAAATGAATAAGACAAATAAATTGGAATAGGTCATTATTTTCAATTAACGCGTGCTTTGCTACCTAAAATAGATTTTATCGTTAGTGGTGCAAATGCCATTCTCAAAAAAATATCAGACTTGGGTGGGGCCGTCGATTGGGGAAGGACAGTTTGATGTTTAAACTTGACCATCTTCCGAATACAGCGGCCACCCCAACGAAGGCTTGTCTAGAAAATGTTGACTGCGGGGGAGTCATGCACTCCCATAGGCTCCTGGGCAGAGGCGGTTTGCACACCCAATTCCTGATACTTTAAGTCCGACTTAGAAGGGGATTATGGAATTAGAATAAGGAGACATTTGACAGGAGGATGTGTCGGGAATCACGGGTGGTCAAACAAAGAGAGCTCGATGCTTCTTGAGCAGGATGGAGCGGATGAGGCTGGCTCTCAAGACTTCAGACAAATGCACGACCAAGAAAGTAATAAGCCCTCGCTTTATTAGAATACCGAATGCAGAAACTGTTAATCGGCAGGGGAAGGCCACTGCTTCATTTCATAAACGAAGAGGAAAGAAAAGAAAGTAACGATGGAGAAAGGAGACAGAGCATGCATGCATAAGACACTTGGGGATAAACCTGAAGTTGCAGTGTATTGCACTTCCAATCTTTGTTTAGAGCCAGTTGAGGGATAGAAGACCATAGATTAAGGCAAATTGTGACACTTATCAAAACCGAAAAGGAGGTAAAATTATGCAAGTTGAGGGGACGATGCAATCCAAAAACGAACTGAGCGGAATTCACTTTCTTCAATAATATACCATTTCCCGACTACTATGCTGAGAGAGCGATTCATCATATAACTAAACCAGCATACTAAGCGTACATAGATCTGCAGTAAATGAAACAACATTGGTAAATGGAAACCACGCCCTACTCACCTACACCACCCACCAAAAGCATTAATATTAGTTTAGAAACGGCAGAGAGGGTGTGGTGATATTAACTACAGCTTCGTATACAAATTCCATCGTGTTCACAGGAGACATGGTAATTTAGTTTTACTATGACATTGTAGTGACAACCGGAGCTTCGAGTCACTATACTTGGTGAATAACAAATGACAATTCATAGAATTGACTGTGAAGGGAACAGCAATCTCATCCGTCAGTGACACAGAGGCTTCCGGTGAGGGGAAGTAGGGTACCCGTCGGGCGTATCTGGAAGAGCAAGTTGGATGTCAGTATGGATTCCAGTGGGCGTTGCCTCGCATCTTAGAGAGGAATTATCTGAAGCGACAACAATAGTCAAAGGAACTTGCAAATATCGTTGGAGTGAACACCAACTAAAACTACAAAAAGCCTCATAAGGCGATGACAATAAGCAGATTATTCACACCTTGCTGACATTATCCACGAAGCTGGGATTTCCTTGGCATTTTACGTGTATAAGGGAAACTGTAGATATGACGACTACCATTGATAGACGCCACATTTCAATGGTCACCAAAGCAAAACCGCTTAATCATGCAGGCGACAACGCCCTAGATTTCTTTTTTTCATACTGTGATCTCTCCCCAAGGCAAAGCCTAAGAGTAGGGACTTTGATTTGGTAAAACGACAGAATAAAAGTTGGTAATTCATTTTAAATTGCCTGCTTTCGAAGGAATACTGAGGAGTGTCAGTCATACGTATGAAAAGGACCTTTTAATGGAGGTCTCGGCATTTTCTTGTCCCCAGCGCACGATTGTCTGTCCTAGTGCTCTCCTTCTACCTGCTATCAAAACCACGTTTGCTTTTTAGAAAGAAATCGTCTTTAATGTGCAGTTGCGCACACATCTGTAAAGGTCTAATTACCTTTAAGGACACAATTACAGCGAAGGAGCAAATAAGAAAATGTTGGTTTGCAAAAGAATGATTTTCATGCAGTCAATATAGGGGACTTCCACTGGCATTCGGTGCCACAATAACATCGGACAAATTCGCACCTCATTCATAGCTCATAGTTTGCTTAGCGGATGAACAAATTCCAGTGTAGGTTAGTGTCATTTTTCTAATTTTGGTGACAGGGCGGTCCAAAGCATGTTAATGCGACCTCCTTGTTCGACCAGCCACACTTCCACAAACTAAAGAACGGTCATTATTTTACCCAAACAAAAAGTTAATTTTAGACTTTCTTTGTTTTCGCAAACATAAAAGCTATCTAACGTTTAACTGACATTATATAGGTGGAAGATGTTTACTCAGGAAAATGGAAATTTTGATGTGTTCGGATGGTAACTTGCAGAGAAATGAATGAAAAACTCTTCCTGTAGAATTAGAAACTTCACAAACCTGCAGTAGGGGAAGTAGAGGACAAAATGCGGGTTCATATGCAAGCTTTAATAAACTTTGCTTCACCGAAGAAGAAGCGCTTGATTGTATATCCTGGTTGCAGAACAAAATGACAAGCTCTAGATTCGGAGGTTCGAGACTAAGTGCCATTTCCTTTGGGCTGAACAGGCACAATGGCCCGCTAGGTGATGACAGCCCGTAAAATAGGAACGGTTATTTTCCGGCTCGCTGGCTAAAAGTCTTAACTATTGATTAGTAATCACGATGTGACCGATGGCATAAAAGGCGCCTCCTCAGCTCCGATGTTAAATGGAAATGCTAATTTCCACCCTGCAATCAGAATAGGCTGGCGCACGTCACTTCAGTGGAACCGGCTATTTTTACTGTCAGCCGACATGAGGCGAGCCCCCTAATGAACTGGCGACGACGCCGCTCGATGACCATAAGACTCGGGTCCAGTCCTCGAACGTGCAGCTCGCTGTGTTTGAGGTATCACTGGCTGATGATGGGACACAAACCAGTGTCCCTGTTTTTGCTGGTAGAACGAATTTCAAGAGGGTTAGGCTCACTAAAACGGCAAAAAGTGCAAACCTAAGGACTGGGGTCTTTAAATTTGCATAAAAATGAGTGGGAGATGAAGATCTAATTTACATATAAATCACTTTAACTCAGTTAACACAGACGCCAAATAAAAGTACAGACAGGTGTTTAATTGATCTTCTGTTTGAAGACTTTTTAATCTATCCTGATCTAGGACAAATGTTAACGTTGCATTTGGTACATATTAGATGCCCACCACACCATTTTTAGCGACTGCCTCTCAAAATGACTTAGTTCCTTTCTTTGAGATAGAAGGACAAACAGACCTATTATATGTAAACATTAAAGGGATTGAACAACAACAGACGGCTCTCCTGTTCCCTCTCCTTCTCATATGTGGAAGAAATTCGGGACTTTAAAATAAACGTACTCCATTGTCACTCTCTTATTCTGTCCGAAAAATAACCGGGACTGTTTATCCGTATAGCGGCCTACCTACATGAGTATTATATGTGCGTGATCAATGCTCTGTAGTGTGTCTTAGATGGTGCGGACGATGTTGTTTTTAAGGACATTCTTCAGATGAATTCTGTCGAATAAAAACAAATGTTAAACTCTGTGAAATTTGCTTTTAAGTTTTGGGAGACATAACATCACGTAAACATATTTGGTCACTTAACAGATTTTGGACTACGGCGCATCAACAGGCCTCAAAGATTATAATGAGTAAGGTTATGCGCCTGCTTCAATGGGCTTAGTCACCACAATACTACATGGAGACTTTTATTTTCTAGAACTTGCATTGCTGCATCACATGAGCATTTCAAATACAAGGACATACGCGAAAAGGAATTACAGGACTAAGAGGACGGAAGGCCAATTTCCAGCCCAAGTAATGCTCAAGCAACATGCATACATTTATTTGTTTGGAATCAGTAAGTTCTGTCAGAGACACGCGTGCTTGCGCGGACGCTGTTAGCATGCTATGTTATGTTCTAGTCCACTCGTTTCATCCTTTATTTATTAACCACCCTTAACAATCGTAAGGAAGTTTCACTAAAAAAAACACATTCTTTACATCCCCTTCTTGCCATTCATCCGGAATTTCTATATAAAGTAAGGTGTAATGTCTGGTAATGGTTTATACAAGTCTCAGAGACTAACATGTACTGTGACTTATGTACTGTGACTCTTCTTCAACTTTTAATACGAATTTGCGTTACTCCCTGTCGTAAAACGGTCTGACTGGGGCCTACTCGACAAAACACGCATTTCGTAGGTATAATAATTCTATTTTCAAAGTCTACCCCATTTTACTCTACTTTGACACTATTTAGCCCCCCGTAATATCCCCTTGGCGATTTTAATTTCACAGAGATGGTGGAAAACTAACGAATAATTGCATAGAAATCCAGTGTGGTCACGGACTAATTTTCGTCGCTTCATGAAAATGCTGGCGGTCTACCATTTCTTAGGGGATTCATGGATGATATTTTTCTGCAAAGTCATCAGGTCTTTGTCCTCCGCCTTCCATTCTTGCAACTTCCGACATTCCCTCGAGTAAATTTTCGAGTTTTTTGTCTTTTAGTGTTGCCCTTTCTTACAGTATGTCTTCGCCATGAAGTCCTTCTGAATCCGTTTTGTAGTCATACTTGTTGGTTGAAATGGATATTACTATCTTTCTTCCTGATTGGTGTTCGCATTCTTATTCCTTGTTGCAGCTCTGGATGCTTTCTCAAAATATTCCATCTCCCTACTCGGGCACTCTTCGTGTTTCGATGTCCTGCTTTTGAACCATGTTATATTATTGTTTTGCCACACTTAGGCCTTTTGCTGATCCCTCCTGTCAAGATGTGGTCCAACCCCCTTCATCTTGATCTACTGACTCTCTGTTCACTACGCTCAAAACAGCGCGATTTCTTTTCTGTTTCTTTGTCAGAGGTCGACGTAGCCAGAAACTGGAAGTTCATTCTTGAAACCATTTGTCCAAACAAGGGTGTACTCTGTCAGATGAACAGTCAGACAATTTTCTCCAGTGAACTAACCTTTTTTATATATTGATTGCAGTATTACAAGTAAACCGCTATGGTGAAAATGTTGATTGGATCAAAACAAAATACTCTTTCACCTTTAAAAACACACACAGTCAATTTTTCAATCGAATGTCCGGTTTTGATGACCCATCTCTAACTTAAACATTCATTTTAAACTGAATTAAAATGGAAGTTTGTTTCATTCATGGCGAACAATTTTTATTCTTTTAAGCAGGATTTATTAAATTTTCACTTGGCGCTAAGTCAGGTCAGCTCGATTTGCGCAATGAATGCGCGTTTTATACGTCCCAGAGGAGTGGATTATGATGACCTAGCTTGCTTATAGGGCGGAACACGGTTGTCTTGTCGTGCATTAAATGCCTCATTTGGAGCCGACACAGTCTGCTACCGCGTGGCCCGTTTTAGGGGTCAAATGCTTTTGTGGGCCGGGGGGTGTGGTGGCGCGTCAAGATGCGGATTTACGACGTGTCAGCCACTCGCAGCCTCTCCCATATCCGGTCTTCTTGACTTGGTCATGACGCCGGGCCTAGGCGCGGGAGGAGGAAGCGCGGCAGAGGCTGTGCAAGTCTACTATCACTATAAACTAATTCACGCGTAAGCCACTGTCCCTGTCCCCCACTCTGCTGTGCAGCACACGGTGGACATCGTTGAATTCGACGGCCGAATTGTCAAGAAGCAGGTGTCAGTACATACAAGTAACCCCTTTATCACTTATAAAGCTTTGTGTTAGACGGCAAAAGATGCGCTCTTTCTTCAAGCAATGATCCAAATGAATCCTCTTACGGCCTTACCAGTTGAAAAACCACCATTATGTAGGCGGTAAAAGGTTTCTCTTCTGATGCTTGTAAATAAAAGGCATGAACAAATTAACTTCACTGGAAATTTATTCCCAGAGGGAAGGCTGGAAGTTTGAGACAGAGAAGCTTTAGCGAAAACTCGTCATGCACCACAGTCGAACAAGATCAGCGAATTGAGTTTTATAGCACTCGAACGGATAAGAAAACACATAAACTTCATTTCTTTCAAGGACGTTATCAACAAATAGCGCCATTTTCTGAACAAAGAGACACAGGAGAAAAAAATGCAGAGTGGTCTGGTCAAAAAATCAGCTTTTTGTATTAAAGCAGAAGAACATCATTGAGCAAATGGAGAGAGGAGGATGGCAGTTTACTCGAAAAAGCTCATACTAACCGTATTTATCGGGTGGAGTTTCGTAGGACTTGTTCAATAAATATATGAAAAAGAGGCTTGATTACTGCGGCTGTCTATCAGATATCGGACGGCAGAGAGACAGTGAGAGAAGCTGTTTACCATACAGTAGTACAGCTCCTATCAAAACTCATAATCAGAAACAGCACTTGTGGATGGGTCATGAGCAGGAAGCCGAGAACAGGATCAAAGTCGACTGCGCCCAGTGTTTTCCTTTAAATCCAGCCTATTTTGGGCGGAGATGGTAGTCATTAATAAATTAAAGGGGGCATGACAGTGTTTCTGTCTCCACATTCCGTCCGTACACTATGCAAGTTAATGCTGGAGGTGCGGTTCAAAAGCAGTTCTGCGCCATGACGCTAACGCCCTTCTTAACGAAACACAACGAATTTTACTGAATAATTGACTATACTGATGGTAAAGGTATTGAGTAAAGGCCCAGATGAATGACAACATAGCCCGGAACAAAGCCGCATTTCTCTTTTGTCATTGTCAACCGTAAGAAAGACTGAGGGAGATATAAATCAGCTGGGTGACTACTAATGCGGAGAAAATCCAAGGATACGTGGCTGATGTACTTCGGTCCACATATTCATATTACATTTCAGTCTGAGCCTAATAGCCTCAAATAGACTAAGTCACTTAAAATTGACAATTAATTTGTGAGGAAATAAGAAAAAATTCTACAATTTTAAAAGTGGCGATTTTACCAGAAAGCACACAAGGAACGCTGGGAGACCCACTAATGAGCCGAACCCCTCGCAGCTGTGCCATGCAGCGATAGGCTGGTTGAAACATACGTCTGGACTTTTAGTTAGTATCTGTGATGTCAAGTATGGTATTATCGTGCAACCCGTGCAGATACGTATCCTGCTTATGCTGAACCACCACCGGGGTAGTCTACGCCATGACCAATCACGTAGGCTTAAAGGTCCATTTCCTGAGTAAAGTAATATATTTTCCACTTTAAATAGCTTACTCGAGCGGAAAAACGTACACTCAAAGAAGTAAACTCGTTTCTACAATAATAATTAAAATAACGATCACTGGAACGCGAAGTTTATTGGCCCGACGTTCCGGATTATCACTGGAACCCACCATTGGAGACAGTCGCAGGTAAGGGTAGTGGGGACATAATGACTGCAGTATGTATAGTACACGACTGCCGTGAGACCTCATAAGTACTATAATTGACAGCACTCGCGATCATCGATGGCGGTCGTGATTGTTGCGATGACGGCTCGTCAGTCCGTGTCAGGGTCGTAACTTGCTGCGATCTCATCATCCGTGTTGGATGTTAGCGTGATGATTACTCGGCATTTTGGCTCGCTGTCATTGGGATTGTTGTTTCCTCGCGGCCTCCCCACGTGACCGCTTCGTCTGCCCAGGGAATGTGTCAACATGGAATGTGGTAGCAGGAGGTTATTGCACTTGTTGATGGATTGCGGGCCCGTAACGCGGCCAGTAATGACCAGGACACGGACTTACGAGCCGCCATCGCATCAATTACGACCACCACCGGTGATCACGAGTGCTGGCAATCATAGTACGCATGAGGTCTCATGGCAATCGTGTACTATAAATACTGCAGTCTTCGTGCCTCCACTTCCCTTATCCGAGACTGTCTCTGATGATGGGTTCGAGTGCGAATCCGAAACGTCAGACCAATAAACTTCTTGCTGCAGCGATCGCATCTTCTTCTGAACTGCATCCTGGAACCCACCTGTTCGCTTCTATGAGCAATCAAAACTGTCAAAAATTCGGGGAGGGGGCTATGCCTTACCCATCCCCACCTACTTCCTCCCTTAGACAAGGGGCCAAGTGGTGGTAGGTAACTTACTACCGAGCTGCGCCGTCACTCAGCGCGGATGGAAGAAGATAAAAGTTAAGTATATGCGTGGGGTGAGGAAAAGCTATGGAGAGCTGCTTACAATATTTTCAAAAGTAGGTGTTGTTCGGTAGAGTTTTTTGTCAGTCCTTCATCGACAGGACTACACTTGCTGACCTGTATTGTCCCGAAGAGCCGGCGCTGCTGAATTGTTTACACTGGTCCATTGTTGTGCCCACCCAAGCCGTAGTTGTTTAGTAAGAGGAAAGCTCATTTTAAAAACAATTTGGCACTGGCCACGGTCAGGTAGTAAAATAATACTTTCAATATTTTTAGATGGAATACCAGTAAATCGGGAATGTTAAAACTCTGGTGAATTTGTTAAACAACAGTTAGCAATTGCTTACCTCGTCCATATACTTAATCCTTGCCTGGGAAAAACCCTGCTGACGAATAAATCATGTATTCTGACTCACTGGGTCAAATACTTGTAGTAGACCCCCCACCCACCATTTGAAATATGTAATTACAGATTGCTGCCGTCTGCTGCAGCAAACCAGCAATCCGAGATCAGCGCTGACCTGGCTCGCTGCTCTCCATGCAGGAAACAGAGGAGGGAATTTAACCTCGGTTGCGATTTTTTAAATTAAGGCATTCGACACATTTAACTATACGGAAGTTTTGCAACTAAACCAAAGTTTCTTTGAAAAGTAAACAACTGTTCACTTTTTGGGTTACCGTCCACCTTCCGCCGTCTCTTGAAACTCAAGGTCAATCATTTTATTCGTTTCACTGGACTAAAGGACAAATCTTCCCGAACCACTTATACCATCGCTCATCTTCAGCGTGTGGCGTCTAAGCAGTGAAAGTGTATAAAGAGCTCCACGATAACCCCGGTCCAGTCCCGCTTCAGAGGAAAAGGTGAAAGACACTAATAGGAGTAGCATATTCTGTACAGAGACCTGGTAGCTGTCAGAGCCGCCAAAGCGGAGCCGGCTGTAAACCTGCGCACGTCCGTGCACTAGGGTGACATTGGCGTGAGCGAATAAGCGCCAGTCAGTGTCCGCCTGATAATTTGATTGGGTGATGGGGGAGTTTGTGCGCGCCCCTGATTGGCCATCCTCGGGGCCGAATGCGCTCACGTTCTGGCGCTCGGGGGTCGTGATCACATGACTCCTAGCGCGGCGTGGGTACCAGAGACAAAAGACTTAATCTTGTTTGAAGTTCTACAAGTGCAAGTCCCGAAATAAGAATTGGTCGCAAAATCTGCCCCGGGTGAGGCTCGAACTCACGACCTTCAGATTATGAGACTGACGCGCTAACCAACTGCGCTACCGAGGCTCGCGCTGCTAGTGCAAGATTGTCACACTTATTAAATCCGCGAAATTGCTGGTTTGCATTAGTTCGTTTTAATTTTGTTTTTTTTACTGCTTGTTAAAAAATCGGCAAACAGTGTATACGCATGCTTAAGTCTGCTAGTATCTGTTCGGTGCTGTGGGAGAAACTTGGCAAATATTCTGATTTGTCCGCATTTTTTTAGATTTTAACTTCCAGAAGGCAATACTTAAATATGTTGATGCAAATGACAGTTCCAGCTAGGAGAGTTGGCCAAATTCTTTGCACACGTGATCTTACTGGACTTCCCAAGGCAAAATATGCCCCCCGGACCGTATTTAACTTCGAGGAGTAAGCAAGCTGGCTTCGAATACTAAGTGTTCATCATCGAATAGGCTTTTTAAAAAGGTCCTAGTTAGATGGCAAACGGAAGTGGCACTTTTGCGTTTCGTTAGTAATAATACAGTCGTCTTAGGGGCTACTGATACCAATCGAACAGTGTGGATCTTTGAATTTCATGGATAACGCCAGGTTCCCCCGACCATTAATATATTTGAAGTCCTCCCGACAAAAATGAAATCGCGTTGCAATAGGAAATAGCAGCAGATCCTTTTGCAACCTCCCCTTTCCCAGCACTTCAAGTCTTCCTTACTTGTAGTGCTGCACAACGTTCAAGGGTGACGTCTTCTTTTGGAGCAACCATCAAAAGAAAGAGAGCTGTAGTGCTGGATCCACCTCCTCAGCTAGAGCCGATCACACCAGAATGGTGCAGTCTTACCTTAATGGAATCAACAGCCGTCTAGAATCAACGATGTCCAAATTTAACCGGAATATATTTGCAAAAATTATCTACATCTATACTTGCGAAATTCAAGGCAATAATGGCATGATATATTGCCCTATAAAGATCTGCACTGCCTCCTCGAGTGAAGGTCGGATGAAAAAAAACTGGTTGTCCTCGATGACTTCATTTAATCGGTGGGAAGACAAAAGCACACAGGAAGGAGGGTTGGTTGGGCACGGACTGGGACGCTGCAATAGGATCAGATTTCCTAAGCTAAGGATCCGCGAATGGCATAACATTCGTGTAAACAGTACCATCTTTCGGATACCAAAATTTAGAGAAAAGACGGTGTTGATGAAGACACAAATGTGAGACCCAGGAGGCAGCAAGGCGAAGCTGACGCGATCGCTGAAACGTGAACATTATCCGCCTGACGTCTCAGATTCTTGCGCGACCCACCATCACGGACAGCATAAAATGCGAACAACTCATGCAAAGCAGTCGTTGTGCTATCGCATACCTATGAAAATTAACGGCTCCACCCTTTGTCGCAGATTGCTGCCTTTGATGCGATAACTGCCTGGTGGCTGGCATCCGAATCGTTAATCGCCGCGATTTCATCAGCCGCGCTGGATGCTAGCATGGTAATATTTCAGTAATTCGACTCACCGACACTGGCACTGGAAAGATTTTCGTCTGCTCGATCCCCCCGTGGCCAGTTATTATGCTCAGACCTAGTCTCAGCACAGAATACAGAGGAGGCAGCAACTGCGCTCGCTAATAGGCTAGGGACCAATGAATCATTGATAAAGCTGTCCGCAGTTCACGCCACTGTCACCCCTCTTGAAAATTTCGACCCTTCCTAGCAGCAGTATATGAACGGATGCAATCGAATGAGCTGCAGTTTGTCAGCTGACATCAGTCCAC
>CACRXP010000208.1:852949-885604 GCA_902702965.1 Spirometra erinaceieuropaei
TTTTGGAGCAACCATCAAAAGAAAGAGAGTTGTAGTTCTGGATCCACCTCCTCAGTTAGAGCCGATCACACTAGAATGGTGCAGTCTTACCTTAATGGAATCAACAGCCGTCTAGAATCAACGATGACCAAAGTTAACCGGAATATATTTGCAAAAATTATTTGCATCTATACTTGCAGAATTGAAGGCATAATGGCATGATGTATTGCTCTATAAAGATCTGTACTGCCTCCTCGAGTGAAAGTCGGATGGAGAAAAACGGGTTTTCCTCGATGAGTTCATTTAATCGGTGGGAAGACAAAAGCACACGGGAAGGAGGGTTTTTTGGACACGGACTGGGACGCTGCAATAGGATCAGATTTCCTATGCTAAGGTTCCGCGAATGGCATAACATTCGTGTAAACAGCACCATCTTTCGGATACCGAAATTTAGAGAAAAGATGGTGTTGATGAAGACACAAATGGGAGACCCAGGAGGCAGCAAGGCGAAGCTGACGCGATCGCTGAAACCTGAACATTATCCGCCTGACGTCTCAGATTCTTGCGCGACCCACCATCACAGACAGCATAAAATGCGAGAAACTCATGCACAGCAGTCGTTGTGCTATCGCATACCTATGAAAATTAACGGCTCCACCCTTTGTCGCAGATTGCTGCCTTTGATACGATAACTGCTTGGTGGCTGGCATCCGAATCGTTAATCGCCGCGATTTCATCAGCCGCGCTGGATGCTAGCATGGTAATATTTCAGTAATTCGACTCACCGACACTGGCACTGGAAAGAATTTCGTCTGCTCGATCCCCCCGCGGCCAGTTATTATGCTCAGACCTAGTCTCAGCACAGAATACAGAGGAGGCAGCAACTGCGCTCGCTAATAGGCTAGGGACCAATGAATCATTGATAAAGCTGTCCGCAGTTCACGCCACTGTCACCCCTCTTGAAAATTTCGACCTTTTCTAGCAGCAGTATATGAACGGATGCAATCGAATGAGCTGCAGCTTGTCAGCTGACATCAGTCCACCAAATTGTTTCTGCGTGTTCACCAATTCGCGTCTGGAGCAGTCTTCCAGTTTCTCCAACGTGACTGCTCTGCCCACAACTGCATCCGTTTCGACAATTAACTCCAGACCCTTCTTCCCATCACAGTGGATCCCTTGACTTCATTTCCTGACGCCTGATGGCTGCCACGGGTTTGTGTGCAATTGCAAATCCACTGGTGCGAGAAATCAACCGATGGCCTCCGGGACGTTCTTAGCGTACGGCAGCGCTCACCAAAATTTGGGGCCGGAGCAATATGGACTCTCGTCTTGTTTGCACATACACCGGTGTGCGGATATATATATATATATACCGGTGTGCGGATATATATATATATATATATATATATATATATATATATACCGTACTCCCGACCTAGATACTTGCTAAAAGCCCAGACAAGTGTTTCGCCGATATTCTGCCGCTGCGTGACACAGCTGCGAGGGGTTCGGCTCTTCAGTGGGACCCCCAGCGTTCTCTAGCGGTTTCCGGTATATGAACTCCAGAGAATAATCAGGTGAATAATTTCAGAAATTAATCAGTGCAGAACTTGAAGTTAAATCTCCGGGACATGACGTTTTAGGGTCAGAACCGAAATTTCAATGAACATTTGAGTCGAAGACAATCAACTACTGTGGAATAACCACGTAATGCCCATTCTACAAACAAGTAGTACTACGAGTAGTATGAATTCCATATGGTAATGGTAGTATACCGTACTCCCGACCTAGATACTTGCTAAAAGCCCAGACACGTGTTTCGGAAACAGCTAGAGAACGCTGGGGGTCCCACTGAAGAGCCGAACCCCTCGCAGCTGTGTCACGCAGCGGCAGAATATCGGCGAAACACGTGTCTGGGCTTTTAGCAAGTATCTAGGTCAGGAGTACGGTATACTACCATTACCATATGGAATTCATACTACTCGTAGTACTACTTGTTTGTAGAATGGGCATTACGTGGTTATTCCACAGTAGTTGATTGTCTTCGACTCAAATGTTCATTGAAATTTCGGTTCTGACCCTAAAACGTCATGTCCCGGAGATTTAACTCCAAGGTCTGCACTGATTAATTTCTGAAATTTTTCACCTGATATATATATGTGGATCAGAGATGTTATGCATTCCGAGTCAATATAATGAAAACAGGAAGAGGTTCTTCGGAAAAATCGAGTTGTACTCGTGAATTTTCGAGCTGGTGACACCAACCCGTCGTCAGACGAAATGAAAACAGGGGAGAAAGTTTGTTTGTCACACTGGACTAGTTAGCGCGACAGGGCAGACAGACTATCGGCCTATGAGAGGGATGATCACAAAGTCATGGTAGGTCTCTGAGCGAGGGGGGAGGTGGAACAATTATGGATGCCTGTGCTGGAGGGGGAGGGTGTAATGGTGGATCAATTGGACTCCGGGTGGCTAAATTGGCGGCCGTTGCTGTGGCATCAGGGCGGGGGGCAGTAAGTCGTGAGCGTAGGCCCTCATAATGGGCGTCCAGATATATATATATGTATATCATTAACATGCTTTTCGAATACGCATCGCTAGTTTTAAATGGCGTTTTGGAAAAAATGGCACGAAGACATTTCCCAAGAAGACAAATTCAAAGTTTGTGAAGTATATTTTTTATTCAATACAGAAAACAGAGATAATCTGAAACACGGGATTTGATGTTATGTGAAGTATTCTTGATGTCTGTTTAACTGCGTCTGGCTAGAAGACAACATGAAAACCGAGAAAGGCTGTACATTAACCTTGGTAGTTCCGAGTGATTCACAGGGAACTACATTGGTATCGTACTTCGGAGAACATTCCTATCAATTAAAATTCTGAAAATGAGGAAGCAGCAAAGCAGAGGCCCAAGCAAACTTAATAGAGGACACCAGGATGAAAACGAATACTACATAAATTACCATGGAAAAAGTGAAGTCGCGAAATTAATCCATTATTTGCAAGGGAGGCGTCCGACCTTGCTTATGTAAGATACATCCAGTTAAAGTAAGTTACTGTCCGTTTGTGCAAACAAGGCTTCAGGTGACCAGATCAGGATCAGTGAGATGTCCGCCGTCTGGTTAATGTTTGATAACTGAAGAGTGTCATTTCCTACCTCAGAAGCGCAGCCGAACTGGTTAATAATGCCATATACACATCCGTTATAACAAACCAAGTCAAAATCGACACTTTGTGTGACATAGATAGTTTAGGCAACCTGTGTACCTTTAGTCGAGAACGCTTGCGTGGGATTGGTAAGTGTGAGCCGGAATGCATATCGAAAGCTATAAATGGAAAACGACAGCCCCTACTTAAGTTGATTTGCAACATTAATCTTCAAAAAACAGCGATATCATAACAAGCGTTTTTGGAGCTGAAATCTACCGCAGTTAATTAAAGTTTGCTGTATTATTCGATAAATCGCTCGCACTGTCATCAGCGGTTATATAAGACAAACTATTTTTGAGTTTTTACCGGATCGATTAAAAACTTGAGGGTGTAACTATTACCTTGCGCACGCATTTTCACGCAAGACTGCCACCTTGATTTAGTCGTGATTTTGTTTCTATAGAAGGGCATCCAACACTGGTAGTTTGCCACGTTTATTTTGCAGCCCAATGCAAATTTGATGGTTCAGTGCAATCCATTTACATCACTTATTAAGCATCAGGAAATCACAAAATATACCTTCGCAATAACTTCTGTGCACTGTTCTGCTTGTTAGATTATTTGACGGCTATCGTTCTAGATAACCCATAAGGATGCAAGGGCTGAATCCCGCGACCCGCCCATAGGTTTTTCCTGGACTTGTCCGCAGATGTTACTTCAAAAGGAACTGAACATCTATTTTGCGCAGACAAAGGTAGTGATGGAGCCTTTAAGTCTTAGATGCATACCTGGCATGCATGTCCGTCGTAAATGCTGCATTGACCATAAATTTAACAATTTCCTCTACCTGCTGACAAACACATCCAAAGGTTAGACGTTTTTCCGGCATAATAAGACAAAAACGTCTTATAAAAGTGGTTATTGTAACTGATCTTTGCGCAGTCTTGTCACTTCCGAGCATCGACCTTCCAGTATTCTTAGTTTTTAATTTGATAGCCATCATATTTTACAAAAACCTATTTAGCTAACACGGAGGAAACAGTCTAAAACTAGGTTGTTAGATGTAAATCAAGTTATAAAAATTGGCGACTTTCTCAGTTTACAGCACAAGTGAAACCGCGATATTTTTGAATGCGCTTCACCAAACAGGAGACCGTAACTGATATTCTCGTTTCACTATGCAGTCGTCAGGCAGGCCTGTCCTAAAACACAGACTGGAAGTCTGGTCTGGGTTTAGTTGGTCTTTGTAACCCTTAATACATTTCTGACTTGCAGGCCCACGCACCGGGGACTAAGTCCAAAACTTGTCAATCACCCCAAACTTGCATTTACAACTCTGGCCTGCTCACGGAAAGAGCCATTGAGACATACTTTCCCCTCAGACATCAAATACAGCGCATATTAAAGTGTCCGAAAAAGACCTATCCATTAGCCGCGAGACTACAGAAGCTTCTGTCAAAACGTACAATAAAAATTTCAGCCTATTTTAAATTCAAACAAGTAGCACAGTGTGTTGATGGAAAAAGCAGTCGCGGTTTGTGGTTTGTGTAGTGTTGAAGATGCACAGTTTATCTAAACAGTTTATCCAAGCATCTTGTTCCTGGTACAAATCTGGGACAGCCGTTAGCTGAAAGAATTAGTAACAATCATAAGTTCTGCGACAAAGAAACGTTCGGTGGCATGAAATCGTGCTGTTTACATCTGTTCTAAATTAGTATCCATTTCAGACGAGCATATAAACGTTTAAGGAACAGTTCACTGCGTGATTCCTTGTTGGATCTTGCAACGTCCTTCGTTGACCAACTACCGTCTCACTTCTTTCACTGTTGTAGTCGACAAAAATAATATTCGAGTTAACCTCCATACACTTTGGAAGTAACTGCTGAGTGTAAGACATGTTTCCTCTCATGCGGACTTAGTCATCTTTCGTTCTTGGAGTCCCGAAGAGGAATCTCACACAGAACCCACTTTTGCTCTTGGTAATTTATGTGCACTTCTATAGATGCGAAAACACATCAAATCAACTAAGGTTTGAACGTGGACCTCAAAAGCTCATGTCCTGGCTATGTCTCTCCGACTGTGAAATTCAATGAAGTCGGTGAGGCTGGGATCGATTAAAGAACAATGAAGCACGTTGTTTTGCGGCTGAGCATCCTTAACGACCGGCCGACTATCGTCCTTCACAAATACATGAACTAAAATAATTTAAGATGACACACTTACGCAAGAAAATCAGTCAATGTATTTTATGGCAAAAATGTTTTAAAGACGATTTCAGTTATTTTTATCCCTAGTGACGTCCAAAAGTTCCATTAAAAACCATTTAATTTATCGTAATTATCTTTCTGGGGAGAGCTTGCAACTAAAATAGTGCGTAATCAGAAGTTAAGTTAATATGTTTATTTCTATCAAAGGACCGTGAAAGCCCGAGTTTTAAAGGCATTACCGTTTCGTCTTATTATATATTTAACAAAACAAATAATTGTCCTTTGAAATTCCTTAGACAAACATGCCCTTAAAGTGCTCTCGATGATCTAAGTAAAAGTTTGTTCTTTCGAAGACACTGACAAGCATGGTTCATTTTTGACATTTTGACACTGATTTTATGCAATGGCATGCGAAAAACCTGCACAATTGGCGTACATTTTAATTAAACCCGGGAACGATGATGATTGAATGGCATGTTTGTTAAAAGTTTGCTCTGAGAATGTCTTAATAGTAAATTATTTAAAGTGAAGACGGCGCATCGCGTCCCTCCAATTGGCATTATTCGGAAAACATGGACAAATCATCAATTCCTTTTCGTTTCTAGCGCCCATACTTCGAGAAAATCGTTGCTGAAAACTAAATTTGCGATATAAGCCCCTTTTTGTTAATGTTTGCGCAACTATCCTGTGGAGAGAATAATGTTGAACTTGAAGCTGTTTTGATCGTTAATGACTGTTCTACAAACTGCATTTGATTAGTTTTTGACCGCTAAGAACGTCAGAATTAAGGCAAAAGAGGGTTTGAGAATATCAGCTACTGGGATTTAAATGTGGTAGAACGAACCAAAAAGAGGAAGACGGTGAAGATGACAGAGAAGAGAGAGCGTCATTGTTTTTGGAAGACAACGACACGAGGAGAAGTGCCAATTTTTTCAAAAAACGCTTTTCAGTACATATTCATCGACGCTTTGCACTAACAAGCATGAAGTAGCAAAAGATATCTACGGATTAATTGCACTAAAAATCAAAGCAAATGCCTGTTTGAGAGCAGAACTTATTAATTAATAAGTACTTATAAATATTTTGTCCACTACCTGCTCCTCGCGGACGATTGTGCACTCAACACTGTGACAAAAGCTGACACGAAACGGAGCATGCAGCTCTTCGAATTCGGCTGTACCAATTTCGGCCTGACCATCAAAATGGGTAAAACGATGGCCATAAACCGCCACCCAACACTGCATACAGTGCTCCTTGCATTCACTTCAACGGCGCCCAAATTAAGGCCGTGGACAGCTTCGCGTACTTAGGCAGAATCCTCTGATACTGCATCAAAATCGACGAAGTGGTCCATTGGATCTCCAAAGCCAGACAACCCTCGGTCAGCCGCAGAACTCCGCATGGAACCGCTCCAGTCTTCACCTCAATGCCAAACTGAAGATGTACAAAGCTGTCATCTTTACCACATTGTCGTATGGCGCGGAGATTTGGAGAGTCAACGAAAAACAAGCGCGGAAAATCGAATGATTTTCGCCTCTGTTATCTCCGGAGGATATTAAAATTGAGGTGGCGGGACGGGATCCCGCATGCAGAAGTTTTGGAATGGACTGAAATCCCCAGCACCCACGCTATTTTGAGACAACCGCAGTTACGATGAAGCGACTACCTCGTGGGGATGAACGGCGAGGCTAATAAAGGCCTTGTCCAAGCGATCGTGTCTTCCTCTTCAAGACTACTTCCTGGGACTCACCTCTTCGCTTCTATTGGCAATGAACGACGAGGGTCCACCAAAAAACTCTTCTATGGAGGTGTCGTCACGGGTCCTCGCCGACAAGCGGTCAATCCCACTGCTACAAGGACACCCTGAAGCGACTACAGATCAACGCGAAGACTTGGGAAGACCCTGCAGAGAACCGAGCGGCCGGGAAAAACATAGCAAAGACTGGAACAGCCATCTATGATGTCAGCCGGACCGTCTCTACCAAAGCCAAAAAGAAGCTCGCAGGTCTCAGGGGCCCCTGACCCGCAGCGCGAACCTACAACCCTTCCCAGCATGCCTACACTCAACGGACATTCCGCGCGCAGATCAACTTTGTCGGACATCGCCGTGTTCAACGCACCAATATCTGTCGTACAGGGACTGGTAAACCAGTGCTTGGAGCGCCTACCCATACACACACCTGACGCCGTCAGTTCAATAGCCGCACTGTCCCCGCCCATTCAGCTATCGCATGGACTTCTTCGATTACATGTGCACTCATGGCAACCTGCGGCATATCACCACACAATCCCTCATCAACACATGTACCATGCATAAATAATTCCAACATCCCGCATCAGCGGCACCACTCACGTAAGTGGGAAGTATGCTTCTCGGCTCCTTTCTCGATGTGGCTCCTCCAGTGTGTCTGTGAATGTCAAGCGCTCTATCCACGCGTGCATTAAATCCTGGTGTGTGGGTATGGGGGGGAACATGCTTTTGGCACGCGCGGACGAGTTGTTCCCAGCTCTCCTACCAATCTCAGAATCAACTTGTTAACCGGTTCGGGAAGTCGACTTGTGCACGGGGTAGGGGAAGAGTGAGGTAGGTCGACTCTCAGCGCATAATTCTGATAGAATAACGCGGTATGTTAAAAATCGCGGCCTGGAAAGTTACCAGCAGACGTCTCGACTCAGACCAAACGGTCAGTCCAGTTGTGTTTTTATGCGTTGAGTGGCTGGCTGGTGGACCGAGAGCCAAATTTCAATAGCCCCGCCTTAATCGCATTCTCTCACACGTTTGAGATTTAATTCGCCTCCTTCTCATTTGTGCAATCGTAGTAGGTGCGTTTGGGGGCTAGGTCGTGCACGTGGCGCGCGCAGACGAGTCCCCTCGTCAGCCACTGCAACCTCTCCCAACAGCAGACATCTGACCGGATTGGATAGCGTATTGGTGCCTGGGAGTGGGAAAAGCGGGTAATGTCGCTGGTCTCAGCGCATATTCTCCACTATAAGCAATTTGACGCTCATGCATATATCATGTTGCGTTAGAGCACGTGAGTTTGAAGGCTGCCAACGGACGGGATAACTCGCAGACTGCCCGGGGCCCAGCGCAGGTTTAGGTGAATTGGTCAATAGGGGGACCGAGAATCAAACTGCAATTGTTACTTCTTATTGTATCCTCTATGGCATCCTTACCCAGCGGGATATGAGCTGTCTCCCCTCTTCTCTTGCTTCGTAAAATCCTGGTCAGTGCACTTTGTGGACGAGGGAATGTGAGGGTACGCCTGGGCGCGGGTTCAGAGCATGCCAGCCACTCCTGTCCTCTCCTACCTATGGTCTTCAATATTCTGTCTTGACACCGGATCCAGGTAAGGAAGGAGGAGAGAGTGCGGCAGACGCTGTGCAAGTCTATTTTCACTTTGAACTAATTCCCGCGCAAGTCACTGTTCTCGCTGTCATCCTGCAATGGTGTCACGGCAGACAGTGGTCGGCAAAGATAGTCGACGTTTCGGCTGCAAACACATACTCTTAGAATATCAAAATATTTCTTGAGAACTCCGTCCGTCTAAAAGTATTTTTGGCATCGGTAGGCCTATGCTCTTTTGTTAGTGAAAATTACATTTAGCACGACAGGCCTGCTCTAAAAATTGGAAACTAAAATACCAAATGAAAGGAGGGACAAAACGTTTCCTTCATCTAAAAACGCAGTTAGATAAAGCGGACCACAGTTTTGGGTTTGTTACACAAAACTTACGACTGGAACTTCAGTTTGCATGATAAAGCATGACATTTCTTTTCTTACCAAACAAATCCAGCCAACAATAAGTCTTTTTGGGATAAATCGTCCTTCACAAGGTCTTACAAACCTATGTGTCCATTCTATAAATGACTGACAAATGTTTTTGGTATTTGTAGGGAATTCAGTACTCAGCAGACTGAGTGCCTGTTCTCAGACAGACTTCTCTTTACTGAAAATAACGGGAAAATAAGCTACATATTACGTATTGGATGTTCTTACTGCTTTTATGAGAATAATTATCCTGTCTCTGAGACGATGGAAAAGGGTTTTTTCGAGCCAAGTCTCTCTCCCTCAGGCCAAAGGCACATGATTGTAGTTGGAAACTGGTGTGTTGTCTTAGCACCGTTATCAGCATATACTTTTAATACACGTCAGTGCGTATATGCACCCTGTCAGCTAATCTAATTGCCTACTCTGTTTTCACACTCATTTCCAGCATCATTGTGCACTCTCGTGCCTGCATTTCTTTCGGATACTCAATGTTACATCACCTGGGGCGTAACAAATGGGGTATCGCATGGCCTTTTTAAGATTTACTACGCTTTGTGTGTTGGAACTGCCGGGCAACATACAAATTTCTGATTAGCAACTTTCTGATATGGTGTTTGGCAAGGCAATTAACTCCACTTTTGCAGGGCCCTTACCCCAGCCCGCGAGAGGGACAGGACATGCTTAATTTATGAATGCTTAATCAAATTTCCAAGCCTTTTATGTTTGTCTTAGCCTACGAAAGACTTTTCACTGCAACCATTCAAAGTGATATTTACGAGTTTCTTGCTGCAAAGTGCTTCTAAAAATGAAAATAGGAGGGCGAGTGGGATGACATTTTAAACAAGTGCATTTATAAAATGGTCTACATGAAGAAGGAGACATGGTCGCTGGGAGAAGAGCCCTATTCGCCTGACGCTTCGGATTTCCTTTCGAACCCATCATCAGAGACAAAAGCAGGTACGGGTAGTTCATGCACAAGGTGCTGCAGTATTTACAGGATGCATTCACCATGATACTGCATACCTATGAATATTCACTGCTCCCCTCTTCATCAGGGATCCTTGCACTTAGTTTGATGAATGTTGAATGGCCGACATTTGTGTCGTTAATTGCTGCAATTTCATCACGTGTGTTGGATGTTGGTGTGATGATTGCTGGACCATCTGACGTACCGAGCCTGGTGTTGGGACAAGTGTTCACATGTGCGCTGCCGCGTGGCTAATTACTCCGCCTAGGCGAAGTCTCAGCACCGAGTATGGAAGGGAAATTTCATTGTACTTGATAATGGACTAAAGACCGGTGAACCATGACTCAAGCAGCTCGCGGCTCACGCGGTTGTCACCGCTGGCGAGAATGTCAACCTCGTCGAATTTGCATGTGTGGCCGGATCTCGTCGAATGAGCCGCAACTTGAGAGCTGGCGTCATTTCTCCGCCCTGCGGCAGCATGTTCGGCCATTCGCGTTCGGAGCTGTCTTCCTGTTTCTTCGAAGTAGTTGCCTAGTCCGCAAGTGCACCAGATCCGATAAGCGGACCGTGAGATTTCCGTTTATATATGGATCGTTTATTAATGCAGCTCAAGAAGTATGCTGCTTGCTGCAGATTGATAGCAGAATTCCGTGAGCCCGGTATAGTATCTTCTGAATGGCACAGAAGAATATATAACGTTCCTTACACGGAACGTAGATACCATGAAGACCAAAAACCCTAAATTCAAATGCGACTGCAGATCGGGCTCAGAAGTATGTTACAATTAAAAAGCTTTCTTAAGGCAGAAAGATATTTTTGACATTATAAATTAAACGAAGACAACATTAGCTACCGAAGAAACACAATAAGGGATAAGTTTACGCATGTCTCGACAGAATATATTTGAATTTACATGCGCACTGAAAAATATAGACAAAAAACACAGTACTTAAGTGGCTACTTTCTATTGACTGCGTTTTTTGTGGGCAACCGAAATAATTTTATGTTAAAATTGGGCAGCCCGGCATGTCTGAAACTAATGAAATTATGTACAAAATAATCAATATTACAACCTAAAGATGACCGTTTTTGCCGAAACAAGATTCCATAATTTTGGCCAACATTGCATAAGGTCGGTCACTGACATTATGTTAAAACTTTGACTTCGAAGAAAGTGTGAATGTTAGTTCTTTGAATACCTGTTAGCCATTATTATCGGGCAAGAACTCAGAAGAAGCATCATAATTGCAAGAAATATAAAGCAAACACTAGTTATTTTCTAATGAAAAATTATTTAAATCATGTGCTCATGAGAGCGACAATATTGTACTTATCTTGATTGTTCGAAGTACAGGGGGGTGCCTGAAAAAACAAAAATTATTTGCCGTAGGCAAGTAGGTTGACGATGCTGATCTCTCTCGCTAGACACCTTTACTAGACGTTTTCCCCACTCAGTTGTCCGAGTAACGTTAATGAGGAACTATCACAGCGGACAGAGCGACTGTCTAACTGAACCTCCTCCTAACGCTTTTGGTGAATTTGGCGACGACGAACATCAGAGAGCAACGCACCAACATTTCCCTCTCTTCATGATACTCTGTTATTCGAGACGAAGATGATTTTTAATGTCGAATTCGTTCCTCATGACACCGCAGTGGATCAGAATTACTAATTGCAATGCTAGAGCCATTGCGTGTGGCAATGCGGAAACAGAAATGAATTTGGGTGATCAGAGGACAGACTGCTTTAGCGTGACAAAACGCCTGTCCACAGCGTTCATAATCAACCATTTTTTGACGAAAAACGGTAAGAAGACGGTTTCTCACTCCCCGTATTTACCTAACCTGCCTCCATACGATGCAGTTTTTTCAAAAATTGATGTAAAACCTAAAAGGATAGCGTTCCAGAAAGTAGACCAGGCTAAGGAAATGCCGATGGAAGAACTTGATAGTATTAATTTGGAAGAATACAAAAATGTTTAAAACGATGAAAGAACTGTTGGACAACTGCATATCATCTAATGGACAGTATTTCGAGGGGGACTAAATTTCATAAATGTTATCTTAAATAGAAAAGTTAAATGGGTACCTCTCGTTTTAGGTGCCTCCCCAAAAAGGAGCCTTTCCATAAACAGATGAAAAATCCTACCGTATTCAGACAATACAGATCAAGCTTTATACGTTCACATACACTACAGTCTCCATTTCGGAATTTCAGTGGATTATTGGAGACATTTGGCGTCTTCTTACTGAATCTTCAGCCTGCTGACTACACACATTTTGCTTGCTGACGTCGGCGACAGCTACTGTTGCCTGGCAAATACTGCTATTTTGCGCATGGTTTGGATAATACTAAGAGGCTTTTGTGCAGTACAAGTTCTACATCTTCGACAACCGCCTTGTTTAGTTGAAAAGATGAGACAAGACTTTAGGGATAGGTAGAGGCATACCAAATATTCGCCCAGGTTTTTGTATGCCGCACTATTATCGGTAACTAATCTGCACTGAAACATAATTTACGCACTCAGAGGTCACGCAGGACTAAGTGACACCGCCGAGTAACTATCAGGCTTTCCTAATTCAGCAATTTCTCGCAAATTAAGAAATCAATTTGGAGAGTTGAGGCATCAAGCCAGTCTGATGATGTCAAATGACAGACGAAGGTGACTGAAATGGCCGTTTCTGGTTCATTAGCCGTCGTCAGCTAATCACACACGCGGCCTGTTGGTTACAGGTCTAACGCCCCTAACTTCTGAGCCACGGGCTAGATCTCTTGTCTCCCTCGTCATTCTGCAAATAGTACGCGCCGCTGTGCGGCTGATGGCGGGGCTCAGGAGAGGACCACAAGGCACTAAGAAACGAGTGGGTTCCGTAGCGTGGCGCCCTTCTACCATGGCTGATGAAACCCCTGGGATGCTAGGACGAGGAAAACGGATTTAAAAATAATGATAATATACCTGATGCAAATCATTTTTACACGCCTCTACGTTTCAGCATTGTTACGAAATCCGGTGACTTACTGAAAGAGCACTTGCAAATAGGACATATTTTGTACGACGACCTTTATGCATAAGACGTATTTACGCGATAGCGAATCTCCACTGACCTATCTCAAATACAAATATTTTTGAAGCTCTGTAAGGCAGGTACTCTATTAGCGAGTGACAAAGGCCTCAGGAAATATTCCTTTAGAAAGTCAGTTAATACTACGGTGCCAATTTACGAGCAGTTAAAAACTGTGGTCAGGGGAAGTGCCGGATTTAACAGCACTTTTGAGGAAACAGAATGTTTCGATGTTTTCATGTCCTCTTTATCTACCTGCACTAAGCCAACGGTTATCAACGGTCATGGTATCTAAAGGCATCATATAGTTGTCGACAGAGGCCTCATGATTCAACAACAGAGTCGACTTTTAGATTTTTCTTTCTTGCACTGAAGGTAAGACGTGTTTTTGTGTTCCATCTTTTTTGACAGGCATGCAATTAGAGGACATGGGAGGATGCTTAATGGACATAATGTGCGGTTCCAGTCTCAGCTGAATCCACGTTATGTTTACTTTTAGCAGAATGTCACAGACATGGGGAATATTGGGTCTACTAATGTTAAAATGTCACTAACGTGCTCTTTCGTGCAAGTATGGATTGAAAACTATCGAAAGACAGAAGTGACGTTGATGGCACATACATTTCTTGTCTCGCATTAAAAGTCTAGACAAGTAAGAGAAACTTTTTGGCTCGAATTTCTATGTGGCCAACAACTATTTTTGTGTATTCCATCGGTCGGAAAGTCTCAACTTGGACTGGACAGCCTTTCCGTCATACACGCTTTATTTGAGAATTGTGGGAGCGTGCCTTTATACTCAAATATTTTTAATCATCCTATATGTCCAAACATTCCTGTTTTTCTATGGAGGGATAAACGGAAGTGCTCGTTCCACTCTAAGTTCGCCGGAAGTCCGCTTCTCCGGGAGTCTACTCATATATGCGTCAAGACCGTTCTGTTTAGGAGTATTTCAGTACAAGTGAGTAATCTGACGGTTTCACGATCCTGACCCCATGTAGAAACCTGGGGTGGCCGCCCGTAGTGGAAAGCTTAACAGTCTCTCGTAGCTACTCAGGAGATTATACTTCTCTAATCCCTCTTTAAAATGCCCCTGGCAAAGAATTGCCGTTTGATTCGTCTTACGCAAAAACACTGTAATCACCATCAAAAATAAAGTTTGCAGTGTTCGTTTAATGTGTCAATTATAAGAAAAATGGAATAAGATTCGAAGTCTGTGGTTTCAAATAGCGGTGTTGCTTTACTTGTTTCGTTTGAAAACGACGTTTAAAGTTTATTTAAAGGGCACACATCTTCCAACAACTTATAAATGTCCGCGTGTTTTCCCAGAATATCGTAGTAAACCAAAACTGATGTTCTCTTGCATTTGATTATAACGTTAGCTTAGATTCACAAGATTTAAGAGCACATAACTGTCGGCATTTGTTGCTTGATACGTTTAAAAAGTGATTCACTTTTCTGAACATTCAGCAAAGTATCTACAGTCTAAAAAGAATGCGTATAAGGACACAATCCGACATATTTTGAAGAATTTGTTACTTTCTGGTCAAAGACCTATTTCATGTAAAACTGGCTTAATGGCTGTGGCTGCATTAGGCTGGATTTGGACAAAATCAAAGTTCTAACTGCAATTCAAAACAATAATTCCAATAGTTTTACATTTTACCAAAACTGTACTGTTTGTGCATCTGCATATGATCCAAGTTAAATATAGGTCTAATGCACTTCTGATGCGCAATCTTGAGATGTGTAAAGTGAGTTACTGGAGGATCAGTGGGGAGGTAGTGGGCAGAGATCTGAATAGCCTTTTAATTCAGACCAGACTGCGATTTGTGCGCAAAGTGGTTAGCGTAACGGGGGCCTTGAAATATTACCACCAGAGGGAGGAAGTCTCCTAATGGGTAAGCTTCGTCTTCATAGATCGAGGTCCAGAATTATACTGCTTACAGTTGCCAATAATGCTTAAATCTCACGATC
Source organism: Spirometra erinaceieuropaei (assembly GCA_902702965.1). Lineage (NCBI taxonomy): Eukaryota > Metazoa > Platyhelminthes > Cestoda > Diphyllobothriidea > Diphyllobothriidae > Spirometra > Spirometra erinaceieuropaei. The sequence continues at coordinate 868,064 of CACRXP010000208.1, forward strand.
ACTCCTTCACAACATCTTAACAAGACTTATAAAAGATGCAGCTATCAAACCTGACGTTGAACTCGCCAAAAGTAGATAAGAATACCATTTAGGTTTGTTATGAAACGGCAGAAAAAAACTCTTCGCTGCCCAGTAGAGCTGATCATCCGTGCTGAATTCTCGTCTGTTATGTATATGACCAAAAGTGTAAAACTACTCGATAATATAATGTTTTTACTGCCTTACGACGCAGGGCTAGCTCCAAGGTAAACAGGGAACCTACCGACATAATTCCTATCGGCTGGAAAGTATCTCACAGAGTTGACTGCTTGTGGGATCCTTTAGAACTGAGAAAAAACTCACGCTCTTTGTATTGAAAAGATCCAATAGGAAATCCAGACGTTTCACGGCCCACAATAGACGGACAATAAAGACTGAAGCTAATATTTGAAGCGAGAAATGCATTTACTTCAGCTACACGCCGGCCTCCACATTTAAAGGGGTCCTTAAATAGCGCAGAAAATCAAAAGCAACAATCCTGCTTTAGTTGTCTACACAGTCAGATCATTCTGTCAGAACAGATGAAGGCCCAAGATCGAACGTAAACGGAAATCCTGCAATTTGATTTCGACAGTCTACCCAGGGAATCAGTGTCTTCTAGCAGCTAACGGAGCTGAGAAGCTACACCCTTTTCAGTGTGAGTGTAAGCAGTATCTTTTCCCTACCACTCACATCTCAAACTGAATGCCACTGCATGCTTTGGCATTACCCAGTGAAACGGTGCAATTATGCATTATTTCTTAATAAATTCCATGACTCAAAAATCAAAATGAGATGTTTGAGATTTTCTAGGCATGACGAGGGGAGGGGAGTCTTAATCGGCATTCTACAAGTATTTACGGCGCCAAACTTACCGGCGTCCTGCCAAATAGCTTTGGGCGGTGGACAGCGCATTGCCTAAGGGAATTCTCCTCGTATGTGAGCGAGAATGTACGTCAGTTGATGGCCGTTACTTCCGCTGTTCCATCCCCGCAGGTTTAATAGTCCTTCCATGCTGAATTGGCTACGTGAATACGTTCTTTGGCATCCGTTCAGGCGCACAATCATGGAACTCCATCAGACCCTGTTTTTTTGTTTTCCAAACCCATTTATTACAAACTTGATATGTCATAGAAACAAGTGCCGGTGGTCTGGCCGATATTGCTTGCTCTCCGAGGCAAGCGAAATATATAACACATATCAATTTGATCATCGGTAGAAGCCTGCATACCGCAGCAACCCAGAAGTCTGATAAAGGGCCCGATTTTGGGGATTTTTGCTAATTATTTCAAAACCTCTACGTGAATTGTCGAGGGGACTGCAAACGTGACTCCGTCGTAATTTTAAAATTTTTGCCTCTCGTTCAGTCATCTTATTTTGAATGACCTACTTTGTCCTAAAACGGTTTGGTAAGCTAATTTACACTTTTCTGCTGGCAAAATATCGCATTCGAAACGTCTGGGCAAATGATCAAAACAGGTCTTATGCCAAGAAGCACAATTAAGTTTTCATGTGAAGGGAAGTCATGTGTTTGCTCCGTAAATGCCACATCTCCGTTAAAACCTCTTTTTGCCTAAAGTGAGCAAAAAACACAAGTGGGGCCTTTTTTTCAAAACTCTGATTTGTAACTTCATTAAACACGAAATCCCCCCATAAATTTCCCTTTTTTACAAGTGGAATGAGTGATAAACAAAAGCAATGCCCTCGAGCTGTCTTTCGCCACTCTATGATATGAACCTCAAGGCAGTCCATCCGATCTAAAACGAGACTTATGCAAACTTTCAGACTTCCGTCTCTCAAAAGCCTAAAGTTCAGTTGAACATTTTTTATTTATGAGAGGTAATGGGTTCGGAACTTTTTCATAAGAAGAGAGTAAGGACCGAATGGGGGATTGCAGGTATGACAGTCCGAGTATATTGATCTTTTGATAATCGAACATGACGAAGAATAACAACTGTAGTTATTTAAATATTTAACCCCTAGAGTAGGCCTTATTCTGTCTACTGGGGAGAAAATTATTTTTTGGAAACTATTTCCGCTCAAGAAACGTAGGTACTGTTTATTCACTTAATGTTTCCTAACGAAAACGCTTGTAAATTTCTGGGAAGTTGGCATTTTAATGTAAAGTAAAAAGCGGTAGGACGATAAACACAGCCCTTCAAAAAACGCAAGTTTTGTCTTTCTCACCGCCGTCTCTCATCATCAATTCCCTAATAACCACGGGAGTTATCCATCATCTGTCGCCGACATTAACGTTTCCTGCAGAAGACAAGCTTTTTATGGGTCATACAACACAGTGCGAGGGTAACCATAGTCAGCCTTTTAAAGATAACTTATGACGCCTGTATCTTTCAATCTATTCTTCTTGTCAGTTCACGTCTTACCAATTCTGCTTAAGGCAAATTCGGGGCACAACGGCTACACCTGAAAGTAAAAACCCATTAAATGGAGTTCTCTACACAAAGGTTTGCCGTGGGATATCAGTTAACAATTACTAGTGTTTGACAATATGACGTTTATAGATTGTAAGCCTTTTAGATCGTCGGTAGCATGAGGTTGGTTTGATGTTGGTTGCTTTTTTGTTACGTTTCATGTAATGTTAAAAGCCATTAAGGATATAAATATATGAGCCAACTCGAGCACGTTGGTATAGAAATCAGCCTTCATGTGAAAATTCGCGTATACGTTTAGTGATCTCTGGATAACAAGAGTATTCGAGGTCTCCAAGTTATTTTTCGTGAAAATGCACGCCGTTTAATGGGAAAAGCCGAAGGATAATGCGAATGATATACGCATTAGCGCGCAATTATTGCAAAACGGACTGCGATAACCGAGTGCCATTCAAACAGGCGTAATGTCTATATTGTCTCAATTAGTATTTTATGCTTCCCATCATTAGTTTACAGCCGAAGATTATTTATGTGAATTTTAACATCGGATTCAAACCCTTTAATCTCGTCTTGAACCGAAAACAAACAGGTCGGCAAGACTTCCCAGCTTTCATTCTTCCCAAAACACAATTTAAATGAAGGAATCAGAAAAAAATTGAAGAATTAACGGTGGACCATTAAACCCAGACCTTATTTTTAGATGGCAACAAATGCCACTGCGTTAGCCGTTTTACTTGACGGTGACAGTTGTGAACAAGTCTATAAAGATGAAGTGCGTATTCCTAAACTACGTAAGGTGCAAAAAACAGTCATAAGTATTTAAACTGGACAGTTTAAACCTCACTATACTAGTTAAGAAGAGATAACTAATACACTTATCCTATCTGCTCTGTTCGTTCAGTCTGCGAAGTTTAGTAGTCAACAAGTTGTATTTAATATTAATGAGTTATTTGCATTATAAACCCCTTGTAATTCTTAATGCTCTGGGCTAAGTAAACTTGATAATCGACTATGAACTTACATTTAATGTGCAGTTGACAACTTTAATCGTTAAATATTTTGAAATATGCCAAGATGATTCCATGCTTCTTTTAAGTTAGGCTACTTGTTCTTTTAATCTTTCTATTTATAGGATTTGACTTCGGTGAGCTTCAGCAGATTGTACTCGAGATATGGCCGCGTCACAGTGCAAATTGCAGCTTATTCCTAAAAACCCGAACAGCGGCCTCGTTAATTGAGCTTAATTTAAAAAAATTGTAACTCTACAAAACTGACTGTTTAAGTAGATAGTCGCAAAATGCGTCAGTCCAGTGGTGGGACGACGGCTGAATATTTTCAAAAGCTTTAGAGCTTGGCAGCGACTTGCGCCCAGACAAAATCCTCTGCGTCTTCAACGAAGCCGAAATGGCATTAACACCAACTTCGATATCTTATTTTCTTATATCAAGAAAACATCAAATAGCCAGTCAGTTGATCTAAGAGGAATATTTCGATTAAACGGCAACTAAAAAGATTGGTTGTCGATTCTTAACTAAAACGCAATCCTAATACAGTCTGAAAAGTTGCAGTTTTTTGTAATTCTTAGAGTTGAGAGGGAAATATTTATAAAGTGCTATCATTTTTGACATCTTGTGCGTGTTGGAGCTTATTGAATTACTTATACCTTGGATTCACCCAAACGTACAATAGGCTTAGCATACGTATCCCTCTGAAACGCTTCTAAGTGGGTATCGAAGGGTATTTAAGGAATTTTTAAGATACCTGTGAATATGAGCAGTAAGCCGAAAACTTGAACTTTTAATTGTGTATAATACAGAAGCTTTGAAACAACTGTTTGTGCTTTATGATTTCCAATAATAAATTATTTCGGTACACACGCTGTAGCACGTTGCACCGCCCACATCTTCTTGATTTTTATTCCACAAACACCGCACATTCCATGATTTCTACTAGCTTTAAACCGAGATGGAGTGAACCAAAGGCCAGAAGGGAAACATTGAATGAAAAAAGTATTTCGACCTAAAGGTCATTTTCCCAAAGATCATCACTTGAAAAGCTTCATACTTCCCCCCGATATCCCCCATTTTGGCAAACAAGATTTGCTCAGAATTTCAATGCGATATTTTGGAATAAGAAATTGTTATTTGTTTGCACAGTTTTCTGTCAGAGTTTCAAGATCAACCAGAAGAATATATCTGCATTCGGATGAAAATTTTCGGGGGAAGCCTTTGGAGATTTTAATATTGCAAACAGACCCATCGTCTTTACGAACGCAGCATATCGTCCTAAGCCCCATTATAACATATTCTGCCAGCAGAATTCCTGTGAACGCCTTTTTTATCATGATCAAAACGTTTTCGATATGATGAACTATAACTATCTTTGTTTGAGTGTGTTCTAGAAAGTCTCATAAAATAAGATCGAAGTGTGATCTTGGACCCCTACACGACATAACCGGCAATTTGATAGAAGTCAATGATCCGCAATAGTTTGCGATTTCAGACTGCAGAAGAGGGCTGCAAAGGCAAGTGTTTTCCGAAAAAGGACCAAAATTTATTAGAAATTGCCGGTTCTTTTGGACTTAGCGCTCCGTGGGAGCCAAAGGCTGGTAACTGAAAGGTAAACAGCCTTGGCTGTGACAGGCAGACAAAACGACAGCATTCAGCCGAAGCTACGTGAAAATGCCAGCGTAAACACTATCTTGACGTATAAAATGCCGAGGAGCATATATTGCTAGCGCAACAGATTGTGGGTGGTCACCAAAATGACAAAACTAATAATTTTGGCAGACTACGATAACAAAAACTTTTTAAAAGGCATATTTTTTTAGGAAAACAGGACCTTAAGTGTGTCCCCCTGAATGATGCCTTATAATATTTCTCTAGGAAAATAAGGCTCAGTTAAATGAAGGAAGTCTGAAAGGTTTTCCGTACGGGATATTACCCAACACGAATTATAGTCCGGACAATTAAGAATCATCAAAACAAAGTACGGAGATTGGTGCAGAAGCGATGCCTCAGGCTGTGAGAGTAAGGATCCAAAATCACACAGGAATGGTGATCTGAGATTGGTTATTTGCGGGATGAAGGCTTGTATTGAAGGTTATTTTGGACATCCTCGTAGACTTTCCAAACAAATTTGACTGATTACTCAAACAAAACTTTGTGTTTATCTTTAACCAGTATTTAGGAAGTATAGGAAAGTTGCCTAATTATCTTGTTAGTTGAACAAGTCAGAACAAGATAGAAACGTGGAGGATCACAAACCAGTAGTATGCGGCCAGTTACTGTCCTCTCTGCATTAAAGTGACCAGGTCAGCATCTATGGTGTTTAAACTGGCCTTCTGCTGTAGCATTCATAGTTAATGCTTTGTTAGCTGCCTTGATGAGAGGTCACTGACCACTTTCGATTTGGCGTTGCAGCCCGTTTTACTTAATTTATGTTCTAAAATACTCTCTTCTTGGCCTGTTCCTAATGCTGCAGAACAGAGACTGTCTTCTTAATGTCCTTTTCGATGATCTCCAGATGACTTTCCGTGGCCGGCATCCATAAAATGTCATTTTATCAAAATTCACCATTAAGTAATTATTGAAAATCGGTTGGACACGGAAAGATTAAAGTTAGTTTTAAGTTTTGGTTTAGGGTCGTTGTTGGAACACAGGACTAGGCACCCTTCCCAGAATCCAGTGTAAGGCCACCTGTATTATGGAGGAGATAGAGCTCCGATTCCCGTGTCTCGTTTGGGAATCCTTACAAATTTAAGTATATTTACGTACCCTTACAATGCGTCCCATCTCCCGTCTTTCAATTTTTGTTCAAGTAACTTCGAAATAGTCGCCACATGAATTAGTAAGCTTAACTAAGAAAATCTTCCTTTGCACTCCTTTTGCGTACAGTCTGCATGACTCTACCAGCTTAAAACGGTTGTTGCCTTTGTAGTAGACGAGTTAGTCAGTATAGATTTTGAAAAAAATGACAAATTGCACATGACACGAATAAACAGGCGGTTGGACACGGTATTAGAGATATTCCATAATACTTATGGCTATGCACTAAATTTCAAAGAGATCGGACTTAAGGTTAGGGTTAGCGCCAGAGATCAGGTTGCGGCTGAATTGAGATTGTTGTAGGTTCAAGTAAGAGCTAAGTATAGGTCTAAGATTTGGGTTAGGGTTATAGCAAGAAATAGGCACCCTTCCTGGAATATATCGGACTTACAAAAAGAACGTCGAAAGTCCCCATCCTGAATCTCAGACCTTTTCTCGCCCAGACTGACGTCCTCATAATTGAATGCTCCATTTTTCCGAATCCACTAACTGTAATAGTTAAAACGTTTCCACTAGCTAGGCAGCTCATTCAGCTATTTTACCTGGAGAGATACGCTGTCCCATTCGGCTAAAAAAATTTGTTAGCCTCTAATATTAGGGGTGCAGTGAGAAATATGGCTTGGTTAGAAGAGACTTTCGACGTGTATCAACTTCTAATTTCTTTCATTAATACTTTTTCCTGCGTTAGCGTAAAAACCTTTTTCATTAGGCAAAACCGATACGGGCATTTAGAACAGCTTTTTTTTTATTAAAGACCGGGATGCTCAGAGCATACTTCCTTCTCCAAGCTCTTATTTTAAGAGCTTAACCTTGAGAAGTTCCTAGATTGTGGGCTCACCGGTTATAGTTCTAAGTAACCAGAAGTCATCTTAAGTCATGCTTAGCCCACCAGGTGTACGTCTCACGTTTGGTCCTTTTATATTTTTCCTAATTATCACTAAAACCAGAGAACAGGCTTCTGATTTCCGTGCCATAAGGGAGTTCTACTTTTTGCAAGTCACCGATTTTTAGACTCTGTTACAAGACCACTGCCTATATTCGACATTAGGTGTTCTTATCACCTGACTGCAAATGTTTTAACTACGCATATTGACTTAAGCACTTCAGTCTGATTAACTAAAACTTCAGACGTAGTGATGATTCTAAAGAGCAAAATGCCATTAAACACCGATCTGAATTTTTCTCCGGTCAATCACCTGGAATAGGCGGATAATCAGTTTTAACAGTGACTCCATAAAAATACTAGTATAGACGTTCAAGCCAAGCACTATTTAGTCAGGAAATAGGTTTAAACGCTTGATATGTCATTTCTTAGACGCTATCTCATTAGTTGAAAACACAAGTTTCTATTTCCTGTCCAACGGAATCAGAAACATTTCGGAGTAAATGAAGGGAGCTGCGACCATCTAACCTCATTAAAGTACAGAATACGGATATTCGATTTTTGGCAGCTAAGTGTTTTATTTTCGATTCCTCCCAGCAAAACGCCAATTAAAATTGGAGGATTTGATCGGGTAAAAGCAAATTTTCTTTATCACACTGCTGTTTGACATCCAGATGCTGATGGTTTCTGTACAAATGCGTTTGAACTGTTTTTTTTATTATACTATTTCAGCTAACATTTTCATCTTAAGGGGTAAAAAAATTCCACGTCCTCATTTAAGAGCAGCTCTGCACCCGTAATCCATAAACAGCTCATTTTGTGCCAGCCACAAAGGCCAGGGGGAGTCTGCGCCAGCTTAACTAGATGAATGTGCATCCTCCATCATGCTCCGAGAATAACGGAGCATACGCGTTTGCGAAATGGTCATTTTGACGCCATGGGCTGCCTGCCCCAGCCACACACCCTTTTATTTTTAAATCTATGCCATGCAGAAGTGAACACTCGGTTAGACAATGAAAGTCGTCACTGGGTAAACACAGCTGCATAAATGAATCGAAGTCATATAATGGGCATAACGGAGCTTAGAGCATAAAATCCATTAAAAGCAAATCCGCCGCATAAGCATTCAATAGCTGCAAAATAATTATCGGTATTTAACTCACGTTGGTCTGCCAAGTCACTGGCTTGCGTAATCAAACTACCATTGACATTAAATTAGCTTTGGAAAATATGAGAATTTTACCAATATTCAACTCTGCTGAAAGATCTCGAGCACTTCTACTTGAAGATGGAATCCATACATTAGTGTGTACATCGTGTGCTTCTAAGATACGAATGCCGAAATCTAAGGTTTAAGTGTCTCTCAATATTTTTTACAAGCATGCTATCCAGCGCTCAGCAGTCCTATACCTGTGACAGTTTGTAGTCTATATTTCACCGTATTTTCACTTTTCAGGGAAAATCTTCCAATGGAGTGTATTTTCCCGCTGCTCGGGCATGAAAACTCACAAATCTGCTAATCCAATTTGGGATAGAGCAAGTTAATGAAAACTTTCATTATGCGAGACAATAACGAACCGTAAATTCTGCACATCTGTGAATTCCACATCTAATTTTCGCTAATCCTGAAGGTTTCATGATCGATATCTTCGCATATCATTGACTGTAGGAGCCAGTTTTATGGAGGTTTTCTAAAAACACTTTTTTCCATTCAGCTATGATGCAAATGTGCCTGCATGAATGCAGGAAAATCCTCACAGCATTTTCAACATCCACTTATTTGCGTCCAATGAATTTCAAATTTGCAGACGTTAATAGTTCTCACGAAATCTTTCTTCACGTTCAGTGTTGGAACGGCACTGAAACACTCTTGATCAGAAGAAGTCCCATCCGATTGATTTTGAGAGGACTCGCCTTTCGACCTACTGGAAAAGGCAAACATCTTATAAGTTCGACCATCCGCTTAAAGGCTAAATGGTACATAATAAAAATAATGTGTTCATATTACTATGTCCACAAGTCATCACTGAAATGGGGTCCTTTTTGTCGCCGTGATTTTATTATGTAATCTTTCCATTTGGTATTGACTAGTTGGTAAATCTCCTTGAAAAATATCATTATTGCCACCTTATTTCTTTGGAAATATTAGCTTAAAACAACCGATGTAATTTTATTTTATACGTTAAAAGAAATGAAATTGTGTAGCATATATAACGAACGTTCTCCTGTGCTTGATCATTCTAGCTTAAAACTGCGCAGTACGTCGAAGTCTGACATTTGACAACAACAAGGCAGTTTTCTATCGTAGTTAAGTACGTTTTGAGTTGCGTTTACGCCCTTCACTGTTAGGTACAATCAAATGTACATCCGGCGCAAGACGATGAAAAACCAAATTGACCTTGTTAGATACACCAAGAGCAGTTGGCTTTTTTAAAATAAAAAAACAACGTCGACAGTGGAAATCCGTTGTCAAAATGCGTCCGTGATGCTTCTTAACTGTTTATGACCATAATTGCTAAAGTGACACAGATTTAGATTCCCTTTAACTAAGAAAAAACTAGATTTCAGTTATTCTGCACTGACGTAGGAAAGAAAAAAGGGTTGGCATGAGTGCTCAGGAATTTTACGAACATAAATGTGCTCCACATTTTTTTGTATAATGAGTATGGCCAATTTCGCGACTTAATATTGACTTGTCACAAAAGCTGAATTCGCATTCTAACTAAAGAAAAAACAATAAAAGGTTTTCGGAATGTAAGTGATACTAAAGACGATGATGGGGATTATTTTACGGTCTGAAGCCAACCTTTTGGACTGCAAATTTTTAATCCTAATAAGTGCGCCACTGTCAGGAAATGCTGCCATAATGCTGTAAAATTTGTCACAATTTGCAGGACGAACGCTCTTTACTAATTTAAAAATGATTCTTTTTCTTTACCCTAACAATACCAATCAGAATTTTCCAGAAAGATACTTTGACTTTTCAAACAATCCGACAGCCAAACGATGTTTTGCTTAACATATTAATAGGACCTTTTGCCAACCAGTTATCGGCAATACAAACCTTCTTTAAATGAGCAGCAACGGCATATACCGCAAAATCTTTAGCTTTTTTATACATTGCTAAATTATTTTATGAGATATATGCATTTTGTTTGAGTCAATAAAGTCCACATTGGGCTGATTTATGCATCCATAAATCGTGCTTGGAGACAGACATTGACTATGCATTAATCTTGTACCAGTTTTCCAATTAATTTATTCGTGTTGATATTACGTCAGCTTCGTCTTCAAGAAAAACGAACAAAATGTATCACTTCGCCGTCTGTGGGATACAAAGCCAATATGTGCTAGTACAGTCTGTTTTGGCAAAGACTTTTCGTTTCTTTTGATTCTTGAAAAATGTTAATAGTTTTTTAACTATTCAAGTTTTAAATGCACTTTGCAAAATGTATTCTTTAAAATCAATTACGTCTGCTCTTACATAATTAGAAGGACGTTTACCGCACCTGATTATATGCGATGAGTATCGAACTACACGCTACCTTAGGGAAACAACCTTAAAATTCTGCATTTTCGTATCTCTTCTATTGTAAACGAACAGAAAACTCAATACAAAACATAACTAGTATTCGCAAGTCCATTTTGACATGATTTTGACTGAAATTTTGCCGAATTTATTTTCGAATCAAAATAGGAAACCATATATGCAGCGGTTGGAATGTTAAATAAAAAGTCTATGGTGTTTGTGATATTGATTATCCCGCACCATGATTCAAAGATACTTCAGTTACGACATGATGCCGTCTCTCAATGCACCCCTTTCCAGCCGCCAGCGAAAAGCGCACTCGTATGGAGATGGCTGTGCATATGGTATGAATTTTGCCATGGATTTTCAGTGCCCCTATAAATCTAAATACATTTTATAGCACACTTGCGGAACAATATGTTTCCCTGTAGTCTTTAGGCAGTAAATTACATCTACAAATTTTTTGCATACAGAAAGACTATTTTTCGGTTTCAAAACATTTTCCAATTGTATAATAATTTCGAACCCGGGCTGAATTTGCAGTTGCATTTGGAGTTTCCATATTGAGTGTTATATACCTTCTGCATAAGCAGAATCATATATTTATCTAGGCTAAATAGAAGAGGTCATTTGGGACCCGTAATGATTTGCAACAGATGCGGACCAGATTGTTTGCTTTCTAAACATCAATAAAAAGGAGCGATTCCGAGACATGTTGGTTGGAAGTCCCACCTATCTGACCACGGAGCCAGGGGCTCGTTGTCATGTCGGTTGCGATCGGAAAAACACGGTGGTAGAGGGCGCTCATCCGATCACGTTAGGGGACGCACTCGCCCCGTTGTGCCTTGGGGTCCCGTTAGGCTTTCAACCAACAGGTCACATGATCGACCCCTAGGTGGTGCACAGTTCGAGGTTGATTATGACTGGCTGATTACGGCTAATAAGGTCATTCTAGTGTCCCTCGTCCTTGTCGGTAAGGCCATTGTGCATATGATAAGCGCGTTATGCGACTGCTGGTTGAACTCGAGCGAGAGCCTCAGGGCACAACGGGACGTAACGCGTTCGGTGTGCACCACCCTACCATGCATTTGCATACACGGTAGATGACCTAACTCATGAAATGTCGATATCGGTATTTGAGTTGATGTGACGGCATATATTTTATGTGGTTATTTTTGTTTTAAAATTGACTGAAATCCCAAAATGCCCTTGTCTAAAAAGAGGTCAGGTTAGTTCAGTTTTATTGAGGGGAACCAGACCAAAATTAGGCAAGTTTTGACGTCTCCGTATATCCACTTAATTTCCTATTCTAATAAGTATCCCCTGCAAAAACGTCTTATTTGGACGCGTTGCGTTATAAAGGAACTTTCACATAACACAGAAAAATGTTAAAGAAAGCCACTATGGAAGTGGAGATTGTGATGTTTAGTTCATGAAGGCCAGACCTAAATCCCATCGAAAATCTTTCTGCGCTAATCAAAAGGAAATGGGACAATGCAAGAAAACATCTTTCTATGGAACAAAAGTTGGAATTTTTACTTTATAATTACATAGACTAAACCACCTTAGACAACTTGGTAGCCTACATGCACTCTCGCCTAACGGCAACTTTGGAAGCTAAAGGACAATCAACAAAGTACAAATACATTGTATTTGTTACTATTTTTCATGACTTTGTCGTTTTATGACGTTCGCTTTCTCTGCTGGCAGTTATTTTAGGCCTTGAATAGTCTATCTGTCATAGAGTTGTTTTTTTGATTTGGTAGTTTTTCGTAAAATAAATTATTTCTTAGTCAATAAAGAATACTTTTTAAATCACACTGGGCCTTATTTTGAAGCCCGGTCGTATCTTTAACGCCATATAACTTTCGTGGATGTGGGACGAGCGTTTCATGCGCTACAGCCATTTAAATTCACAGTTCGTGACCTTTCATCAAATAGGTCACGAACTGTATTTGCAGGCAGCTCTTCACCTGCCATCAGTTCGGCGAATTCTCTTAATCACTTTGTTCTTTCTCGGAGACTTGGGAAAATTTCTTTTACTCAACGTCTCCCGAACACTCCAGCGAGGCAGTGCGCTTATTTCCACCCGACGTGGTACCATGCAACTAAGTCATAACTGCAAGGCAGCGCTGGACAGTTCCTCATCAACAAGAAGGCATTCTCGTAAGCGATTCCTAGTCTTCGCTTGCCGACGTTAGCGGGACATGGTGTCCATTACGTAGTATACGTTCAGCCAGCATGAGGATGGTACCGAGCTGCTCGCTAGTTATAAACTGACCCTTACAGAGAGCAAGAAGAATCCATCATAAAGTCCTGATCGTGCTCTTTCATATACCTCTCCGATTGTTGGCAGCGGGTGAGTTAAAATGTCACTGTATCTCTAGATTTAGCAGTTGGTCCGTCACTCTCTTTTGGTTCCACTTGTGCAAGTCCTTTCGAAGTTCCCCTACTGTTTCAACAAGATTGGTTCCGTTATCACTGCAAATGTCAGTGGGACGTACGCGTCTACTCACGAATCTCATAAGGCATTAATTGAAAGAATTCATGGTCAATATAGCGGTTATCTCAAGATGAACCGCTGTCGTCTGTAAGCAGCTGAACTCACAACCATAACGTTTATCTAAAGATCGTCCAAGTTTAACCCTCAGTGAATCAAAATAGCTCACCTCAACCCACTTGAAAGGATACTAACTGACTTTTGTTCTGTTTAAGGGAAGCGGGGACATCATATGCTCCCGAAGTTGCCGAACTTTTATCTGCAAGATAAATATCTACTAATAATAGGTTTGGCAGAAGCGGTTCCGTATAAAATCCCAAATTTTGACAAACTGCACCTAGAACTTGGGCTGTCTCACAATGGCCTTACACTTCTTGGAAATAATGGATGAATAAAGGCGTAACGGGATGATTGTATGGAAGGACTGATGGGTGTTTTAATGGTTCACAAAAATTCGAGTAGTTAAAGCGACCACCAACACACATTACCCCTTCAACCAAAACTGGACACAACTTTCTAAGGCTAATACTCCTCGGGACATTTTTTCCTGGTAGTCTGCTGATGTAGACTGCGGAATATCCGATTCTTCTGAAGAACGCTTCCTTTGTATAAGCTTTATCAGGCTAATTTTATCTTGGCACATTTCGGATACACGGATAGGACACAACATCAGAGTGTTCTAAGGTGCCTCTCCAACAGTGACCATAATGTACTGTTTGAAACGCGGGAGCCAGACCACAGCCCTTTGTAGTTTTGTCCAATTTGAGAAAGGCATGCCTACTTTGTGTAAACCATCACATTGACTTAATACATAAACTTGGGCTGTTGTCCTCTTGAATTCAAAGACCTCCGGTTGAACTAAAAATTGCGAACCCGCCAACTATCTGCGAACAAGCGCAAAATTGCACGTACCTCGAGGAACAATGTCTGCTGGGCTGACGTCCACAATTACGTATCACCACTGAGAAGTTGCAGACAGGTCATGCATAAGTGTCAGTCGGTTGGCCACAAATTTGCAGAATTATGTGTATAATGTAGGACTATCATAGAATCGGTCCAGAAAGTTATTATATAGAAGTACCTATCGATGCTTGACCGGATGGGATAAACCACTCGCACAGACAGGCTTGCACCTGCCAAATTCAAACGAGGTATGAGAACGACTTTGAGGTGTGCAACACCTGCTTTCGAATAAGCGAGTGAACAATGTAAATTCCCCGTATCGTTAATGAAGCCAGCATATGCTACTGCACTGGGTGCTACTTCCGACGCATTGCAAAGTATGTGCAGTTCGATTCGGATCGGATCGCTGATACGTTTGGGCTTTAAACGTTGGGCTAACTGAAAAGTTTTCGGGCTCCGTAAATTAGAGATTCGGTTTTCTCAACGAGAACTCTCGATGCGAGATAGCCGCTCATTTGCATAAAAATTGCAGTAAACACTTCATCGGTATTACTTCAGGGAGAAGGAAACGCAAAGGGCCATAAAATGAAGACAAAGAGGACAGAATACCCGTAATAGTGAACGGTTTTGTGGACATATTGGAACTTATCGGCAGAATATCGAAATGTGTATCCCACTGCAGCCCCAGATTTTGTTCAGTTGGTAGGGAATTGACGGTAATATCTTGCATACCAGAAGAATGTTCGGTCGCATTGACGACTGAGAGTACTCGGTGGTCACTAGACGCCCACTTCCGCATACGAACACCAATTTGAGAGAGGAGTTTACTAATTTCGTCTACAAAATGTTTGGAGGAATTGACATCTTATAACGAAATCAGACAATCATCAATGTATATACTCCAGCAAACTGGTCCACTAACTGAAGAAGAGTAGAATAAACCGAAATCTTCAAGAGTATTTTGTAACGCAAAGGTGGCACAAAAGGGCGAATAAGTCAATCCGAATGTGTGAGATTTCCAGTGAAACTCAACTGGGTTTCCTTCGAGCTCGTCGCTTTCCTGCCACAGAAATTTCAGAGCAGGCCGATCAATCGGGTCAACGTCCACTTGCAAGAACACTTCATTTTTATCCCCTACCACGTCAATTCGCTCAAGTCGGAACCCCAACAACACACTAATTTAGCGTTTAGTTCAAGTCCTTGGCACAGATTGTCGTACGTGGACACGCACTGGCACTTGGTAGCACAGTCATATACAACACGGAATTTTTCTGGTTTTCGGGGACTGACAACAGCGTGGTGAGTTAAGTACCAATGTCTCGGAACTGGAGATGTTTTGTTGCCACCAACGCGCTCGATGTATCAGTTTTCCACGTACAAACGGAGTGTTTGTTAAATTCCCGATATTATTCGGTCTCTCGACTCAACTTACTCGTGATATAGATTACTCGTTTACGCGCCAGCAGGGACTTGTCCGGTAACTTCAACTTACCGTTTTGCCAAGGGAGTGGCAGCAGTTAATGCCCTTTTATGGGTACAACAGAGAATCACGCAATAGGCAGTGTCCATTTATCCTCTAGTGAGTGACTCGTCATTGTTGAAGTGGTCGAAATCTCCCAGTCGTATAGCTTTTTACTGTTTTGCGTCGCCTCCTTTTCTCGATTTACAATGCGGTGGCAGACGGCGTTCTGTTTTAGTCTACTACATAAAGATCCAAGCAGCATCCATCCCAGCAGTATTTTCACAGCGAACGGTTCCCTCTTTTCACCCAGACGTTGGTCAATTACTCAGCGAACTTCCGCGATATCATTCCCAATGAGTATTCTAACCTCGTAATGTGTGAGCTCGTGGGATATTTTACCGTTCGGCGTGGCCATAAAAGTGTTATCTTCTTAACTGACGGTTCTGCACCGAATGGCAAACTTTTAACCACTAACTGACACAGTTCCATTCATGGGCAGCAGTCTTAGACTTATGACTTCGGAGTTGCATTTGATCGAGCCGCTTAAGGTGTTTGTTGTCAATGCTGTTGTCGTTTTGAACACTCCATTGCCGGAAGGAAGCTCTAGTTTAGTGAGCGTGAAATCGAAACTATTGTTCAAGAATGTGTAAATTTTGACTTTTCCTGTTGGAGTCGAAATCTTGACAGGAATAGCTCCCAGTCGTGATTGGACTCATGCAGTTGCAGTCGGGGGCACCCATGGAAAGTAAACGTGGACGACTTGCCACTTTTTTTGTTCGAAAACGTATTCAACATGGTCGTCGATCTACTTCGACACTCAAAACGGTAACATTTCCAGGGTTCTCCTGTTTTTGATGTTAAGCAATGGAGATAGAGGGCTGTTGGGAGTGCTTGACAACCCCGTCTCGAGATATTTGTCCGAAACGACTTCTTGTCATCCTAGCAAGACTTTTTACGAATCCCGTGAGGTCTGCGCAGTCTGTATCTGTATCATTTATATATACATTCTTCGTCAGCCATTTCTGCCCATTGGCTTTGCGTAAAGGACGGTAGACAGCGCACTGTCCCTTCCAGGACATTCAGCGGCTGTAGGCCAGACATGTAGTTCATTTGCGCGGGCGCTATTTCACAATTTTTCATTTTTGTTCACATGTCCCAGTGTGCCTTTGCGGTCTGGATAACTTGGCGTGCCTGCCTGAAGGGACCATACAGAAGGGAACGTGCGACAATATGCGGTTGGACAAATAAGCTGCTCAGTATTTCTTGCGCTCTTGAATAAGCCACCGGCGACAGCAACATGACAGACGCTTCTATTGCAGCTATCGCATCACCTCTGCAACAGCTAATCAAGTACAGGAGCCTCTCTCCAGCTTCTTTAACTTTGCTCTCCACGTACACTTCAGACCGACGTAACACTTTCCAGCAATGCGTCGGGTTACCGTCAACTGAGGACAATTCAACCTTGGACAGCTATAAACTGGCAAGTGCCAGACTCCTAGCACTAGCCTTGGACATATTAACATTCTCACGTCGGCAATGATCACTCTATTCAGGATCAGTTTCATTCAGTGTGCATTGCTTCAAATATCCCGCGAAATGTGCGACCTGATCTACGGGTTGCCGGTCGTCATAGGGCACTTCTTCGTCGGTCTCCACCTCTATCTTAGCAAGCTGGGCTCTCTTTTTGACATCAAAAATAGCCCGTTAAAGTTCGGCCTTACGTTTAGCCCGACTCTCTTCCATTCCTGCTATTCTTAAAGGTTTAGCTGTCTAAATGAAACTATGAATAAAAGAGGAGACGGCCTTACGCGAGTCGGACTAAGCGTTTTTCTGGAGCAATCCCTGTCCTTCAAAGGCATTTAGTTTTACTAATCCGAGAGTCTGTTTCGTGATGTCCCATTCATCCTTCATCGAACGCGTCTGCGCTTGATAAAAACCAATTCCGTCCAATGCATGAAACTTTGTTTGGTACTACAGAATTGTTTGCTAATCCGAGCAACGCGTACAAACCAACAAGCAGATTTCGGCG
>CACRXP010000208.1:906993-922686 GCA_902702965.1 Spirometra erinaceieuropaei
CTATCAACCATTAATTCCACATCCAGTGATGTGATAGCTATCGGAGGTGGGTTCTTCCAAAAAACCAAAGGCCATTTAGGCGATTTATATAAAACTTGAAGGAATATTTCCCCGGAATGAATTTAAAGCAAGCAAGGACAGCAGAATTTAATGGTACCACAAAATTTCGCGACGGCTTCTCAACTGCTGCCGGTCGTTGCATAACAGAAATAACAAGTGAGGAAGGTACAAGGTTTGAATTTCGACAGAGAAAATCGATGTAAAACAGCAAGGTCAACGTGTAGTGTGCGTAGACTAATCGATAAACTGGTAACTTCAAAATGCAACATAGGAATGAAAATGGGGAACTAGGCATGCCGAGGGATTTCTAAACTCAAAATGGGGGTTCGGTTCTACCAGGGCAAGCTGAGGTTGACCACGTGGTCTAACTGTTTACATAGGTCGGGTTTCTCCCGCCGTATATAGGCTGCCTCCAGGTAGCGCAATAACCGAGTAGTTCGTGCTCGAACTAATACTCGAAAAGACGTCTTAGGGTCAACCGAATGGCCACTATCAAGGAGATGTTTTGTAATGGAAGACCGCGGAGTGTTGTTCTCCTGCTTTAGAAGCCATTTAGGCAGGTGCTCAACTGCTCTGGCTGCCAGTTGCCTTTGCGTTCGCCCAATGTACTTGCGATTGAGATGCGCTATTGAGAGAACTTACAACTCAGCAGAACTCATCTTCTACAGTTCTACTAAGGCAATCGAAGTTCCACGGGCAAAGGATGCTTTGCCATTGCACGCCACGTCAAATTGTGTTTACGAATTTACATGTACTTGTGGATGCAAGTACATTGGGCGAACGCAAAGGCAACTGGCAGCCAGGTCAGGTGAGCACCTGCCTAAATGGCTTCTAAACCAGGAGATTAAGACGCCACGATCTTCTATTACAAAACATCTCCTTGATAGTGGCCATTCGGTTGACCCCAAAACGTCTTTTCGAGTATTAGTTCGAGCACGAACTACTCGGTTATTGCGCTACCTGGAGGCAGCCTAAATACGGCGAGAGGAACCCGACCTATGCAAACAGTTAGACCACGTGGTCAACCTCGGCTTGCCCTGGTAGACCTGAGTACTTTGATTTTCGAAATCCCTCGGCATGTTTACATCCCTATTTTCATTCCTATGTTGCATTTTGAAGTTACCATTTTATCGATTAGTCTACGCGCAGTATCCGTTGACCTTGCTGTTTTACATTGATTTTCTCTGTCGAAATTCAAACCTCTGTACCTTTCTCACTTGTTATTTCTGTTATGCAACGACCGGCAGCAGTTGAGAAGCCGTCGCGAAATTTTGTGGTACCATTAAATTCTGCTGTCCTTGCTTGCTTTAAATTTATATAAAACTTTGGTTTCCTAGAACGTTTAGGCTCCGAAAGGCCTGATATGAGAAAAATTCCTGTATATTCTCGGTAGATAAAACTTTTTAAGAGTCAGAGTGGTAGGACGCGAGAATATAGGCCGCGTACTACGAATGACCTAGCGCTAAACCCGGCTGGTGTACCTATTTTCTGTGTCTTAACTTCAGTCATTGCCCTAACGCAAAAACCAACCCTAACCCTTAAACTACTCCTCATTACCCTGACCCTCTTAACCCTGATCTGCTCCCCTTGGATTTCAGAGCAAGGTCTCCTGTGATACTGGAACCCATATAACCACGCCCAGTTGTTGTAATTTTAAAGTTAACCTGGTCCGGGTTTACGCACTCTGTCAGTTTCAGGGCTCTCAGTTGTTTCTTCTAACCATAGGCATGCTGTAAAGGATTACACGCATATAACAGGAACGTGAATTTCACTTGTGCTTTCAGGTGAATGTGAGGGTTTGATATCCATTTGCAGTGAGTTCATTTTTACACGAGAAATTGCATAACTTTTTTGCTTGAATTCTTTTGAGTTATGCAAATTAGGCCGAATGATGCCACCATTTTCATTGGCGTTCCAGTCCAGTCATCTCTTTTAGTAACTGCTGCGGATAATTTATAATTGGAAAATTTTATAAACAGGTAGGTCCTCCTTAAAGCTTCCTAGTAATAGGTTTGTTCCTGTGGATTTGAAATGTAGCTAAATTACTTATACTTCTTAATTCAAGCAACCTATTTGTCCGTTCTGAGAATTCTCAAATTGTATGTGGTTGCCTATATTCCTAGTGAAAATCAGTGGTCTTTATCAAGGAGCGCCCGGTGCTCGCAATTTAGTGCAATGGTTAGCAATTGTGCAACTTTAAACAAGGAAGAGTTAAATACTGGACTACACTAATAGCCATATGAGAAATTTATGAATGCTAATATTTTAAAAACAAACAGGGAATCTTTGTTCAGTTGCATAATTTAAAGATCACAGTTCTGAATTTGAAAACGGTAAATGGAAATGCTTTTGCTCATATCCATTTTTGAGAATTATAACTCGGCCAATAATGGTAAAGAGATCAGTAGACATATGCATCCAATGGTTTTGCTTCATTTTTCAACGTGACTTCGGGGAATGATTGGGAAGAGTTGCAATCAAATGCCGGCAAGCTTCCTGTATAAATGAATGTTCGGTTAGGATTTGATTTCATATGTATACTTCCAGCGACGCCTAGGAAATCTCTGCGTAGGCTGCGACATTGCAGACTTACGTCGCTAACACCTGTCGTCGAGTCATGCCTTTTGGTTCAGCTATCTTCCTTCATCTCATGAGTGCTATCATGTCTACTCGTGTCGAGGTGCCAGAACATGGAAAAACGCTTCCAGTAACTAAGTGCACTATAACGAAATAATTCATGTGATTTTTTTGGGAAATGTGTGAAATACGTAGCGCTTAGCATCATCACATGTCATACTCAAAAATAACGTATTACAGCAATGCTTGCCTCATAGAGAAACCGTGGTTTATCCCACCCGAGGAAAATATTCGAATAAACAAAGTCGTCCAAATTTGAAAATGCGTGTTAGACTGCTTATCCGTTAACGGTTTCCACATCGAATTTATGGTATATGGGCTATTACATTGTACTGGAGTGGGGATTAATTCGTGCCGTAGTTTAAAAATGAAATAAACGCTATTTTCAATCGTCTTAAATTTCGTGTGTTGGCATTTATGGCCCGGTGCCGTCTATTAGGTAGCAAATGGATTGCATGATAGAAAATTCGCTGAGCTAATTATGTAATCCACTGTTCTAGAAAATGTTTGGCTGCCTCACAGGTACTAGGGCGTTATCAGCATGGTTGTGTTGCACTGACCGAGACAGAAGATAATCTGATGTAGTAGCGTTTGATGAAGGCGGCGTGTGGGGCAGCACTTTCTAGTGAAAGGCTTCGAAAATTTGCTTCACGAGTTTCACAATACGGAGCCAAAGACTGTTATGCAGCAAGATCATCTCCTCATATCTTCTCTCATATTCCAGCATTTTTGTGTTTAGCACTGGATTCAAACTGACTACATGTTGTTGATATCACTCAGCAATAATAATCTCAGTTGGTTTTAACAAATTGTGGTACATCACTCCTTTTTGTCTCATCAGATACACAAAATAACTTTGCTTTGATGAATACTGCCTAGAGGTTAATGATAATGGGCGGTACGGCGTCGTTCACGATATCTTGTATTTCGGATTGTCGTAGCCGATCTGTGTGCCATCGCTCATTGTCAACTCGATTTTTTCCACTTGAATGCATAGTTAACGATTTGAATGAACGCTTTTTAATTGCGAATGCCTGTACGCCTACCTATGTGGCGAAAATAGGGCGTTTAGAAGGAAGACGAACTGCACAATTCCTACCGAAGTGACCCATTATTTGCCATTTCAACCATGCGCCACCGACCCTGCGGGTCCATTCATTCTACACACTTATTAAGGTGATTGAGAGGGAATATTTAACTGCGACAATAGATTGGATATGGTTTCATCGCTGATTGTTCAGATAAAGGCATAAAATTGTCTCGTTTTCATAGTTAAATGCTTCGAATAAAACAACATCATCAGCGTGGGCTGCATACATCTAGGTCTAAAAAACACAAATAACTGAATGACACAAGGGCTCATATGATTGGCAAGGCCACAAGCTAGATTCATCATCTGTACGTGTAAGTCTTTCGGCACATTAAAAATTACGCCACAAGTTGCGCTTCGGCTGGCAAAAGCCGAAATATGCATGGACAGACGATGCTTAGGAAAACTTGCTGAACCGAGTTTCCCTGCTGAAAAAAAGAGTTCAGACTGGAACATGTTGGTGGAGTGCACTTAAATCCCTTGGTGCCTTGGATACGTCCTATTTTAGGCACTAACAAGATCGTGAATTACAAGAGAGATGAACCAGCACTAAATACACGTGCATGACTGAGATCGTTAAACGATTGAGCGTTTGCGGTCTGTGAAAGCTTATCATTGGGTATCTGGGCGTCGTATCGGAGCAGACGGGGTTGTGAAGGAACTCCAGTAAGGGATACAGCACTTCGTAACATGACATGTGATCTGTTTGTTTATTTGTCTCACCGAATTCGTCACATCGTCTTGTCACTCGCCGTTTCCATAAAAGTTATGGAATAATGGCGCTGTTGAGGGTTGCTTGCAACGAAAAAGTTTTGGCAACATTATGCAGAGGCATGGAAATGGTCATTTTGCGTTCAGCTGTCTAGCCATCATCCAGCGATACCTCGTTATGCACTGCTGACTCGTGTAAGGATTGTAGCAGGGTTAAAATTGTTGAACCGAACTCTCACGCTCTGTCGGTTGCGGTCATCGCAATTAGGCCACTGATGGTAGTATTGCTGGGGCAGGGCAATGTGGGTCCCATATAAGGGGTGGGTTTATGTTAAAGTCCAGCTAAGTTGGGATCAGAAGTGTTAGGAGCATTAATGTTGGGGCTAGGGTTAGTGTTGGAATTGAAGTTAGGGCAGATAAATAAGCACCACCCCCCTAGAAGCCAGTGCATGCCGACATGTACTACGCGTGATCCTTATTCCCGGGTCAGTGTGTGATATACACCCATCTACCACTATGAATTCAGGAGGCATTTCAAGGCAATTTCTCTTTGTGCTGAAGCCTAGAGTCCTTCTTGAAGGTTATCTGGTCAATAACGGCCCAGAAGTGACAATGGCAATGTCCGTATCCCCTGTGTCCTCCTAAAGTCCTGTCAAAATCATCCGAGAAGTGCGGGTCTATGATTTTCAGCAGTGTGTCTCCCGAGCAAAGCACGCCATTTAAGTATATTTTCTCCGAAGTCTGCAAGCATCTGTGGGAACGAAGCGGGTCTTCTGACGTTCACACTAGGAACGCTTATGTCCCTCGTAGTTACGTTCGGTCCGGACTCAATTTGAAGAAAGTTTCTAAAAACCTTTACTAAATTCCAGCACCCCGGAGAGCGCAAAGTGAAGGTTAGTCTGTTAGACATAATTCGAAGTTTCATGCCTTGTACAAGTTGAAAATAAAGTACTAGGCATGGTGGACAAAGACAGGTTAAGATATTCCATAAACACAGGCAGCAGTAGAAATAAGGGGATGGAACAGAGAATAAGTGCTGGACAACAGACAAGGGAAGATGGAGTTCAGGCATAAAAAATCTTACGATTAACGACTGAGATAAATGCGTTAACTGAGAATTTTCATTGTCGCGAAATGTTGTCGCAGTATGCTGCTGAGTAAACAAGAATACTACTCACTGTCAGTCAGTGAAATGTAAGCCCTTTATGTTCAGATCCTTTCCTACAAACTGAAAATAGTAACAGGCGAAAAATACTGGAGAGGAGGAAGAGCAGAAACAGTGGCAAATACTATGATTAGCGAATGGCGAGTGACCTAGAAAAGTCTGCCTCAAGTGTAATATGCAAATTTGCAAGCATTTTTGAAAAGAAGACCCCGTGAGTCTGGGAGGCAGAGGAGGGCCATTATATGGGGGTAACCCTCTGTAGAATGGGAACCGAGAACGAAAGATGCCGACAGACTCAAAGCGCACGGAAGTGGTTCCTGACTGTCGGGCAAAGGAACACGCGTGGGAGTAACCTGGACACTCCTTTATATACATCACCATTTTCGCGGGATGACGTTTGGCAATATTAAGAGCTCATTTGTTGACTGCAATTTGGTGAAAAAAGCGTCAATTAACGTATGCCAACGTGCTCATTATCTGCTCCTAAGGTCTCTTCTTCCTAAAAAAACGCTAAATTTGTCCGCACACGTATGTGAAAAAACTGCGTGGACGTGTGGCCGAAAATTATAAAGTATACTGCAAACAGGACCTGCAATTAATGAATCATGAACGGTGTCAAATAAACGATTATGGTCATATCCCCGTGGTAGGCTGAGGGTAGGTTGCCTTGGCCTACCTGGTAAATAGACAGTACGCCCACGCGATGGGTCGACTAGTCAAGTAATTACAGTGCAAAAAATAAATTTTAGATTGCAACCCTAAAATTGATGTCATAGATAATTGAGCTACTGACTTGTTATAGGCTTTCAGTTGAAAACATGTCCCAAATTATGCATCACACACCTTTTATATGCAAATTTTACAAAGTCAACGAGACGTGGACGGAATTGTAAAATCAGTGTGGCGTAACGCCTTTAGTGGACTTCCGAAAAACTAAAAAATCGAGAGGAAATGAGATTTAAAAAGAACATTACTTACATTCTCAATTATATGAGGAATCGTGACCGCGCGACACGTGCCGGTCATCGTAGTTTCGCAAAAATACGTGCTATCACAAATGGTGTTAATGGCGGCGCCAATCTGGGAAAAAATATGCCTCAGAGAGAGGTGGAAAGACAAGGTCAAGCCAAAAAGTTGTTAAAACTGCCATTTTGGCGTACAGGTGGCAAGAATGGAGAAATTACGCGGAGGCAACAATAGCTCACTTGAATAAAACCTGAACTTCGCAAAGGACGGATCAGCATGTGAGTAAAATTATCTGAAGCACCATCGATATGACATTTTGCGTCAGTGGCCAGTGAGGTGTTTAACTTTGTCCATATTCTTAGTGTGAATAAATAAGACGGTCAGGCGGAGATAAAGGCCAATCCCAGACAACTCACTGAAGAGGGGCATTCAATCCGAAGATTTATACACTGACCAAATTAGTGACCTCCCCTAGGTCATTGTGGAAGTATATCTCATGCTAAAACATTCTGCCAAGCACAAGATGGGGTGCGAAAACTATGGCTCATGTGGAAAAGGCAGTTTCCTGCGGGCAACGGATATGAGATGCCATGAACTTAAGCTCACTGGCGGACATGAGAAAGTTTAGGAAACTAAGAGTGACTAAAATTCTCAATTCAGAAAATCGATCATACCATAATTTTGTCCTCATTTGAATGCAACTATGACTGTTAGGGCGTAAAAGAAACTTTAAAAATCTCGATCAGGAGAAAGGGCTTGGGATGCAATAAATGAGCTCCATTTTATATGAGTAGAGCCAAAGTGCTTAACAACACAGAGTCGACGAGACTACCTTGGAAATCTAAGCAGCTCGGACCTACTAGAATGGACGGATTAAGGGACAGACTCCCAGAACAATACAGCTAATTAGGTTTGTAAATATAGTAACAAGAGCACGGTATAAATCGACCATCACATTGAAAAAAGGGGTGTGTACGCTAAAAAACATTGTTTTGGCAATTTCTAAGATAAGAAAGATAACTTCTGCAAAATCCGGCAGAAGTGGCGCAGGCGGTTATTAACGACGCATTAGTTAATTGCGTCGCTTTACCCTCTGCCAACAGTGTTGAGCGTCAGGGTTGTTGGTCACTGCCGGAGGACACCTTACAGGAATCATTTGCATTCAAATTACCGAGGTACCTTGGTCGTCGAAAAAACTGCGTTCCCAAACAGGAATATGCACAGAGGTGTAAAAACTGAGGTTCACTTCTTCATTTGTTTAATTCTATCGGAAATCAACGTGTGGTTATGCAGGAACAAATACTTCGGAGAATAACCTCTTCAGGCCAGATTCGAAGGTTTACGAGTATATTTGGTTTGGAATCTATCAGCCCCAGCGCGATAACCCGGTAATATTCACAAAACACCAACAGGCAATCAGCAGTATGCACATCTTGCATGACTCTCCGACGGGCGAAACGCGTGTTTTGACTTTACTTAGTGCGCCAGTTGAAAGTACAATGATTCCATTTGCTTGGAGAGGGTAGACCTCTAGGGCAAAGTGACACCATACTAACCGCACAGGTACTAGACAAAAGCCCATACACGCGTGCTTCGCCGGTATTCTGGCGCTGCATGGCGCAGCTGCGAGTGGTTAGGTCTGAGCCCATAAATGGATCTGCTCTACGTTCGTATTTAAGTTCTGATGAAATTGAAAATCAGCATGGCGGACCTCTGTTGTTGACCATGACAACGGTACCGAGATTACCAGAGCTCAAAACCGGCATGATCGTAATGTCAGCGAATCAAAAATCTGCTTACTTCCAGCCCCCATCAATCTTTATTCCTCCGTCTTGGGGGGATAGCAAAGAGATTCTAGAAATCATCAGTGGTTATGACTGCTTGCAGTCAGGTAACAGATGATAATCAACGATCCTCATGTCCTTCTCATTTTTTGTAGGCTGTAAAATTTACCGCTTAACACAACCATTGAAGTATGCTCCGTCATGATTATTGGCTAGTAAGAAATCCCACATTGTGGCGCACTTCCTTCAAAAACCCAAGTTACTTTTGCGATTGCGCCTACAAATAACAGACCTTTCATAAGCAAGTGGGACATCATTTAAATTAGTTTAACACATTGGCACATTGACTTGCAAATGAGATTTAGTTGCACACTCCGGGTCGACCTTTCTGCGAAAACTCATCTGGTACGTTTTTCGTGGTTTACTTTCGGTCACTTGTTGCTCTGGAAGGACCTATAGGACATCACCTCCTTATCGATTACTTTCAGAAAATGACATTTGTATGGCTTTTGAATGAGCTGTTGGCTTTGCCCTACGTACCGTTGGTCATGCATAGGGTCCTCTATCCACTTCATGAAATATGCCATTGATCGAAGGTAAATTTGTAATTTAATTCTGACATTTAATAGTTGCATGGAAAAACAAATCAATTTCCCTCGATGACTGTGTAGGCAAACATTTTGTGGACGCGAATGATGTTTCGTTTGCGAAACCTTTGATACGCTTTCAGCATAAAAATAACCTGCAATTTCAACCGTTACACTTAGAAAACCGATGAATGTAGTTAACCCAGAGCTCTCATTGAAGCGCTTGTCATTTTATCTAGTAGTACACAGTCAGTGAAAGCAAAATCCATAATTTGTCCGCGAGGAAAATAATAATCAAGTAGAACTTAACGCCAAAAAATATTTCCGGTATGATGAAATGCCATGGCATTACTGGTAATATTATTATTCCAGAAGTGGATAGCTGCCAGACCTCTTATGCCGACTCCACTAGTTTTCAAAGGGCTTAGTAGCTCAGGACTTGTTCTACATTAGGTTCACTCGAGAGAATCCATTTTATTTACTTTAGTACTTGATATTTCTTTGGTTTTTTTAAGTTTCACTTTCTGACAGATTTTGATGCGCAAAAGTTAGGATACTAGTAATCTTTAAAGCATGTGAACTAAGTCTGACTCTAGGAAGTGTGGGGCACATTGAAATCAAAATACTGAAAACTGCCGAACCGCTGTTAACGTTAGAAAAAATAAGTGCCCAACATAATCGCCGAATACCAACCTTTGGAGCATCGTTTACCTACCGTTTCAGCGGAGAGGCGATTGTTGCTTACGTTGAAAGGAACTTAACTTAGTATCCCACAAGCATATATACATTATAATATAACTTTTGCAGGAAAGCACCTTCTATTCGAAGACCATAACTGAAAGTAAGAAGCATTCTGCAACGATTATAAAGATTTTTTTTCAGGAGACTTATGATATCCGTTAATACTTCATCACATAGATCACCATTCGCAGGTGCATAAATACTGAACGCGACGCATGTAGTTCTACTGTCGTGCAAATTGTAACTAGGATGCTTCTTGATGGGGACACGCCGGGTTATGGTAATCGACTTCGACTGAAGTGTGAGGCATGCAGTATGGAAACCTTTGGAGCAGTGAAAACAAGGGTTGTTTACAAAAGTAGGTTGCAATTCATGAGTCTTGTTTGAAACCATAATACGCCCATGCTTTAAGGAAAGAGTTTTAGAAGGGCATGATCTTCAATAAAGTGGTTATTGAATATTTATTCTCTGTGTATTGCCTATGTCAGCTGCGGTTGAGTGCATAAGAACTTTGAAAATTAGTGGGAGGTCATTTTTAGTGGGTGGCAACTATGCCAGACGCTACCGTTTTGGATTTGGCTTGGGATTAATTTTCTTGCTGTTGAGATTTTCAGTTCGACATAGATGATAATTCCAGTTTAAATCCTGCCAAATACGTATGGCCAATGATATTTGATTTTCGCTAAATACAGTAGGTGGGCTTAATCATTAAATGTCGACTGAAATTCCGAAATACGTTCTCCTTTCTAAATGAATTATGAAGTAGGGCTGTAAAAAGTATCATCATGCAGCATACTTCTATAATGGTCCAGTTACCACAGGGTATCAGTTGTCGAATGATCTTATTTCCGACTGCATGCAAAACTATACTATGCAAAAAATGACTACTTGTGAAGCATGCAATTTTCCTATTGATTTTCAATGTCCTTGAAAGTTCAATTATATTTCATGGAAAACATGCATAAAAATATTTTTTCCTCTGCTCATTCACTAGAAAATCATGTCTTCTTCCAATATTATCCTCGAAAAAGTGTATAATTTTGTTTAAGAAGCTTCTAATTGAGAGATTTTTTATTACTGTGAGATGGCCGTTCACAGAGCGTCATGTCTCTGTATTTACGAATGAGGCTTGTGAAGTAAACAATATTTCTCAAATCCACTGCTTAGTTTTATGAACCTTATGTGATCTTCCCTTAACACGGTAGAAAAACGCACGGTTTATCGTACACGAAAAATATACGGCTTATAGTTTTGAAGCCCCGAATGTAAGTTCAACAGCATGTCGGGTTCAAAATGATTAGGGAATTAGAAACGTTCTCTACAAACCGATTTATACCATTTTTTCGAGTATACATTTGAAAGAAGACGTGATTTTCTAGTTATTGAGCAAAAGAATAAATATTTTTACGCATGTTTTCCATGAAATATAATTGAACTTTCGAGGGCATCGAAAATCAATAAGAAAATTGCATGCTACACAAGTAGTCATTTTTTGCATAGTATAATCCTTGCATGCAGTCGGAAATAAGTTCATTCGAAAACTGACACTCTGTGGTAACTGGATTATTATAGAAATATACTTCACGATGATAATGTTTACAACCCCACTTAAATAATCCTTTATAAAGGCGACCGAATTTCGAAATTTCGGTTGGTATTTCATGAGTTAGCCCATTTAATGAAGTGTGGTACAAACGCGCACTAGGTGCCTTTTTTCTGCTGTTAAAGTGCTGCTGGTGATGTCAGTTCGTGTCTGCTGGACTTCGATATCTTTGCGCAGATCGGCCTTCTCACCTTTTTCAGAGTATCGTTTTGATCTCCCGCTGAAAGTATGTTCAAGAGTTAATTGCTATCAGATATAAAACGTGCCAAACCACAGATATTTGCACGATCCCATTTAGGTTACAGTGACTCTGTTCACTGAGAAGGTCATTTCCATGTGACCGACCGAGAAATCTGGGGTTGGTTTTTGAGGCATCATCGTTGTGAACGGATCTTTTATTTAAAATGAACATCTTGGAGAGGTCGTCAGACTCAGGATCATTAAGACTAACTCCTTTTTCCTGGCATGATATGGTGCAAAATTATCAAATTTATACGACTTAGGTTTTCGACAGTGACACATGCTTGAGTAAGTCTTTTGAAACTGTGTGAAGCAAATATCAGGGTTTCATTGATTTTATGAAGAATGTTCAGCAACTGCACGATCCATCTACTATCTTTTTAAAAAAACTGATATGAAAAATTGCTTATCCATGGACTTGCAAAGGCAAAAATTTTAATTGGACTTTTTCTGCGAACGTTTTTCTTGGCAGTTATAAACGGGCAAGGGTTCTCGAAGGATAAACGTAAGTTACACCCTAGTCGTCTGGTATGGCAGGAGCGCACATAAATATATCCAAATATGTAGAAAAAGAATGAGGAAACGACCTCCCACGAAGAGCTATTTATTCTTTTGATGTTCCGCACTCGCGCATTGGCGCATCGTGGGGATATGCGACCATCTGCGCCTTGTGCATGCGCATGTTTGCACATCTGGGCTCAGATGATGGTAAGAGCTATTATTATCCAAACGACGGTAGAATACTTCCTACATAGTCCTGTCTCAGGTTACGTGCACAAGAATTGGCAACAGGACACTATATTGTCAGTGCCTTGCTCTGGGTGTGCGCCTAGGATTGACATTTTTCATCATCTTCCTTCCCGACTGTAATTTTAATTCTAAGAATCATTGCGCAGTCCTAATCGATTCTCTTTAAGGACAGCAGCCTCCTCGTCTTCACCAGGCTGCAGGGATTCATGGTCGATCAGAAGAAAAGCAGTCCCTTTCAACTTTTGCACGGCTTTATGGTCGAGAAAGTCAAAGATAAATTAACGCCCAAAGACTGGGATCATTTACCGGTGGTATGATTAGACCAACGAGGAGTTAGACTTCGTGGATCTCGGAAAGTCTGGTATGTAGATTACAGTAGCGTCCTTGTCTTTGAACTGGAGAAATTCAACTATGTATCGTTACGTTACATCCAAAGATATGGACGTAATCGGAGAGGCAGAGAAACTCGGTACCTGAGTAATCACGAATTTTTCCAAAACTTTGATAACTTTTATCTTAACTTTCACAGTTTTTATAAATACATGAAATTGGCGACAAACTCCCTTATAAACCTTGTAGTTATGCTCGCTGACTAGAGGTGTCATCTATCGCAGTAAAACATTATGTTAGGCGAGATTGTGGGCATTAGTCTATACCTCAGGCTATTGCGGGATAATAATAATAATATAAGACCCACCGTTATCCACAGTTCTGCATCCGCTGTACGAACAGTTCCCTCCTCTGTTCGGCACCAGCGATGAATGCAAATAGATGTAAAGAAATTTTTGGACGTCCATTAGATCACACAGCACCCACAGTGCCAAAAGTATGTTGATTAAGATAACCAACAGTGGCTTCTAAGAAACTTGCAAGAGTTTAAAAGCTCTTTGGCGGTTTTACCCTCACAAAGTTTTTTTTAAATTTTGCTTCTATGAATACTAAACTGGGTCCTCTTCGGGGTCTGTTTCTGCGATTTCATAGAAAGATCAGCACCTTTGAATAGCATTAAATAATCTGCTCCTTGATAGTAATTTTTCGGACGACTAATTCAGTTTATTCGGTTCATGCAGGAAAATTTACCTCAATTTTGTCAATTATTATGTGCCTTAAAAAGCAAGCGACATGCTTAATGCGGCCATAGGCGCACAACTGCATATCTACCAGGCGTTTAGGTTTGAACGAGCAAGTATCTACGAGACCGTTTCGCAACCTGGTTGATTGGGGGGCCCATTAGTGGAAGCTGGTTTCACGCCAGTGTTACCAACCCGACTTTCGCCACTCAAGACGCAGGCGGTGCACGCATTCAGCGTTGAGTGACGATGCGTATTGACTAGGACGCCCGCGTCTCTAAGGCAACAGGCTGCCGCACGAGGTCCCTAGGGGCAAGGCTTCAAAGGAAGCAAAAACAACACTGGAGTTCTACAAACCCTCCATTAAAATACAATCATGTTGCTGTCCCAAAACCCAATTAACATTTTAGGAAATTCCTCCTAACGCAAAGTAACGGTTTCTTCTGGAGAAAAAGCAATTATAAGAACATGCAGGACATCTTAACTCTAAATTCTTAGGCATACTAATTAAAAGTGTAGGTTAGATTGTTTTTGCTATATCCAGCGCCGGAGCGAATGTCGCACGTTGATCTGCAATCAGGATATATCAGCAAATGAAATTTTAGTGAAAACGGCCCTACAGTAGGTGAGCTTACTCATGAAATGCTAAATGGGTTTTTGTTTTGAAAAAAATTAATTAAGTAGGGTTGTAAAATTAATTATTGTGCAGCATAATTCTATAATCATTAAGTCACCTCAGGATACCAGCCCTTGAACGAACTACTTTCCTGCAACATGCAAAAACCACACAAATGTAAATAATGAATACATAAGTGGAATTAAATTTTTCCATTGATTTTGGATATCCCCAAAAATTCAGTTAAATTTCATAGAAAGCATGCATAAAAATATTCATACTTTTACTCATTTCACAGACAATTACGTATTTTGCAAATTTCATACTTTAAGAGGAGGTATAATTCGGTGTTAAAACAGTTTCTAATTATGAAATCTCTTAGGAACGTGAAATGTCCGACAATTAAGCACTTGCTGGCACTCAACTCTCACCTGTGGCTCCACGTAGCTGGGCTCTGCTCAGCGGCCACACCCCGGGCAACCGTCTCGACCGGCGGGCTAAACCAGGTGAGGGGACCCTGTGCGCTGTGCCGTGTGCACAGGGTTTGCGGATTCCGCTGGATGGAAGGTCGGATGGAACCTTGCGTCGGCACCGTCGTGACGTGGTTCGTCTCTGCACGTCGCTTGACAGCCGGTGACGGAATGGATCTCCACATCGACATCGCCTTGACGCGCCCACCCTCGCCGACGGAGACCGCGGCTTACGGCGAATTCGAGTCGTTCTCCACTATAACCCGAAGTCGTGGTCCCATAGTGGAGTTCGGCCGTGCCACAACGGCATATGGCAGCCCTATTCAGGGATGGCACTGCCAACCCCCACGAGGGAAAGGGCCTAGAAAAGGTGGCCTAAACATTGCTGGGTACCACGCCGTCTCCAGGCTAGCCAGGGCCGCAGACGTCTAAACATGGTCGAAACAATCAAAATCGAAACAACAACAATACCAATAACAACAACCATACTCATTCTCCTCATCCTATCTCTTCTTCCTCTACCTCCGTCTATTCTTCTGCCTATTCTTCTCCTTCGTCATCTTCTTCTCCATCTCCTTCCCGTCGCCCCACTCGTTGTCACCAGACTGGCAGGGTGAGTCCGCTCACTCTGGCAGCCTGGAATGTTCGTTCCCTTTTAGACAATCCGAGGAGCAACCGACCGGAGCGGAGGACGGCGCTAGTGGCACGAGAACTGGCGCGCTACAAGGTGGACATCGCCGCACTCAGCGAGACCCGTTTCTCCGAACAAGGCCAACTGGAGGAGGTAGGTGCCGGCTACACCTTCTTCTGGAGCGGTCGACCCAGGGCAGAGCGACGAGACGCGGGCGTCGCCTTCGCCATTCGGAACGACATCGTGGGACGACTGCCCTGTTTGCCGCAGGGCATCAACGATCGCCTGATGAGCCTCCGCCTGCCTCTCTGGGGAGGCAAATTCGCCACCATCATCAGCGCCTACGCTCCGACGATGACCAACCCCGACGCCGTCAGAGACAAATTCTACGAGGACCTGCACGCCCTCTTGGCGACTGTGTCGAAGGCGGACAAGTTGATTGTCCTTGGCGACTTCAACGCCCGCGTCGGCACAGACCATACTGCCTGGAGAGGAGTGCTGGGTCCCCACGGTCTCCGCGGCTCAAACGACAATGGTCTGCTGCTTCTCCGCACCTGCGCAGAACACCGCCT
>CACRXP010000208.1:931394-944960 GCA_902702965.1 Spirometra erinaceieuropaei
TCTCATGCCCACACTGTCCACGCACATTCACCTCACGCATCGGCCTGGTCGGTCACTTGCGACTCCATCGCACAGAGACTGGCGAACCAGTGCCTGGAGCACCCACCTATACCCACCAAGCTCGTCTCAACTGCCCACACTGTCCTCGCACTTTCAGGCATTGCATGAGCCTATTCGGCCACATGCACATCCACGACGACCTGCGGTAGACAACCGCCGGCCACACCACACATTCACTCACTCCCTACCTCCTCCACCACCCCCATCACCCCACCAGAAGTCAACACTCACACACCTCATGCACCCAACTGCCACCTCCCACGCAAGTGGGAAGTGTGCATCTCGACTCGGTCCCCATGCGGCTTCGGCTGAACGGGTGACTTGAGTCCGAGACTATCCCGACACGTCAAGCGTCGTGGATAAGAAGGTTGCTGATTGACGCCCGCTCTCGGTTCACGCAGTTCGTCGCGTTGTGTGTGTTGTGTGGAGTGGCGGACTGGTGGGCTGGGAACGGGCTAAAACAGCACCTTCCACGGCACTCTCACGCAAGGGAGAGACACGCCGTTCAACCCCCGTTGTGTGAAATCCTGGTGTTTGTGTGTGTATGGGGGACCAGGTCGTGCCTTGGCGCGCGCAATCATGGTCAGTCGACCATGACAGCCACCGCGCCCATTCCCCACTCCAGTCTGCTGACCGGCTCGGACAGCGGCTGGGGTGTGGGAGTGGGAAGGGAGAGTGAGGTCGACGACTCAGCGCACTTTCTCCTCACTATAAACAATCTGACGCGCTTGAAGCTATCACGGTGCGCTAAAAGCCGTGGCTTGGAAGGTTGCCAACTGACGGGGTACCTTGGACCTCCTCCTTGACCGGAGGCGGTCTGAGAGTCAGGCTGCAATGGCTCCTTTTTAATGTGGCCTTTATGGCACTCCATCACAGTGTGGGATCCGAGCCAGGCGTTGGCGGCACGCCCAGGTACGGCTTCGGCCGTGCCAGCCTCCAAATCCTTGTTGTGTTGGTTGAAATCCCGGTTATTGTTGTGTGGACCAGGGGGTGTGGTGGAACGCCAAGGTGAGGATCCGTCCGAGCCACCCACCTGCGGCCACTCTCGTCTCCGGTCTTCTTGACACTGTCTTGACACCGGGCTCGGGCGAGGGAGGAGGAGAGAGTGTAGGTAGATGCTACGCAAGTCTACCGGCACTATAAACCCCTGCGTAAGTCACCGTCCCTGCTCCCATTGCTGCTGCAACTGTGGGGCACACGGTGGACATCGTCGGATCCGATGGTCGAACTGTCACATATCTGAGTTTATTACTGTTTCTTGTAACGTTTGCAATACGACTCAAATCCACTGGCAAATAGCATGAACTTCTTATGGTCTCCTCTTAATAGCGTATGTAATGTATGATTTTCCATAGGCAAAAAAATATACAGCCTGTAGCCTGGAAACCCTGAATGCAATTCTAACGACGGGTCGGGTTCAAAGTTATCGGAGAACTGGAAAAGGTCTTGAAAACCGATGTATGCTATTCCTTCAAGTGTGATTTTGGAGGAAGACGACATTTTCTACTGAATGATTAAGAGCATGAATGTTTGCAAGCATGCTTTCTATAAAATTTTATTGAATTTTTAAAGAGCATTGAAACTCAAAGGAAAATTGCATACTACTTATGTATTCATTTGTTGATAGAGTATGGTTTTTACATGCAGCCGGAAAGAAGTTCGTTCAAAAGCCGCTATCCTGAGGCAACTGAATTATCATAGAAATGTTTTGCATGATGATTATTTTTACAACCCTACTTAATTAACTTTTTCGAAACAAAAACGCATTTCGAAATTTCCGCTGGCATTTCATGAGTCAGCCCACTCACTGTATTTACTACTTCAGCTGTCAGGACGTAAAGATATGATCCAGCTAGAAGGACATCCACTTCTATGAAAGACAGAGGCGGTTTTCATATTGCAATCCTTTCCGCCCTGACGTTTGAGTGTGAGTTCCTGAATAAAAGAGAAAATATATCAGGAACAGTCGTCATTTTGACCTTTATTCTTGTCGGTCATAATTTCGAGGTCAACCTATTATTGACTATTCCTTATTAAAGGAGATACCACAACGGTCATGTCGTCTAATTTGAAACAGATCGGATCCTTCATTAAAGCAAAATGCTAAGACGTACAAATGTCAAATGTCTGTTGAATCTGTCCACTTTGCTGAACAACTGGGCGCTGAGTCGTCTTTTTGGTTACGGTTGTTCAGTTTCGGTTTGTGTGAATGCCACTCGCATGAATTTTTCTAACAATTAAGAAAACGAGGTAAAACAAAAGCATGTATTGTATTCGTGGATCACATATAACACGCCGCGGAAATGGTGTGCGTGAACGGCGACAGGAGCGATACATAACAGAAAACAAGTTGTGACAGATAGGGGTTAGAATGAACTTGTACTCAGACAAAACCGGGAATTAAATGCATTCTGACAAATAAAATGAGAGAATGGAATAAATTGTAGCGTATGAGCTGACAATCTCTCATGATGTACAGGGAGTGGAGAACTTAGGCAGTGGTGAGTAGACCGAAATCTCATCACCAGCAGCCTGGCAGACTCAGGCAGTCGACTGATGCATGACAGAGATAAAACGTGCGACCGATCTCAATGAGCCTCCGTCCTTAAGTCACATCAGCGCGTTTGTCATAACATCAAATCGGATGCGCTTAAACCTCTCACGACGCGCGAAAAGCAGTAACTTGGAAGGCCGCCAAGTGATGGATTAACTGTGTGCTTCTGGGGATTGGGAACCAGGCTGCATGGATTCCTTTTTGCTTTGACCTTTATGGCATTCTCAACCATGCGCATCTGGAGTGGAGACCTAGATTGTGTGTAGCATGCGTGGGCGGACTGTGTAACTTTGTCGTTTGCATCGCCCACGCACATCTTCGGTCGTCTTGACTTTGGCCGTCGCACGAAGGTGGAAGGAGAAAGCGCGATAGGTGCCACGAACGTCTACCACACTATAAACCTGGTTACATGCAAGTCACCACTACGCCATCTACGCGTTGGCTGTCCATGAATGCCTCGATCCATTGGTGATTTCTGAGTTGATCTGTAATTGGCATCCATATTAGAGTCGGCGAAGATTGAATATGTAAACCCACTGGGAAAATAGAGCTTAAATACTTCTATAATATGAGAAGTATGTTAACTTTCTTTTTATCAGAAGTGCAGATGAAAGGGGTTAGTAAACGAGCCTTCGGAAGGTACTGAGCAGATTAGCATTTATGCCATATGTTTTTTTAATGCACCACCGGGGTTCCGGAACGGACCGCGCAATTTGGGAGTGCAGATGGACGAATTACAGATAATCCTAGGTAACCGGTTAAAGGATGCCTGACTAAGTAAGGCGGTATGCGACAAGCAGGCCTTAATTTTATCTTAACATTTACTTTTCCCATAACCCTAATCCTCCACCAAACCCACTCTTGAACTTAAATTTAACCCTAGCCCATTATTTATTCTTTTCCTAAAGTTTGGCCAGAAACTTCATCCTTAGATATCATGCATATGAAAATCGAATTGACAGACATGTTATTGAAATAAAAACATGGGCTTACATATCTAGTCGTTGCCAAACGGTATTCCTGGCACGATTTAACTTAAGCTGCATTTTGTAATTTGAGTCTGAGCAAAATAATTTTCCTCACCGAGATTTCAACTAGGACGACCGAGTAAAAGAACTCAGATATTGCTCCTAATCACTCCCACATTAATAATATAGTCATTAATAGCCTACAGTGACGAGATACACTTCCCATGAAAAAGTGCTCTGAATGAAAATCCGCCGTATGTTCTGCATAAGATCGCGCTCATATAGGATTATAAGGTATTCATCAGTGTCGGATAAGTCGTCTCCTTGAGGCACCAACCAAGCTTATCTCCACTTAACCTATTCTTACCTCATTAACTGCGGTGAACATTAGACGGCGGCATTGCCGGTGGCTAAGAAGATAGCGCCAGTTTGCGGTTCTATACCAACTTGAATGTGCAGGTCATGATCTGTTTATTTAATCACCGTTCGTCGCCAATGACGGTCTATCCAATACTCGGGACTCTGAAACAGCCCTCACATAGCCCAAAGGTCACATCAAAACATCTGCCATAGTAATATGGCTTTGAGTTTCCAGTAGATAAGTCAGTACACTCTGTACTTTCCAGCTGACTTTCTAGATCTAACTGTTTTGACCAATGATATAGTTGAAAGCGCATAACCTGTTACGTGGGCGGAGTTCGGAAGGTGAATTTACTAGCTCCCTTTCTGGCAATCATTCAAGCCGTAGGGATTTTTTAGACTTGAATAGGATCCGCCGCACACCTTTCTCCCGTACCCATCAAAGCATAATATCAATACAACTTCAGGTAGGCCGGATACAATGGCTGACCGGGTTAGACAGCCGTCTGCGCCTGCCGCTCACGGCCTGATCACTTTATTTACCAGGATACGCCAAAGAACAGACCTACCACTTATGTGAGGTTTGCACTTTCTAGCATACCACTTTGTGCCGGCCATAACGGCGACGGCGAGGCAAATCACATGCTCCTGCCGGAGAAAGGTAAGATTGTTACGTGGTGTAACCCACGGTATTCACAGGGTACAAAAGTGACCTAGGGATACGTGTGTCGGTAAGGAGGCTATGGCATAATGGCGGGGTCCAGACTGCGGCTTTATCGAAAATTTGCATGGAGGCTTATGTGACAACTGAATAAGCCTGGATAACGTAAGCAGATTAAGCACGTGCGACGGGTGTGCGTTAGGGCTCCAACCCTGGTACACCAATCACAATGTGATGGGTCCAGAAGAGCCCCACAAGGTCGATTTGTCATGCAGATGCGGGGTGACAGTAGGGAAGGCATGGAATCGTGGCTAGTGAGTTGGCAGTGTTGCGATACTCTTAGTAATGACAATGCTGGTGGTGCTGGAGGTGGTAGTGTTAGGGGTTGAAGAGCTTTGGAAGGAAGGACACAAGTTCCTCTGTCATGACATTCATATGACCAGCCAGACCCATGCGATGCCTGAGTGTCAAAAAAAAACAGATGACGGCCTCGCAATCACCCTGCGGTGTCTGTTCTTTGGTTTTTTTGTCAACTCATTTGCTGTAATGCCTTTTTACATTAACGCAACTCAGAATAAGGAGGGGATAGACATTTTAAGAATCTATTAAATGTTTTTACGTCGTAGGCTTTCTATAGACCATTGTATGAGATTTTCCGCATTACTGACTGCCTCATTTAGCCAACTAGACCCTCAAGGGCATTGTTTTGTTTTGCTCCTCGTCATCCAAGTCCGTTTAAAGGTCATTCCGACGACGGTTTTGGAAAAGGGTAACGGTATAGAGAAGGACCCCACTTAACTGTCAGTAGGTTGTGGATCGTGTCATATGGGGCTTTGTCTTAGCATACATTTGCAGGTTATTGCAGAAATCACCCTGCCAACAATGATTACTTCCTACGAGCTCACAGCTTAACTCAAAATCCGTTATGTTGTGAAACTGACTTTTTGTTTATTTGAACAAGGCAAAGGCGACAAAGCATGCAGAATTTACTGACGTCATAAATTTCGAGACCTCATTTGAAAACCCACCTGGAAAGGACAATACATGCACTTCCTCAGTTTCGTTCCAATTCAGAGAAAACGGAACTTGGTTTTGTGTCTGTTCAATCGAGCCACCAGAATCTGCTCCTCAGATACAATCGATGACGAGCTTACTTTCCTAAAGAACGTTTTTCTTGCAAACGGGTATCCAGAGAAATTTATCGATAAATATCGCCATCCCAGACAAGAAACTCCTGAAGAAATATCTGTACCAAAACGTCCGTGACCATCTACCTCCCCTTCAAGGGTGATAACGTGTCAAACGTGATCAAGCGACGACTTCGGTGCACTATCGAAAGGACTATGCCGCCTTTAAATTGTTGTTCATAAGCACCACAATCGCCATTCCACTTAGACCAGCTAAAGACATTTTGCCTATGCACACCACATCAAACTGTATTTATGAGTTTACATGTAGTTGCGGATGCAAGTACATCGGGCGAGCGCAAAGGCAATTGGCAGCTCGGTCAGCTGAACACATGCCGAAGTGGCTGCTTAAGGCGGAAAATAAGGTACCCAGGAGCTCAATCACAAAGCACCTAATGGACACGGGCCATACGGTGACCCAATGGTTACATTCAAGGTCCTGTTTCGGCGACGACCGGGCGTCTCTTTCGCTTTGCAGAGGCTGCTGCAATACGGAGGAGGAAACCAGAACTCTGTAAGCAGCTGGACCATGTGATAAACCTGGCACTACCATGGTAATTATCGATTATGGACGAAACTCTGTTCCCATGTACGCCCTCCCATTTCGTCCCCACCCTTCCCCCTCTCCTCGGCATGACTGAATGCTTCCCGCACGTTGCACTCTAAATCACGCCGCAAAAGTTCTCTCATACTTGCATGACTTCTCTCCCCCTCCCCCTTGCCATATGCACCCGCATACTAGACCCATGTTTCAGGTTACCTATCACGTTTTATCTCTCTAGGTCGGTCGTTGATTGAACAGTTTGCCTTGTCATATGACAGTTCGACCATCGATTTCGATGATGTCCACCGTATGCCCCACAGCAGGTGGGAGCAGGGACGGTGACTTGCGCAGGGGTTTATAGTGCCGGTAGACTTGCGTAGCATCTACCTACACTCTCTCCTCCTCCCCCGCCTGAGCCCGGTGTCAAGACAGAGTCAAGAAGACCGGGGACGAGGGAGACCGCAGGTGGATGGCTCGGACGGATCCTCACCTTGGCGTTCCACTCCGAACCCCCTGGTCCACACAACAAATAACCAGGATTTCAACCAGCATAACAGAGATTTGGAGGCTGGTACAGCCGATGCCGCACCTAGGCGTGCCGCCAACGCCTGGCTCGGATCCCACGCTGTGGTGGGAATGCCATAAAGGCCACATTAAAAAGGAGCCATTGCAGCCTGACTCTCAGACCGCCTCCAGTCAAGGAGGAGGTCCAAGGTACCCCGTCAGTTGGCAACCTTCCAAGCCACGGCTTTTAGCGCACCGTGATAGCTTCAAGCGCGTCAGATTGATTATAGTGAGGAGAAAGTGCGCTGAGTCGTCGACCTCACTCTCCCTTCCCATCCCCACACCTCAGCCGCTGTCCGAGCCGGTCAGCAGACTGGAGGGGGAAATGAGCGCGGTGGCTGACACGGTCGACTGACCATGCCTGCGTGCGCCCCAGCACGACCTGGCCCCCCATACACACAAACACCAGGATTTCACACAACGGGGGTTGAACGGCGTGTCTCTCACTTGCGTGAGAGGGCCGTGGAAGGTACTGTTTCAGCTCGCTGCCCAGCACACCAGTCCGCCACTACACACAACACACACACACACAACGCGACGAACTGCGTGAAACGAGAGCGGGCGTCAATCAGCAACCTTCCTATCCACGACGCTTGACGTGTCGGGATAGTCTCGGACTCAAGTGACCCCTGCAGCCGAAGCCGCATGAGGACCGAGTCGAGATGCACACTTCCCACTTCCGTGGGAGGTGACAGTTGGGTGCATGAGGTGTGGGAGTGTTGACGCGTGGTGGGGTGATGGTGGTGGTGGTGGTAGGGAGTGAGTGAATGTGTGGTTTGGCCGGCGGTTGTCTACCGCAGGTCTTCGTGGATGCGCATGGGGCCGAATAGGCCCATGCGATGCCTGAAGGTGCGAGGGCATTGTGGGCAGTTGGGACGAGCTTGGTGAGTATAGGTTGGTGCTCCAGGCACTGGTTCTCCAGTCTCTGTGCGATGGATTCGCGAGTGACCGACCAGGCCGATGCGTGAGGTGAATGTGCGTGGACAGTGTGGGCATGAGAAATCGGCGGTGTCAGTGTCACCTACAGAGGTGGTGGTGGTGGTGGCGCGGACGGGTGGAGCGGGTGTGGGGTTTTGCACGGTGGATGCGTCGGATGTGCTCGCTACTGACTGCCAAAGAGCACTGCCTCCTTGATGTGATCTTGGTATTAAATCCCATGGACGCCATTGGTGGCAGCAACCACTCTTCTATTTTAGCTGCATTGCAGATAGCCTATCGTGGCGCTGGACAACAGGGGTCGTGGCACATAACTATGCAATGACCGTGTGCAGCTGAATGAGAGGTCTCGAAATTGATGAAGTCAGTAAATTCTGCATGCTTTGTCGACTTTGCCTTGTTCAAATTTATTCCGGGAAAACATTTTTGTTTATTGCTTAATTACTTCTTTCATTTCCGTTGTCATACAATAGCGTAGGATAAGACTTTTGGCATAAATCCAAACAATTTCTGTGTTTTCATTCATTTTGTCAGCTTACTGTCTAGCGTGCTGCCCCACCCATAAGAATCTTTTTACCATAAATCATGAATGGCACGATCCACAGTTTACTGAAAATTAAGTGGGGTCCTTCTCTAGATCGTTGACGCAATTTCTCCCATTTCCTCTGATTTCACTTCCATCGCCTTGTAAAAAGACCCCGTATACTTTGCCAGACTCCTATTCTTAATCCTGCAGATTCAGTCAGACGTTTTAGTTTGTAGGTGCCACGATATCTTTTGAACGGGCTGTCAGGACGGCAAAAAGTACAACGTTTTTAGGGGCACTGAAACTACACACGCTCCCAGTTTTCCAAGGACGGCAGATTAGGGTCTTATTAGTGAAATGTTAGGTGCATAAATAAAAACCACGGAGAGACCGCAGGCACCGTGTGCAGTCTTATTGTAGATAGTCTTGGCCAAAGGTTCGTAGGAACATCAAACTTGAACATTTGACATGATATAATCCATCTATCCATTTAAACAGCCCGTAAATTACGGTTCCAAGCAAACTTTAGGTGAATTCTAGTTAGCCAGGTTAACTAGGACTTGGCACTTTGTTTTGAAATCTTGGATGTCAGCTGTATGGATATTGGCGGAGATAAAGACACTGCAGCCCAGAGAGTGGACACGCTTCATAAACTGGTGAATTTTTGACTCCTTAAAAGAGTCTCCAAGCTTTGGCACAGAGTTCTGAGGAAGAAAGCCGACTGCCGGCATAAAAGAGAATTCTGCGGCTACGCCAGGGTATACATATATCCCAAGTAAATTAACCACGGCGATTTTAAGGGAGGGAGAAGCAGCTAAACAACGCGTACATTCTGACAGTGATACAGCAAAAGCAAGACCTGTAGCATTTTTGATACGGTTTGCAAAGCAGAGACTCAATGTAGCAGTAGATTAAGATCTCACGAAAAGGCCCCGACGAGGTAAACCACCGCTGTGAAACAGTGTATTGCCAATGACCAATCTCACAAAATGAAAACGACATTCTACAATGTCTTTTTCATTGAGAAAAAAATAGTTAATTGCTGTTGTGATTCTTATTTGTCTGCAGCTTAATACCAAGACAATTCATTTGCACCAATATAGCGGATTTTGAATGGGCTTATTTCATCTGCATGTAAAAACAGCACTCGATGAAAGAAATGAATGCTGCGGCAGTAACTATTTTTCCTGTGATTTTTGGGAACCTCATGAATTTAGACATGTTTTACCGAGAACGTGTTCAAAAATGTCTTCTCTAGTACTCGAGTGGTAGCATATCAGGATTTCTTTGGATTTTTTTACTCGGCGAAATGGTAAATTTGGGTCAAAGACTTTTCCATTCCCGATTGATTTTGAGTCCGATCTTGCTTTGAGTTTGCGCTTAAGGTTAAAAGTTCAAAAGATGTATACTTTTCATGCCATTAGGAATATATCAAATACAGCTCATGAAATTTGGCAACAGATGTGGACTTCGTTATATACTTCAAAAGGAGCATATATGATGCTATATCAATGGATATTTCGTGGTCTTAACTACGTCCCAATCTCACTTGTGACAAAAACGCAAGCTGTTTATGAAGTAAGTGGGTTCTGCAAAACTTTTCAATTGCAGTGATATCGAGCGTCAGCACAACGTTTTATACTACTTAATAAGATTAATTTAATATGCGCGGTTTGTGCAGGCGGCCGAAAGAAACACGTTTGAAAGCTGCTATCCTGGCGCGATTGAAGTATCTTCGGACCATGTTGCCTGGTATCCAGTATTACGTCATTTATCGAAAAAGCATTTCAGAATTTTAGTGAATAATTCACGTGATTGGTCGTTGATTGCAGATAGTTCAGCAATGAACTAAGGTCGGTGACTGAAAAACCACATTCTGCCCACTTTTTCGGACCTCAGTAATCAAGGAAAAACATGGTCAAGCACGGGATTACACTCGGGTAATTATTCAGTAGCGATAAAAAGGCGTATCCTCGGACAAGGTTGACGGGCGTTTTTTTTGCCAGTTCA
Organism: Spirometra erinaceieuropaei; assembly: GCA_902702965.1. Lineage (NCBI taxonomy): Eukaryota > Metazoa > Platyhelminthes > Cestoda > Diphyllobothriidea > Diphyllobothriidae > Spirometra > Spirometra erinaceieuropaei. The sequence continues at coordinate 941,765 of CACRXP010000208.1, forward strand.
CTAGTTCAGCCCAGATTGAGCTTGAACAAGGCAGGTAAGACAAAAATAAAATTTACAAAATTGTTAAAAGGGAGACTGTGCACTTGCGTACATGAATAAGCCACGTATCTAAGTCAAATAGATAATCACGAAAAAGGTTATGCGAAATGGGTTTTGCCAATAAATTCTACAGATCAGGCAGCTGTTCGGTGCTTAATTCACAGATTTCAAAAATTTGGACTCTAGTTTGTTAGAGAGGGTGAAAATGTCCCAAAAGTAGTCCAATGAAAGTCAAACTAAGTAGCCCATGAGCCCTGCAATTCATCTGCCCTTTGTGTTTCTGACAACAGCGAAAGATATATGTGCGAAAGGAAATAAGAAATCAATGCCAAGTCAAGCCACCCACACTTGTGTTCACCAATGAACTTCTACCTATGGACGCAATTAGGAAATTACTCAGTTGGTCTTGTGGCATCAGAACCACACCTAATCGATAATCAGTTGGGGTCTCAACAAGTGTGACTCCTGTCATACATCCTAGTTAGCAAGTCGGTCGGTTTAATCGTAACAACCTACTCGCACTTACGTCTTTTGCCAGACGTTGACAATCATACCACTCAGGATAAAACCCAGTTGAATACCCCGTAGGGAGAAGTGCGACATTGGGCGTTAGATCGAGTAGTTACTTGCAGATTTCCTCTCGTCAGTCGACTATGAATGTGGTGATAACCTCACGATACATAACAGCGAGATATTGTTAAGGTCTGAACCCATCGAATACAGATGCCATTATCTGCTAACTAAAATTCAGAAATGCCTTTTTGTCGTGAAATGATAACCTAAGTAGGGTTTTGCTATTAATCACTTTGCGGCATAATCTGAAAATAATACAGTTGCCTCAGGAGGCTAGCTTTTTCAAGAACTTCTGTCCGGCCGCATGCAAAGACCATACTCTGTAACGAATGACTATTTAAATAGCATTCAATTTTTTGTTTATTTTCTAAGCTCTTAAAATTTCAATTAAATTTCATGGAAAATAGGCATGAAAATACTCATTCTTTTGCTCGGTTGGAAGAAAATTACGTCTTCTTCCAATTTTATACCCGATGAAAGGGTATAATTGAACAACAACGGCAAAAACAACATTCAACAAATTTTTTAATTCCATAATAAATTTGAACCCGACTTGCCGTTACACTTGCATTAAGGGTTTCCAAACTACAGGCTGTATATTTTCCGCGTAGGGAAAATCACATATTGCCTACGTTATTAAGGGACAATAAGGATTTCATGGCACTCGCTAGTGAATTTGAGTCATATTGTAAACTTTACAAGCAACAATCGTAAACGCAGATACGCAGTATTTAATGGACGGGCATTTCACGGTCTTAAGAGATTTCATATTTAGAAACCTTCTTAAAACCCAATTATACCCTCCCTTTAAGTATGAAATTCGAAGAAGACATAATTATCTGCGAAATGATTAAAAGAAGGAATATTTTTATGCATAAGAATTTTGTGGTATCACACATGTTGATCCTCCATATTATCGCCAGTTAAAAGGCGACACTACTTTTTAACCATTTGACGATAATGCCTAATAAAATTAGGGCCATGTTGCAGGCATCTTCAAAAAGATATCGCATCGTCGCATTTTTACCCCGATGACGACCTAAACGCATCTTGACCATCGTTGCACAACATCCATTGCAAGACATTTTTATTTATTTCTCTGACACTTATGTACAAATAAATATTGCCAGTTATCCTTTTTAGCACAGTTGCTTCCCGGAGTGAGAAGCCCTGGCCATAAGCCATACCCTCGTCCTTACTAGGTTGTCAACTCACTGGCATCCATGAGGTTGACACATTCGCAATGGTCACGCCAAGTTCGACTGCCAGTGCAATGCGGGTGTCTTGGGTCTCGTTTAATATCATTCATATCTAGGCAGTCAAACTCAACCATTTTCGAATTGTGCCTCTGGTCTGAAGGAAACAACCGTCCCGATTATTATCGAAAAACTTGCAAAAGTACACATTTCAAAACATTTAGAGTTTTTGCTAAAGGGAAAAATCAGCGCAGCTCCCAGGCCCCTAAGCTCTCCGCATAACCCGCAACACCTCAGAGATCCGCATGCACCAGCTCATCCTCCCGACCAGTCTACAAATATAAGGGTCTGACTGAATGTGTGAAGTAAGAGTAAACGATGAGGTTTCTTGAACATTCTTGATTGAGAGTACACGGGCTTCTTTCATTTGAGGCAGTCTGCAGTTGCCACGCCTCCTAAGGACGACATCTAAGGTAGTTTGAGCAAAATGGCCATCTTCTGCCTCCAGAGTTCCGTGATTCTAATTTAAATTTACTCTTATTGCCCAAATGGCGGCTAGAGAAAGAAAGTCGACTCAGAAGCTGCCGTGACACTGTTCGTGAACCTACTGAGATAGATTTTGCACGTTTTTACCCGATCTCCGCTAACGAAAAGCTGGACAGTTAAAGTTTAACAGATCCGTAGCCACGGATCTTGTGTCCCGGAGTGGTAGTACACCGGCCATTAGTGCTGATGAGCAGATTAGGCAAGAACCTGTCCATATAAAGGATTCGCTGGAAGTAATGCATTTGCCCATAAAAGCAGAGAACGACATTCCTTTTGACATAATTTCAAAACATTCAGTAGGAAGTGGAAATTCCACTGACCAAAAAATGGCCCCTTATGTCCGCTTACGATCTGGTACAGCCTCCGCGTTGCATGATTTGGATTAAGCTCAATTCCTGCAAATGACTGAGTATAAAAGCGATCTCGGCGCCACAGTGACTTTTTTTAGTCTTCCGGCACATTATATTCTCGATCGGGCATTTTATAACGTTTGTCATATCACCTGTCTTTCTGGGATACATTTCCTACCGACCAACTTGGGCGGAAGTTCAGTCCCCTTCTCGTTGTTACTAGAATTTATCTCTGAAAAAGCCAAACGCTCCCATTTCCTCCGTGGCGTTTTTGTGTTATACAGCGGTAGGTGACAGTTAAAAGACCTCCACACAATCTCTGCCTTTTTATTTTAATGTCAAATCTGTTACAAAGTGGAGACAATGGAAGCGGCGCAATGTAAAGGGCAAAGTTAGGAAAATTGCCCTTTGAGTTCTTCGTACACCAGCTCCCGCCTCGTGAGCGCTCTCCGCGGTATACCAGAGATGTAATTTAAAGGCGAGTCCATGTTA
>CACRXP010000209.1:21538-52681 GCA_902702965.1 Spirometra erinaceieuropaei
GCCCCCACCCCCCCCCCTTCCCCGGCATGACTGAATGCTGCCCGCGCGTTGCACTTTAACTCACGCCGGACAAGTTCTCACTTTTATCCTAACTCGCATACTAAGATGAATTCTCTCCCCCTCGTCCCCCCTCGTCATGCGCACCCGCATACTAGACCCCTGTTTCATGTTACCTACCACGTTTTATCTTTCTAAGTCGATCACTGATTGAGCAGTTTGCCTTGTCATATAACTCTGCAATGACCGTATGCAGCTGAATGAGGGGTCTCGAAGTTTATGACGTCAGTAAATTCTGCATGTTTTGTCGCCTTTGTCTTATTCAAATTCATTTCGGGAAAACATTGCTCCAAGCTACTGAAAAGGTGGCGGAGTTATCGCGCCTGGTAACAGAATTTTGAAGCAGATGTCTATCTGATGCAAGTAGTTAGTAATATGAATATGTAAATGCATGTGCGACTCATTCTTCGGGCTTTAATAAATGGTCTGAAGGAAATCAAAGCGACTCTTGCTTCATACAAGGACTCGTTAGTTGGGACATTGAGTTCGCTCCACAGAATTTTAAGATTCATCGACGAAGCAATCAGTAAATATAGTTCTGGCTCTTAGAGAGCTATTCGCTTGTTCTCCTCGCATGGACATAAATTTGACCAAGCAGCGAGTGATCAATGGTGAAATGTCGTGCGGAACTAGGTTTATGGGTGCCACCAACCTCTTGCTTTGAAGGGAGAGAGAACGCCAAAGTTCGATTAAACACCAAAGTTCTCAATTTGCCCTACCTCTTGTATCTAAAATTAGCCAGCCAGCTAGAGACTGCCTTCGTCAAGTCTGCTTGTTTAATCCTGAAATCCAGCTTACGTATGTTTTAGCTCACGTCAAGTTATTTAAATACACAGTTTAACGCTTGCAAGATTGTCTACTAGTTATGAAAGGCAGTAGTGAGTTTACGATAGATGTTCTACTGCCTTACTTCAGAGAACGCTTTTAGGCCACTTTTAGATGTCTCACACAGTTTTGTAGGTGTTTTCAGCCTTATAAATATTATTTACTTGTAATTAATAATACCGTACTTATTAATTACAACCTGTTTCTAAATATCTTAGGTATGCAAAAAGCGACGTTGAGCTTAATTACGGACTCTAATTCCACTACGGTAAGAGAACGAAATATGCGCTCTTTTGACTACAAATGTGCCAATATGGTACTCGCGTTCGCGCGAACCTATTGATACGACTGAAGTGTCTAAAAATAGCTCTGTTTTCTGCAGGCATCATTTAGAGGCAAGTGGTCGCCTAAGCGTTTAAAAAACGACCTAACAAAACATCGCATATCCAGTTGCAAATTTCATTTGGGTATAGCTCTTGATGGAGTTTAGAATATGCTTCGGCTTTATACCGTCTTCCTTCTTTGATAGCTTCATAAAAGCAACTGAACGTTCTGTCTGAAATGCAAAGGCATGAGGATGTACGGACATGCAGCGGTCGTTAAATCAGAAACGTGTCCTGATGAGAGCTTAGATTTTGCTGTTAGACGTGCTTTGGCGTGGTTGAGTATAAGCTTACAGACAATTCACTTAGTTGAGAAGCGGGGAACCGCGGAAAGTAATTTAAGTACTGTCATTCTAAACCTCTAATTCGATCCTATTTTGGAACATGAAAAAAATTCTTGAAAATCTTTGCAATAAATTTTTTTGCTTTTTTACGCTCCCGAGCTGCCGATCTGGCGGGTTTCTCTATTTGAATTCGAGAAAATTCTGTTTTCGGACTGGCAGACGCGTTCACAATCACTGTCCAAAATCGGCAGCCCATACAGTCAGACAGTGTAATGGTAATGACTTAAACAATCCGCTGTCATTAATCCTCGACTAGTCAAGTTGCATATTCTTGCCAATACAGATTACGCCCCGTTTGACTACCTTACATTACTTCCACTGCTTCCTCTCACTTACGACGTATTACTCAGTGCTATCAGTATCATGTTAGGTTTTTCTGCCTTCTAAATGCTACCAGTTATTTTTCCCTTGTCTTTTGTCCAGGATAAAGATGCTGAACTCCCATGTCTACGACAGCGATCAAAGAACGCGGACAAATCTCTACTCGCTTATTCCACCAGAACCAGTAGGTGAGTTAATAGGACTCAAATAAATGACTTCAAAATCCATCCTAGTTGGGCTGTGATGAGGAGCTAGGTTATATAATTGACAGTGCTCGTCGAATGGTGTGTTTTGTCACTTTATAATGCTTGTTGCTCTCGTTTAATGCCTTAAGTATACTGTGCTATAGTTGGTAGTAATGAATCCAGCCTCGTTGAACTGTCTGAGTAAACAGCATTGGGCAGGAGCGGCCAACCTTGAGCTTGCGCCTTTCGTTATTTTAGCTTTTTCATCTGAGGTACACTTCTCTGAATTATGCATTCATGCTTAATGTCTCTTGGTCACACAGAAAAGACCTTTAGCACTTTGACTTTATTCCGGGCCAGAATACTAGATTTTAATCTGGAGTCGATGCAGACGGTTACATGCCAACAAGCAATCAGCAATTGAGAAATATCATCGCTGGTTTGATAATCACTAGTAAAAGATTGGATAATATTATTTAAAATAGGCACAAGCGAATTTCCGCATCTCAATTTCCTTCTCCCTTAGAGATGTCTGTTTGAGCACTTTGCTGCATATCAAAGACCCCGTGTTCGGGAGTGTCAGCTTTTTTTCCAATCTTTCATTCTTCCCTACCCGAGAGTTTTATTTGTTTAACTATAGAAATATTTAAAAGAGGTCTATTCTGTTGAACAATTTAGGGAAAAGAACAACACATCGGACAAAACCCTGAACAGCCAACCACGGCCAGTTAGTCAAGCAAGTCAGTCACCTTTGAGGCGCGCTGAATCCTCAGGTAAGATACGAGTTTCTGTGTATATCAGGTCAGCTCTGCAGTTTGCGGGCGTTAATGCTGAACTAGGCTAGCAATCATAACTTGGAAATCTATCAACTGACAAAATAATTCGGTCATTCTCGAGGCTGAAGGTCAAACTGCGATGGCCTCCATATGTGGTGTGTATTGCATTCTCACTTATGCAAGGTCCAAACCGCCATTTATCATAACCGGGCGCATCTGCAACCGGGATAAGGTAGTGCGTGGCACGCGTAGACGGACTGTTTATCTTTATCAGTCACTGTCTTCATCCATCTCCAGTCGTGTTTACATTGTCTTGAAATATAAGCAAGGTGGATTATGGAGGGCGGAGCGCGTTAGGTGCCCCGCAAGTCTGTCAAAATGTAAATAAATTCCTCCGTAATTCGCCCGTTTCTTCCACGCGGTGCACATCGTCGCTTTCGACTAACAAACTGCTGTGTATAATTTCTGGCAAATATTCGATTCCAATCTGTGGTCGACCCGAAAGAGTGGATGGGCCGTTATCCACAAAGACAAAAAATATATACTTTAGGCCGATCAAATTTAGAATTTAATCAAACTCATTAGGGGCCTTTATTTTTTACCTGTCGTGGTTGTCTGCTCGAAAAACTTCAGCGAGTGTACCAAACAAAGTGATTTGTTAATTGACTGCATTAAACAAAAAGCAATATCTTCTGGCAGGCCCCTTTTTCATCTCAAAAATCTTTCACTTAAGCACGAGGCCGTTTCGTCCCCAAAGCAGGATTTTTTCGCAGCCTGCTCTGTAATTTATATGATGGTTGCGAATCGAAATGCCAGTTTAGAATAAAGTCGACGCACTCTCTTTCACACCTATGGAAGATCCACTATAGAAGGATCCACTCCTTTAAGTAACCGTGACTCAGTCCAGGACATTGGTTTATTCCATTTCAAGAAGTTGTTTCCAAAGAATATCGCCAGGCGGAACAGCTCAAGCGGGTTTTAATGCGTCATCGAGAACTGATTATTAACAGCCTTGATCGGGCGCGCAGTACGCCTGCATGAGTGCCATCGCACGGTCACATGCACTTGAGCTCTGTTGCCACAGCAACCGCGCAAATGGGTGAACAAGAGGCACGCGGAGGAAGTTTGTATAACTTTATGTGGCTTGCCATAAACATGCAGAAAGACGCTTTCGGCACTCGCCTTTCGCAAGCCAACACAAGGCCCTTGAGAGGAGCCGTTGCGCTGACCGAACTGCCGCTCACCTCTTGAGTCACAGGAACACTCGCTCAAGGGGATCAACCCTGTTAATAAAAACTGCACTTTTGAATAAAAACAGACACCTCCATCAACCGGACTATGCCAGTAAAGATGAAGTGAGCGCCGTGTTTTTTCACTCCGCCCTAATTTCGGTAAATCCAATCCAAAATCAATAGACTCATTCTTATGTCGAATTACAGCCCTACACAGCCTGACTTTCCATCGATTTTCGATGTCCTTATGAATTCAAATATATTTCATGGAAAACATGCATGGAAATATTCGTCCCTCCACTCATTTGGTAGAAGATAACGTCTTTAAATTTTATACTTTAAAGAAGGGTATAATTCGGTTTTAAAAAATTCTATTTACTATATTTTTAAGACTGAAATGTCTGTTCATAAAACCTCATGTCTCTGCATTTAATGATGTTGCTTGTTAAGTTTACAATATGGCTTAAATCCACTACTACATTTTATGGACGCCATATGATCCCTCTTTGTACCGTAGGGAAGTATATAGTCTTTCGTACGCGGAAATTTACAAGTTATAGTTTTGAAACCCTCAACGCAAGTGTAACGGCAGGTCGGGTTCCAAATTATTCGGGAATTGAAAGCGTTTTTTAAAGCCGAATTATACCCTTCCTACAAGCATAAAATCTTAAGAAGACGTAATTTCCTTCCAAATGAGTAAACGAATGGGTATTTGTATGCATGTTTTCTATGAGATATATTTGAATTTATAACGGCGTTTGAAATCAATGAGGGAAAGTTATGCTATGTAATTAGTCGTTTTTTACAGAGTGTTGTTAATGCAGGCGACCAAAAAGAAGTTAATTTGGAAGCCGGCATTCTGAAGTAACTGAATTATTATGGGATAATGTTTCACGGCGACTAAATACTACAACCCTTCATAGGTGATCTTGTCGAGTCATGAACGCTTTTCAGAATTTCGGTTAACATTTTGATTTAACACATCTACCTTATGAAGGAACCTGAGTTGGAAGAACGCTTGCGGCTCCAATTTTCCCAAAATAATTCGTTCGAAGTTGTAGGCAGAAGGCGATTACCGACAAAAACAAGGGGTAGCTATGCCAGCCTCTCTTGGCCTTACCTTTAAGCTCCTATTGCATACACTACTAATCCTTGTGCAGCTGTCTGTGGGGGCTCTAGACGGGACCCCAAAGCACAGCGGGACGGGTTTGTCCTGTAACCTGATCGACGAGGGCACTGTCAATAGAACTCAGGACTACATCAGGCGCGCTTCATCTACAGTAGGTGGGCTAACTCATAAAATTTCAACCGAAATTCCGAAATGCGTTTTCGGAATGGGGTTGTAAAACTAATCATCATGCAGCATAATTCTAAATTAAATCAGTTACCTCAGGATGCCGTCTTTCGAAGAAACTTCTCTCCGGCGGCAGGCATAAACAATACTTCGTGAAAATGGCTATTTAAGTAGCACGCACTTTTCTTATTGATTTTCTATGCCCTTAAAAATTCAATTATATTTCATGGAAAACATGGATAAGAATATTTATTCTTTTGCTCATTCGGTAGAAAATGACGTCTTCTTTTGATTTTATGTGCAAGGAAGAATATAGTTCTGTTTAAAAAACTTTTTCAATTCTCGAAAAATTTTGAACCCTTGACCTGCCGTTACACTTGCATTCAGGGTTTCCAATCTACAAGTCGTACATTTTCCGCATACGAAAACCACGCATTTCTCCACGGTACTAAGAGGAGACTATATAGGGTTCATAAAATTTAGCAGTAGATTACAGCCATATTGTGAACTTAGGAAGCCGCATAATTAAATATATGGACACGATGTTCTATGAAGGGGCATTTCAGTGTAATAAAAAATCTGACAATTAGAAACTTTTTAACGACCGAGTAATATACTTTTTTCAAGTATAAAATTTGGAGTAGAAGAAAAGTTCTAGTAGATGTGTAAAAGAATAAAAACTTTTATGCATGTTTTCTAAGAAATATAATTTAATTTTAAAGGGCATAAAAAATCAATGAGAAAAGTAATCATTTTTATAGAGTAAAGTTCTTGCATGCAGCCGAAAAGAAGTTCGTTCAAAAGTCGGCATCCGGAGGCAACTGATTTATTTTAGAATTATGCTGCAGGATGATTAGTTTTACAACCCCGTTTAATTAATCTTTCCGAAACGAAAACGCATTTCGGAATTTCGGTTGACATTTCGTGAGTTAGCCCACATACTGTAAGCAGTGAAGACGAAGACGCTACGGAAGGATCGCCACGCAACGGCTTGATATGTACCTTGTCCACTGACCGCGATTCCTCGATGCAAACCTTGACTTGAAATAGTAAGTCCGCTTCCAAAAGAGAACAACTGAGGTCTATGCATTTACCAGTTTGTCTCGTAAAGTTAACAACATGGCTCAAATCCACTGCTAAATTTTATGAACCCCATATGGTGTCCACTTAATACCATAGAGAAATGTATGGTTTTCCGTACGCAGAAAATATATGGTTTGTAGTTTAACAACGCTGAATGCGAATGTAACGGCAGGTCGGGTTCAACATTATTCGGGAATTGGAAACGTTTTTAAAAAGCGAATTATACCCTTCATTCGAGTATAAAATTGGAATAGGACACAATTTTCTATCGGATGAGTAAAAGAATGAATATTGTTATGCATTTTTTTCCATGAAATATAATTGAATATTTAAGGGCATCAAAAATCAATGAGAAAAATGCATGCTATTTAAGTAGTCAATTTTTACAGAATATAGCTTGTGCATGCTGTCGGAAAGGAGTTCCTTGGAAAGTCGGCATTTTGAGGTAACTGAATTACTACAAAATTATGCTGCTTGATGATTAGTTCTCCAACTCTACTTAATTAATCTTTTCGAAATGAAAACGAATTGCAGAATTTCGGCTGACATTTCGTGAGTTAGCCTATCTACTGTACTTGAGGTCCGGACAGTCAGTTGGATGTGGGCGGCATCTGATTAGGCTTTTTTGTATTTTGAACCACCGTATCTCGTTCACGTTAAGGAAAACCATGATAATAAATTCTGAAATCTGGTGAACAGCCCAATGATGCATGGAATGGCCATCATCTTAGACTGTCAAGCTATTCCTCTCATCACGGAAATTCCGCTATTTGGTCTGGACATCTGGACTCGCCCCTCATTTCTCAGTGGAAACCTTTCCCCATCCGTCCTTGTAGTTGTGCCCTACTGTCGAGAAGTCCACACAATCCAATTTTCGTGGCCTCACGGTTTATGCTTAACCAATGCACTTAAATTGATCGTCGATTTTTAAACCGTCCTTTTTAAGAACCCCTCTCAAAGTGCGGACTGATATTCGATATCCATTTCACACCAAGACGGAAACGGAATTGAAGCGACTACAACTGACGAAATCGGTGGTTTTGTGCCGTTGTCATCGATGAACGACTTCTACGCGCAGTCCACTGATTGTTACCAGTCGTTTATTCTCATTCCGGTAATTGCATACCAGAGACTCTGGACTCACCTTCACGTTTGGACATCCAAGCTGTACTATTCTAGTAGGAGGGCGCTCACCGATCGCTCTACGGAACTCGCTCCCCCTTTGTACCTTGCGGCTATCAGTTCAGTCCAGTTTCATTGAGGGAACTGTAGGTCTTCACCTTTGAACTCCCTATTTGTTTACAAGCAACCGAAAAATCTCAAAAACTCGAAAAAGGTATCATAAAGGTAAAAAATAATCCATTGATGTTTTGGCAGATTTTTGAATTATTCATATTGACCCAACTGTGAAAAACTCGGCGCCTCGGTGGGATTCGAACCCACGCAGTAAGGGGAAGGCTTTAGCGCAGCCAACGCTCTAACCACCTGAGCTACGAGGTTCCGCCGGACGACGCGAGTTTAATCACATTTGGGTCAAGTTACCCGCCCAACCTACTGCAACGTCTGGAATCCACCAAATCTGATACAGTAAGTTGACTGCCCAAGCAGGATTTCCTAAGTAATTCACCTAGAATCCACCAGATGACTACCAGGCTCGCGTAATTCATTGATGTTTTGGCAGATTTTTGAATTATTCATATTGACCCAACTGTGAAAAACTCGGCGCCTCGGTGGGATTCGAACCCACGCAGTAAGGGGAAGGCTTTAGCGCAGCCAACGCTCTAACCACCTGAGCTACGAGGCCCCGCCGGACGACGCGAGTTTAATCACATTTGGGTCGAAAAAGCGTCAGATCTGTACAGACAAACAAACTGTCTCGACTGTTAGTGGTACGAGCAGTTGTACAGGTGTCGTTTCGAGTGCAGGGGAATAAATAATATACCCGGTGACAAAAGTTGCATAGGTGCATGTCAGTACGCGTAGGTGATGGGTTGGAGACTATAAAAAGTTCAATTTAAAATGTTATTGAAATGTAGCAAGTAGTATTATAGCAACGGAATTTGTCAGGGTTACAGCTAGCAGCTGCGCATCGGCGCGTAATATAGGCAGAACAACATTATCGGAAAAGACAAGAGGGACTAGAATGACCATTTCTGGCTTATGAGCCGTCCTTAGCCAGTCATACCCAATCCCGAGATGTGGGACACCTGTGGCTCGATCCCGCGACATGTTGGTTAGAAGTCCAAGGCCGCTAACCTCTGAGCCACTGGCTCGTTGTCCTGTCGGTTGCGATCGAATAAATACAGTGGTAGAAGGGCGCTATTCTGCCTATACCACACGTCACTGTGTGGCTGCTGGTGGGACTCGAGAGAGAGAGAGAGCCCAAAGGCAGAAGAGGACATGTGAGTTCGTAGCGTGACCGTTGAGCGTCCTTCTGTCATTATATATATCCGATTGTGCTCCCCCGCCAGCGGATCACGTAGTAGATGGGCTGGACCAACACGGGGCCATATCGGATGCTGGCAGACGTTATCGGATTGCTCACCATAACAAATGTCAACATCGCGGGGTGCGGTTGCAGACCCAGTTGCCGGCAGACATTACGCACTCTGCGGCCCTCTCCATTGTCGTTGTTGGTCAAAATCCTGGCCATTTGCTGTGTGGATCAGGGGATGTAGAGTGGAGCGTCACGGTGCGGCCTCGACCGTGCCATCGATCTGCACCCTCCTCTGCCTCCAGTCGTTTTGATTCTGTCTTGACGGCGGGTCCAGGTAAGGGAGGTGAGAGTGCGGTAGATGCATTGCAGCGAAGGAATCTCAAAAGGGGATTTGTAAACTCCTCATTCTCTCACACTTTAACATGTCCCCCTCTTGTAGACACCACTGGTCTGGACGACATGAGCACTCCGGATGAGCAAAAAGAAGTCCTTATCGAATCATCTGGTAAGGAGACAAGGGAGGGTTTTTATTTGACTAAGACTGAAACGATGTTTAACCGATTTTTCTCAAAAACGGCATCTTCTCTTAGGTGAAGGACTGCTTAGAAGGAAGGCATATTGCCAAAAATTGAGCGAACTTAGAGGGTAACCATGATTATTTTCTTTTTGTTAACTTCTTTTAAATCGAGTATCCAAGGCGCACAGTCCACCGCAACGCAAAGCGTCTTAATCGATCTTGCTATAACATTAAATCTAACGCATTTGTTCTCTTATTTTGAGGGCAGTGCTTGAAACACCAGGATGGGAATTGATTACACTTTAGACACGAGAATGGCCCTTAATGGCTTATTTGCCGTCATAATTCAGTGATGCGTCAAACTAAGGCTGAGCGTACGTCTGAACCGTAGTCAGTTGGATTTGGATCAGTTATCCGAACACGGCAGTACAGACCTCAGGCCATGTCGTTTAAGGCAGGGACTACTGGAAAGTGATCTGTACCGATTGCAGGACCGAAACAGGACACAACATTTTTGCAAATGTTCTTTGGTACGGTGTGTCCTCGTTTTTATCTGCAGCACGGACTGGTTATTATCCTTACACTAGCCTAGAACATCTGAATTGTGGACCAGGTAGTTTCTGTGGCACGCGTAGACGGCCTGTTCAGCTTTGCAGGTAAATGAGTCCAACTTCGTAAGTGGTTATAAGAGTGACTGAAATAGTGTACTGGTGTATGCCAGAAGGGAGAGGGAGTGAAATTGACACCGGGTAGCCCATCTCGACGGCACATTAGCGTATTCTTCACTATAAATCTGACGCGCTGTAAGTCGTGACTTTGGAGTTTGCCAACCGATGGGGAAATCCGTACCCTTGAGGACTGTGGGTCAGTTTCAATTTTTTCAGTTTATTTGGTAAGGATAATAGGCAAAGCCTTTGAAAATCCTATTGATTACATGTCAACTCGTTAGAAATAACTGTACAATAGCAATAAAAATATTCGATATTAAAACAGTACTTGATTCATTTGAGTAGCATTGTCTCAGGGAAAAATTGCGGGATCGTGGGGTATTTAGTTTAGATTCAGACTGGCGAGGGAAAAGAGGGGACACAAATAACCATCCAAGCGTTTCTTGAAGAGTTGCATAGACGTCGCCTCCACAACTGACTGAGGGAGATCGTTCCATTTCTCCACTATCTTGAAACATGCCCTCAAAGCTAAGTCCATACTCCAGGCCATGTATTATCTTGTAGACGAGGATAAGATCACCTCTTTTCTGCCTGTAACACAGAGGAAATAAATTAAGGCAATTTAGTCTGTCTCGGAATGGATTTTAGTGCAGCTGCTATGGCTTTCTCACACGCAAGGTTCAAGCCGCCCTTATTCTAGCATGGAGACATTGGAATGGGGACAGTGTCATGCGTGCGGCACGCGCAGACTGGCTGTTTAACCTATGCAACCGGAAGCTCAGTTCCTGTCACCTTGAACTTTTCCTGTCACCGGAGTAGGGTGCGTGAAGGAAAGGAGGATGCAGTAGATGCTGACCAAGTCACCGCTGCGCCCACCCGTACAGTACACGGTCGTTTGCAACTCTTGAAATGCCATTTGATTAGCGACTGCTAATTGTCATGCAGCGACCTGCGTGTACTGCAGATCCAGCATCTGCCACAGAAAATCGAGGCATGTCATTCGCAAGAGGTCAACATTAATATTTGGAATTCACAAGATGGGGTTCAGAGACGTCTTTATTGATCCGGAGGCCTTCTTTTTAAATTGTAACTAGGAACACATGATACACAGTACCTTTCTGTGCACAATACGCAGTTAGGACGGCGGTTTTTCCCACCCGAATTGCCCTGGTGTTCAATCATCAATAACCTAAAATCTTCGATGTTTCTGCTTGCATTCTGACTCATGACTTAAATTGCCTCCCTATTTTTGTGCTAACCCATGTTCAGATACTGTTTGAAGGAGATTGGACAAGAACGCATGCTGGCGGTGGAGAGTCTCTTTGACCGGCACGGAGCTGCCAGTAACTTCACTGTACGATGGCTGAAACTCTCAATAATGTTGCATGGTTGAAACCTGTTTTGAACGCTTTAAAACCAACATAAAGTTCTCAATGAACCTAATAAAGACGGAGAAGTGGAGGTGAGAGAGGGTTGTCGCAGTGCTGAAGCGACTCCAAGACGCCTAACGTTGGCAGTCTCTAGAATTCGCGTCCAGTCCCACTGACGACTCCGCTGCCAGATTTCTGCATCAGACAGACTGGATAGTTTATTCTTCCCTACAAGTTTGCGTAAAATTACTGAAAGAATCTAGAGTTAGACCGTTGACACTAAACTTGTTGAGAGACCCACGGGTTCACTGAAATCGTAACAGGTTCGTCGTACGCTCACAAAAGATAGCCAAAATCGCCGACTCACGTCTAACTGGTGACTGTGTTGGGGTCGTGGTGGAGTATAGTGTAGGTGGGCTAACTCATGAAATATCAACCGAAATTCCGAAGTGCGTTTTCGTTTCTGAAAGACTTATTAAGTTGGGTTGTAAAACTGATCATCATGCAGCATAATTCTACAATAATTCAGTTGCCTCAGGTTTCCGGCTTTCGAACGAACTTCTCTCCGGTGGCAGGCGAAAACTATACTCGGCAAAAAATAACTACTTATGTAACATGCATTGCTCTAGTGGATTTGCGATGACCTTAAAAATTCAATTATATTTCATGGAAAACATGCATAAAAATATTCATTATTTTGCCCATTCGGTAGAAAACTATACCCGAAGGAAGGACATATTTCGGTTCCAGAAAGTTTCTAATTGTGAATTTTTTAAAATCGTGAAATGGCTGTTCATAAAACGCTATGTGTCTGCATTTATCAATGCGGCTAGTAAAATAAACAATATGGCTCAAATCCACTGCTAAAGTTTTTGAACCCCATCTAGTCTCCTCTTAATACCGTAGAGAAATGTATGGTTTTCTGCACGCGTCAAATATGCGGCTTGTAGTTTGGAAACTCTGAATGTAAGTGTAACGGCAGGTTGGGTTCAAAATTATTCGGTAGTTGGAAAACTTTTTAAAATCAAGTTATACCCTTCCTTCGAGTATACAATTGGAAGAAGACGTCATTTTCTACCGAATGAGCAAAAGAATGAATATTTTTATGCATGTTTTCCATGGAATATAATTGAACTTTTAAGGGCATCGAAAATCAATGAGAAAAATACATGTTATATAAGTAGTCATTTTTTGCAGAGTATAGTCTTTGCCTGCCGCCGGCGAGAAGTTTGTTCGAAAGCCGGCGACCTGAGGCAGCTGAATCATTGTAGAATTGTGCTGCACGATGGTGGGTTTTACAACCCTTCTTAATTAGTCTTTTCGAGACGAAAACGCATTTCGGAATTTCGGTTGACATTTAATGAGTTAGCCCATCCACTGTATTTGTCGTGGCGAATTAAGCCGTTGGGAGAACCCAGCTACTTCAAACATCAGGCCGAGTTCCGAAAGGAAAGAATAGAAGTTGAACGCCAGTTGGGAGGATGTTGTATTCTGTGCAGAACTATTAAAGGTTGGTAGGAGGTTGCAGTCGGATGAGGGCACATCCGACTCCGCGAGTGTTAGCCAGTGGGGCAGTCGCCCAGCGCCTTCAGCGAGGTGATGTCAGATTCGACCTCGAAGATGATTGGCCAGTTTGGACAGCCAAGCATTGACCGAGAGCCAGACTGCAATTGGCGTGCACGTACAAATAGTCGCTAGAGGCTCAGCGTTGCAACATGCGCCGCTCGGATTTGGGCCGCTACATATTCATGCACAAAATACATGCTGCCGCCAGGTTGCGCGTATGAAAATTGAGTCCGTTTTTGGCGACTTAACGTCGAATTAGGCACTAATTTCGGATGAACGCCGAATTGGCCCCGCCACCGGGTCGAATCCCTCCTGGCAGTTATTTTATATGGCTGCCGATGCTTCGTGAAACTTATATCTAGGCTCTTGGTCAGTACCGTTGTCCGATGTGTGGCTAAATCACTTTCTGTGCAAAGCACACTCTCTTGTTAGATTTGTAGAGACGAGGTTTCTAAAAGGCCGTTTGACACTAAAGATGCGTCTGAAGTCTCATAAAGCTTATTTTTGTTTGCGTTTCCGAAGTGATTTTACCTGCGAGGCTACACCTCAAGGTATGTAAGCACCTGATACGATAGTTCGACCGTCGCATCCGACAATGTCCACCGTATGCCCCACCTCAGCAGTGGTGGGAACAGGGACAGTGACTTGCGCAGGGGTATATAGTGCCAGTAGACTTGCGCTGCATCTACCACACTCTCTCCTCCTCCCCCGCCCGAGCCCGGTGTCAAGACAGAGCCAAGAAGACCGGAGACGGGGGAGGCCGCAGGTGGATGGCTTGGGCGGATCCTCACCTTGGCGTTCCACCACACCCCTTGGTCCACACAACAAATGACCAGGATTTTGACCGCCACAACAATGGAGGGCGTGGCAGTGATCCCAGTTGTGCGACGACGGTCGACAACAGGAACTGCCAGAGCACCTCCTACATGTTGGCATTTGTTATTGCGCACAGAGTCCGATGTGGCCCCCGTGTTGGTCCAGCCCATCTAACACGTGGCCCGTTTGGGTGGCCCCAGCATCTGATACACCATGACCTTCGCAGCCTCATGTGCGCTGGCAGTTCTGTAGCACCTGGTTCCCTACCAGTAGAAGAACTTACGCTCCCGATGGGTACACAGGTCTTAGTCATTAATAGCCAGTCATCGTCATCTTTTGATTTGGTGGCCCGTTGTGGTGATTTTGGCGTTGGTTAAAATCTCGGTCAGGTGTTTGTTGTGGACCAGGGGGTGTGGTCGTACGCCTAGGTGCGGGTCTGGCCGTGCCAGCCGCCTCCAGTCCTCTTGACTATGTCTTGACACCGGGCCCAGGTGGGGCGAAGGAGTGGGTGCGATAGGCGCTGCGAAAGTCTAGTCCCACAATAAACTAATTCACCCGCAAGTCACCGTGCCTGCTCCAACTTACTGTGGAGCACACGGTAGACACTGTCGGGCACGATGTTTGAACTGACGTCTGTGAAGCTGTGCTTTATGCCGACAAATTTCCTGCATATATTCGGTCATACATCTAACTGAGGAGAGATTTATAGCGAAAATCCTTTGAGCCTTTGCTCCTCAAGGACGGCCCAAGGTTGAGTGCTATTGCACATTGCTCCAGGGACGATACCCTCCCTGCTCGACGCAATAGAATGCATGTAATGCGTAGTTCCCTCTTTTTGATATTTACTTAGCTGAATCCCAGATGGTTAGTCTTGTTGGGAGTCCGGCTCAGGAGAGCCAATCAGAAAAGCAAACTGATTTCTAATCTAATTATTCTGACTGCTGCTCATGTGGCCTCTTTCCCAAACATGGCGTATGCGCTTACTGACCTTGAAAATGGCCTTTTGATTTTCGTTTGTGAATATTCTAATTCCCAACGCTCTAGAAATGTAAGTTATAGGTAAAAGTTTAAATAAAGTCACTGCTGCGATTTTGACTTTAACGTCCTTGTTGACGGTGTAGGATAATCTCCGCGACCTCCTGGGAGCCTCAACCTACGATCGATGTGCAAACAAAATTTGGCAGCTGAAACTACTTGAGAGCAACCTCTAGTGTCCCTGATGCTCTCTGAATCCTGACCAAATTTGCAGATTATTTCTTTCTTGGAAAATACGCCTCCTCTGCTTGACACATGCGCTGCACCCTAAACTGACTGGCGACTGGACGCCGACAGTGTACTTTGTACCTTTTGTTACTGCTTTTATAGTAAAATATTAATTATCATTCATATTTGTCGAGTTGCGCCCCACTTTCTGGTCAGGAGAGGGTGAGACGGACTTAGGATTTGAACACCAAGACCACACTCCAAATCGTATTTAAAGAAGACTGTTCAGGACGGTTTATGCAGGAGGGTTTCTCTAATGGTTCAACTTTCTGCAAGTCTAATAGACTCGGGGGCTCACGCATAATTAAAGTTGCCATGACTCCAGTTGCAGTGATAGGAGGGCCATCGCTAAACTCGTAGATATTGAAGTTGTGAAATTAAGATTCGGAATCGACCTGCTGCGGTACTGTGTTCATCACTGAAAGCAGTCATTGTGGTATCCTTATATGCGCAGCAACGACTTGTTAACTTTATTTTTCCATAAGAAAAAACCTGCCAAAATTGAAATCAAGTCGTCTGGATGAGATTTTTACGGAGGGTGACCGATCTCATGAAATGGTGGCCGAAATTCTGAAATGCGTTTTCGATTAGGAAGTGCTAGTTAGGTGAGGTTATAATACTGATTAACATGCAACATAATTCTTTAGTATATCGAACTTATCATCACATTGACTTTCAACGGTCTTATATATTTGAGTGTATTTTGTAGAAAACATGTATAAAGACAAAGATGTGCTTTCTTTTACTCGTTTGGCAGAAAATCGCATTGATGTTATATTTTGTACCCGAAGAAACTGCATATATAGGCTTTAAAAATTTTTTAACTGTGAGATTTTTAAGACCGTGCGATGTCCACATATACATCATCGCAAATGTTCATTTTAACTGCTCCTCATGAGATGTACAACACAGCCCACATCCATTGCAGAATTTTATGAGCTCTATATAATATTTTCTTAAGGGCATAGAGGGATATATGATTTCCCTTTACGCAGGAAGCATGCACCCTGTAGACTCAAATCGATACACGTTAATGCGATGGCAGATCAGGCTGAAAGTTATTCGGAAACTGGGAAACTTTTCTAAAACCTAAATATACAAATTCTTTGGGTAGAAAATCTGAAGACAATGTGAGTTTCTATCAAACGAGCAAACTAAAAATATTTGATGCATATTTTCTATAAAGTACATCCGGATTTATACGACCCTCGGAAATAAATAGTAGAAATGCATGCTACTTAAGTAGTCATTTTTTACAGAGTTGGTGTCTGCAAGAGTTCAAAAAGGAGTGCATTCAAAAGCTGACGTCCTGACAATTCCGAAATATTATAGGGGTATGCCGTATGATAATCAGTGATGACAACCCCACCTAAGTTATTCTTCCTAATCAAAAACACATTCCAGAATTTTGGCCACTTCATGAGATCGGTCACGCACTGTATGCAATAATTGGGGTTCAAAACTTCACGCCTGAAGAAGTAATAGCTCTGGTCTCATGCTTTTACAACCTACCAGTCAGTAGTATCATTATTCGTTTGGTGGTGGAAACCGTATGAGACCCATTGAGGAGCCCCATGCATTTCGGTTGCACGAGGCAACCGTGCTCAAGACGGGCGAACCCCGTCTAGGATTGCTTCCGAAGTGCTGTAACGCGGTTGGCAATTCAGCGGTGTACAGAGAACCTTTGAGCTTAATTTCTCCACGGTCTAATGAACACCTCGATACTTGATGTGATTCACTTTACAGTCCCTCTCCGCCTACGAGATCGGCACATTTTTCGATACAGTTTGTCGTCGTGTTCTTACAGCGGAGGGACATGCCCTCTCTGATTGGTGCAGGCTTGCCATGCTGGCATCAGGACTGACCTTTTCAGATTATGCACTTGGCGTCAGCTGAGCGGGAAGTTCCATCGACCCTGTTGATTGCACTGAACACTTACCGCGCCGGGTTAATTCGCATGCAGTCAATAAGCTGCGACATCGGAATTGAGGCGGACTCACTATAACCTGCGTTAGTCATATGAATGTGGACTTCCATGTTTCGTTTAATACTGCAATGCTACAATAGCTCGAAGGAAATGGAACTAACGCCAGCCTGGGGAATTAGGATTTCTGCGTCGCATGAATCGTTGTAAACCGTAAAATAAATTTTTTCCACGACAATGACTCTAAAGGTCATAACAATTCGCGGTGGACACTCGAAGTTGATGCTAGAGAAACAGGAGACTCCCTGAAATCTCATAATCTGCTCGTGAATTTTCGAACAGTTAACAACAAAGCTAAACTTCAAAAAATGCCTATTGATATCGGTGTCACTTGCAACCCGTCAGGGTCTACAGTCATTTCGTTCCAAACACGTCGGACAAGAGTTTCATCTTTGCCTTCGCCCACAGCATACTTCGTCTATCAGAGTACCTCTGTGTGAGTGTTATTTTAGGAATGCAACATTTTGCACTCCTTCCAGAAGTGTGCTTTCACACCAACCGTGCAGGACCCCCTGTTTGCGTGATTTTCTCTGCCTAATTTGTAGCTGCTGAACAGGAGTCTAAGTTGGAGGCTGTGTTGTACTTATTTTCTGTCCACACCCCGAATGAGTAGTTACTGGAAAATAGTGTCTTCATAAGTGTTCGCAGCAAATACTACTTGTACCGTTCTACCTAAATTTTCCGCAGCACTTTTCAAAATCATATCAAATCAAATCTGTTTTGGAACAAATGAAAGAAGTCCTTGAAAAGTCCGCTTAAAAAGTACAGGTCTGCATGAAGAGCAGTTAAGGTGTAAAGACGTAGAACACATCTCAGCATGTGAAATGCATAAGAATTATAAGGAAATAAGTGTCGAAACCTGGTGAATTCGCTAAATGGTAGCGAGCAGTATATTGACTGCATTTACACGCAATGAATTAAGCAGTGGTAGGGTCAATTCAAACAAAATGGGCTATTTAAATCAAGGTAGTAGTATGTTTTTAAACATAACCGGCTAATAAGATGGGGTTTGAGTGTTCGGGCTGGATTACTCAAACTGATAGCCAAAAAGTGGTTACAAAGAGGGGAAAGACGAGATCGGTAGGGCGGTCATTACATCCCTCTGAGGCACCGCTGCATCATAGGTGTTCCCGGTCGGATGGAGTCGTTGGCATTCTGGCACCCTCTACCGTATAGAAAAGACATTACTGAGGCTATGAGGTGCATTGTGCTGAGTTTAACGCGTAGATATCGCCCAGCGGATGCATGGAGTACTCACAAGAATCACGGAGCCTCTAGGCGCTGGTGAGCAACCTGAAGTGCAGTCAATGACCAATTTTCCAAAATGTTAACCGAAATTTTGGAATTTACCTTTCGATTTGGAAGGATTGCTTCAATGCGACTGTAATAATGATTATCTTGCAGCCTGATCCTAAGCTATTTCGGCCACGACATTGTGCAGTCGTGCATTTTTGCTGATTGCCGATTGTCAGTTTTTTAGGTAGTTACTTAGATCTGATCGCATCGTTAATTTGTTCCACACGAATGGCTAGTCATAGTTACCTGGACTGGCAGCTAAAAAGATAGATATGGATCAAGAGCATGAGACTTTCAGTTGTAAGAATCAATCAAAGGAAGCAAGATAATATTATATCAGGTTCCATATTGTTTCTTATAATATGATATTTGATGTGGATTTATCGATTGTTTTATATAAACTTATATAATCTTATACGGTCTTAATATTGTCTCATATAGTATCGAGGACAACTGATAATTAGAGCTATCTCGAAAGGTAGATTAGTATTTGTTACTTAGAGGTTTTCATTGTCTGATGAGATAATTAGTAGAAATGAGAAAAAAGAGAGAAGGGAATATCCGTATTTGTGGTATGTTTATGAATTATGCCGTTTTTTCCACTGTTATATTCTGGTGCTGTTCTAGTAAGTTGCATCTCCAGTGCTCTTTCCGAACCAAGTATATGTTTAAGAACTGATTTGAAAAGTGTCCTTCTTAGTCAGTAATAGGTGTGCATTGCTACTTAGAGGGAATTACTTGGTTTTTAAATTCTGTCAGGTTTGGGCTTTTTCGAGTAGAAATTGGGAGGACATTTCATATAGTCGCATATCGTATGGAATAGAAGTTTGACTGCTGAGGTTTTTTTGAATTTTGGTATTCCTATAATATCTCTGCTACTTCTAGTGTTGCGTGGAGCACTGTGGTTTCTTAGAATATTTGTTAGAAAGAAGTGCATGCGACTGCTGGAATGAGAAGTTTGCTCGCCCGAAGTTTTGGATCCACGCTCGAACCCATCAACGGAGAGAGTATCAGATAGGGTTATGCACACACAGAAAGTTCCAGTATTTATATGATGCAATCACTGTGCTAATGCATACTTATGGTAATTAACGGCTCCCCTTCATCTGAAGTGAGTACCCTCTGGGGCGATAATTGGTTGGTAGCCGGTATACAAGTGGGTAATTCTAGAAATTTCATCACCAGTTGTAAATGTTGACGGGACGACTGACCAGCCACCTGGCTCACCGGCCTACGCCCTACCAGAGTGGCTAATTACTTTGACCAGACCCGGTCTCAGCACCGAATATAGGTTGGGAGGTCATCGCATTTCTTAGTAGACGGTCGTCTCGTGAACCATGACTCGAGCAACTTGCGGCTCACGGGACTGTCGCGTCTAGCGAGAATTTAAACTCATCAAGCCTAAAAATGCGGCCGGGTCTCGTCGATTTGACCAGGACTCTATATTTGACATCCTTTCTCCGCACTGCAACCGCGTGTTCGGTGACTCGTGTACGGAGCAGTCCTCCAGTTTCTCCGGCGAAGTTACTTTGCTGAAAACTGCCCAAGATCTGACAAACGTCCCCCGATGCTTGCTTTCGCGGCAGTGGGTCCTTCGGGTTTCATTACCCATCGCCTTATGGTTGCCTTCGAACTATGTGGGACTCCAACTCCAAATGGTGCAAGAAGGCGGCTGACGACCGCCAAGATGTTCATGGTGTAAGGGTTTGCTTGCCAATAGTTGGGGTCGGCGCGATTTCGTCGCTCGTCTCGTTTGCTTATGCGCCGGTGGACGAGGTCGCGAGGGTAGTTATTTTCTTTGGATACACGTCAGAGTTATTGAGATTTAATTTAATTTACTAAATGCCAGTTTACAGGCATTGTCAAGGGAAGCGATTAAACACGAATCCGAACAGCAGTGAAAAAAACTCCTAAAGAATAAAAATATAGTTGATGATGGTTTTTATGGTTTGAAGGGTTCAGGAGAAAAAAACTACTGGCGGTAGATTTTCGACCGTCAAAAAAAGGGGGGGGGAGGGGCTTGCACCCCTGCCAGCACCAGCCCCGTCTAGCCCCGCCTGGCCCCCTCAATAATGCCGGGGCTAGAGGGGGCCATGAAGGGGGGGCTAGGCGGGGCTGTAGAGGGGGCTGTGGCGGGGCATGCAACGCGATAGCCCCGCCTGGCCCCGCCAGCGAAAAAAAATGCGCAGGGGCGCCACATCCCCGCCCACTTTTGGCACTACTTTAAAATATCGTCCTGTATACCGAGTCCCCTGAGGCGCATTGCCTAACTGTTCCCACATGTTACACGTAGGAACCCACTCTGCGTACGTAGAGTACTACGGTATTACATAGTACTCACAGTGACCCCGCCGCACACGTGCCCACTAATCGGCAGCCAATATCAAATACACGCGACGCAAATTCATGTGAATGAGTTATTTATTGTATAAACGAAAAAGTAATTGGAAAATATGTACACTCATAATAAATGTCAGTGCCAGTATATACATGGACTTCAACATATGTTATGCCATTCAGTTATGCGTTCCAGAAGTCTCCGCTTCGACGGCTGGTTCCTATAGTTGAAGAAAAACAATCCTTTGGAAAACACATGGTTGATGGAAGGGAAGTAATACTTTAAAATTTAAATGACAATTTTTACACTAATTAAGTTCACTGCAGCAGTATGAATATTTAACCTAAAATATGTGAATTTCATTGATGGTAATTACCGTGTCTTCAGATAGAGACAGTGTGGGACAACGTGTATCATCGCTAGTCCCTCGAATTGCCTCCCGGCGTTTAGCCCGGCCGCCATACCGGTCCCTCGATCAGTGAAACCAATCAATGACAGTCTTGCGAATCATTTCGTGGGCGCAATCACCAAAGGTAGGGTTCAGGCGAATGGCATCTGAAGTGTTAACAAATGAGGAAAACTTACCACACAGGGGTGCATATAAAGGACTACCAACAAAGGATTGTTTTCCCACTGAGTCACTCCAACAGTAGTCACGCCTTCATCTGGCGCTTAATCCGCCTGTATATGGTGCTTCAGTGATAGCCAGAGTAGTTACGCTTCATAATTGTTTTGGATATTCAGTAAAAATTTGTATAAGTGGACTAAGAAAACCAAGGCTAAATACTACATACATAGACATACAACTCGACTACGTGAACTGGCTGTTGAGTAGATACCTAAACAATTAGCATAATATACATAAATGAACTAAGACAGCTATCAAGAGCATGAAAACAGCATTGGTTGACTCATGATATTATCTGCAATCGATTGTCAAATATACGAATTAATAACACGCACAGATTCTAATCCGGTGGACAAATAAGAGTTTACGCAATGAAACACTTAAACAAAACCTGGTCGGGCTCGAGAGAGAGTCCATAAGGCACAACGGAGTGAGTGAGTTCCATATGAACGATCGGTGAGCGCCCCCTAACATTGTAATTCAATTCAATTATTTTTATTAAAGACCCGTCGGGGTCCCATCAAAGCAAGTAAAAATAAATTTGCATGCAAATTTTAGACGATGTAGGCAAAATCTGCACGAAGTGCAATGCATAGTTTTTGAGATTAGAAGTCCGTTAAGCAAAATGAAAATGAAAAAAACGAGGGGTGAAAAAAAAACTCCAAAGCAAAATTTAAAAATGATTGTAGTAATTTAACAGGAGAAAAAAAACCCCTAAGAAAAATAGCATCAGAAAAAAAGGGAGGACTGGCCTGCATGTGGCGGTATAGAATGGAATAAGCCCGACATCAACATGGCTGAAATAGATGTCAGCTGTATATGGCATTGTGTAACGGATTTCATAAAATGGTACGTAGGCGGGTCGGTCAGGACTGGCCTGTATCGCCTTGAATAAGAAAAATAAGTGCCGAAATTGAAAACCAGTCTCAAGCCGATAGGAACCCAGATGCGGTCAGTTTCATTCAACCGAGTCCATCCGAACATGGGGGGAGATGCGACCAGACTACTAGTATATGGCGAATATGGAAGGCTTTGTCAAGACCGCCGATGGAGCGCATTCTGTAAGGGCATGATGACAACCAGTCTCGAGGCGACAAGAACCCAGATGCGGTCGGTTTCATTCAACCGAGTCCATCCGAACATGGGGGGAACATGGGGGGAAGGGAGATGCGACCAAACTACTAGTGTATGGCGAATATAGAAGGATTTGTCAAGATCGCCGATGGAGCGCATTCTGTAAGGGCACGATGACAACCAGTCTCGAGGCGAAAAGGACCCAGATGCGGTCTGTTACATTCATCAGAGTCCATCCGAGGATAGGGCAAATGAGATGCGACCAGATTACTAGTGTATGGCTAATACAGAAGGCTTCGCCAAGAGCATCCATGAAGCGCATTCAGTGAGGGCATCATGAAGATCAGTCTCCCGATCGAAAACCGACAGGGCAACGGGCTCGTGGCCCAGTGAGTAGAGGCGTTGACTTCTAAACCAACAGGTCGCGAGTTCGAGGCTCGGGTGTTCCACACTTCGGGCTTGGGTATGGCTGGCTGACGAAGACTAATAAGTCAGAAATGGCCATTCCAGTCTCCCTTTTTTTGTCGGTAATGCTATTCTGCCTAAACCTCAGTATATTGTGCTCATTCGCAACTACATTCAGTTGGTGTAAACGGATGCTTTCTCCATGATTTATAAGCCAATTTTGATAAATTAGCTCCTTTTAATGCCAAAGAAGGTACAATGAGTGGTGCTTTTGAAACATATCTTTCGATGCAAATACGCTTCAAAAGGCTTCAATCCAGAGGGGGCTCTGGCCCCGCCCAGTCCCTTCCAGCCCCGCCTATGAAGAAGCCATGTGCTGGCAGGGGGGGCTCCGGCCCCACCCAGCCCCGCCTATGAAGGGGCCATGTGCTGGCAGGGACGGTATCGGAGATCATCGGACGTCAATTCCTTTCATGAAGTTGGGGACAGTCAAAGTAGAGGCGTTGAGGATCAGCTGGTGAGACCAGCCATAGTGTTCAGATACCACAAACGCCATCGCTACAGTAAAGTCGATCAATAAATTCAGAACCCAAAATTAGAGGAAGCTTTTCTGAATGCAAAAATCGAGTAATAGTTCTCTTCAATAATGGATAATTTTGCAGTTTTCACACTCATTGGTAGTTTATTCCAAATAGCAATTGCATTTACAGAATAGAGCCGACGATATTTAACAGTACGTGCCAGAGGCAGAAATAAAAGGACCTCATGGTGACTGTTACGTCGGGGGTGAACATGATGTCTTAAAGAAGAACCTTGCCTTCCGGTTCACTGCAGTACGCCTTAGCACACCTATATAACCCCTTAAGCAAACTGCGCTCGTGGCTAGTTTGATTTTATCTGCTGAATTTCAGTACTTACGTCGTGTCTGTCGCTTTCATGAAAACTTTGGGTTTTAGGCCACCATAATGGTTGAAAATAACTTGGTAGCGTGTGACTTTGGATAAGAAATTGATATCATTTTCGAGTCTTCCGTACCAGAGGGGTCAACAACCGTGGATGATATCACATCTGCACAAAGGTCTTTTAAAGCGTATCTGAATAGCTTCTACTCACTTTCGGCCATCTGACGGCATAAAGTCAAAGAAAACTCAGCAGTAATCTAGTTTAGGGGAAAAATGTTCAAATTAATCCGCATAGGCGATTAGCCTTTGGTGATATTTCTTTAACATGAGAGGGGTGAGGATAAGTCTAGGGTAATTAAATATCTACGACGTTATTCCTTTGGTGATGGTGATTCTGTTGTTTCCTGAACATCAAAGGCTATGGAGGGAGTTTTTGAGGACCAACATTCAGATGACATTTCGTTTGGGAAAATGAAAATAACCATTTACCCTTTAATTCCTTAAGTCTTTTAAGATCAGTGCCGATTTTCTGTTAACACTTATCACTGTGTGCTTGCTATAAACATGAATGAATTTAGGTCTTCTGCATATAAAACGTTTTAGCTGAGATTGATACTGACGATGAGTCATGAATATATATGAAGAACAAAAGGGGTCCGGGAAGAGTGCCCTGCAGTACTCCACTGATGAGATGAGGTGGGTGTGAGATCACGTTTTGAATACGAAGCGGGGTCAAGCATCGGAACATTTTATCTATTGTCCTGAGCTTTCGGACTCGTGCAGGAGTCCATCGTCAGAGGTAGTAGCACAACCTCTTGTCTAAGCAGTTAACAGAGCAGCAACTACGAGTGCTACAGAAGGAAACTTGTTTCAATACTGCAGATGCCGATCCTGTCGACTTCATAACAGCCTTGGAAGCTAGGCTTTTGAGAAGTGAAACATCCGACGACAAAAACACTCCGTCCGACAACGTGTTACCTACTGGCTGATGACACACAAACCAACCAAATGAATTTCGCAGAGTGAGTCAAAGGAAGCTGAGGAGGGATGACAGAATCATTATTTTACTTGCTGACAAAATACGATTAACCGTTCTGATGAGTCGAGAAGACTATAATGAAAAAGCTTAAGCCTTCCTAGGTGGTAGAGAATATTACAGACCAGCGCAAAACTCACAAGCCAAAGCAGTGGCAGATCGGTTGAGTAAACTGCTTAGAGAATACCGACATAAAAATGTGACCACAAGGAATAAATATCACCAAATGAAGGCAACTGACACCGCTCCAACTCGATTCTATGGTCTGTCAAAAAAACTATAAGGCAAATGTTCCACTTCGGCCAATCGTTGTCCTAAAACGCAACTCCAACTACAATTTTGCAAAGTGTGTGTACTCAAAACTGAAGTTCCTCCGAGGCAATTCTACTACCTCAGTTCGATCAGCCTCTCAATTCCTCATAGAACTTCGAGGTCGGAAGACTCAATCGGATGCAATCATGGTCTCCTTCGACGTGACGTGGTTATTCACGCCTATCCCACTAAACTTGGCCTGCGACGTCTTGCGCAAAAGACTTGAAGAGGCGTACGACGAGACTCGGAATGCACTCAAAATTGAACACCCCATGGGCCTGTTTGAATTCTGTCAACAAGCTTTCTTCACTCTCGCTGGAGACGCCTGTAAATAAGTCAAGGAACTCCAATGGGCCCACGGGTTTTCGTTTAGTGGCAGAACTGGTGCTGCAGGGGGTAGAAAATATTGTCATCATCCAACATGAGCCGTTATTTTGGCGCCGTTACGTAGACGACACGTTCCTCATCGTAAAGAAGGATATGCTGCAACATTTCCACAGCCTGTTCAACGCAGTTTTCCCTGATATAAAATTCAAGAGGGAAGAAGAACTGGAGCAGCAGTTCGATGTGCTTGTCAAACGAAACCTTAACGGTGAACTTGAAATGACAGTTTATAGGAAGAAAACAAACATCACGCAGCTTCTCAGTTCCCACCGCAACCATCCGGTGGCTCACAAACGAAGCCGTATGAGGACGCTCCGAAAGGTCAAGGCGCGCAGCTCAACTTCAAAAATGAGTGGAGATATGCCTATACTGTGATATTCTTAAGCAATTAATGTCCATATTTTACTTTGTTCACTTTTGAAAGTCGATTTTCACTGCCGGGTATCGTTTTTCCAGTCTTCTTAAACAGTCTGGCAAAGAAGTTGTATTTTTTGAAGTGCCTTTTCAGTGGCTCCGGAACAGACCATCCCTTTCAAGTTTTCGTTTTAAGCTAACAGTAGTATTTGCTATTCTGTGCGTCTTTCTGTACATTAGCAACTTTTTGATCCTTGTACCGCAACGGAAGACCTATTTAGTATTCTGTAATGCCCCGAAGAGCATGTTCTAAAAGATGGAAGCTTGCGACCTCCCCATCGTGTCTGAGTGCTAAAATCGTGACTGGAGACGCAGCAGGTGCCAGCATATATTCGTCGCCTTCTACAGATATGGTTAACTCGAAAATTCCTTTAGTCCAAGTAGATACTCTTGACCCCTTAATCGCCCAAAACTACGCCTCTCTTAGTCGTAACAGAACCTCAGCCGACGAAATACTCGATCAGTAAATGTATAGCGACAAAAGCAGCACTTCCGAAAAAGACGTTGAACAGGGGTTTAAGGTTATAGGAATAATAAGCTCTGTAACCGAAGAGAATAAAAGGAAGGCATAATTTAGTAGTGCGAAACATTCAGAGTCACTTATCTGCGATAGAGGGATCGCATTTGTTCCTGAAAAGTTGTGACTTGGGTTTCAGTGTCCCACAAGCTAAACGACTGCGCTCGCTCAGCCGTAATGCGCCGATACTAGTTATCCCCTTCTCCTTGATAGAAGTCGATTTAATGTTGTCGAGGAGGGAGATAACTAGAGAATTGTGCCGTAAATGGCACTGCTCCGTTTTGCAAGACCTCACACCATTTCAGCGAAGACTGAACAAATTGAAATTGCCAAAACCAACACCGAGATAATGACACCTATTTTCAGCCTGAATAAGTCTTTTTCATCATCATCTGCGGCCTCTGCACGTTCCGGCATAGTCAGTTCCGTAGGGAATTCGACTACTCTAAATGCTGACATCTTTAAACGCCTCAACACGCCTGGTATAAACCCGCCTCTACCGACTCCCCCAGCAACCCCTGGGAAGCCTATACACGTACTTAAGTCAAGGGCGAATCCAATTGCTGTCTTAGCCACTCGGACACTGGGTAAATCCACTATTATTATGAAATTTTTTCCTCCACAGTTTCCTAACACGGCTTCAAACACCACTGCCTGAAACGTAGTGTCGTTCCAACTACCCCCCTTCAGCCCTCATATCGAGGCGGTTAGGCCGAATATGCCGACATTCTCGCCTTTTAATAGAATTCTTACTCCAATGGAAGCAATGCGTCCCCTACCCCCTAGCATGTTTCCTCCACGGCCGTTTTACTAATGCATTCCTCATGCTAATGTCCATACTGGATCGGGCAAATCATCCGATCCTCGGTTTCGTTCCGGCGAGAATACGTTACAGTCTCCGGCCCCTGGATTTCTAGCCGAAAATGAGCTAGCTATCAATGGTTACCAGTTTCCTTGCCCGTCATTTCCTCCCCAAATCCTACCACTTTCTATCCACATCGGAATCTTTTCAGGCCACAAAAGTTTTGAAGAAGCGGATGGGTGCATCCGGAACGTGTGTTTCGTGGGCAGCAAAGCGCTGGACGACATAGCCCATCTCCCTCAGAAACAAACAGCCTTTCCCCTTAAATGTGTTGTTCTTAATGCCAGAACCCTGCTTAATAAGATGCCTTTGCTTCAGACTTTGGTGTACGTTTATCGTCCAGATATTGCTTAGGTCACCAATACACGGGCATCAGCTCCTGTAGCTGACTCCGAACTCTCTCTTCTAGACTATACTTGCATTCAAAATGACCGTCAAGACAGCCGTGGTGGGGGCAGTTGCGTCTACGTTAAGCAACCACTAGCATGTCTGCCGCTGGATCTCCCGCATTTTTCCGCAGTAAGAGGGAGCTGCTGGCTCCAGGTTTCGTTACAAATGATTCTCTTTACTCGTTGGCTGTTTTTATTGCCCTCCCAACGCAAACGACAGTTTTGATTGTTTGCTTACACTGGAATTTCGTCCTGTGACCGACATAAGCCTTAAGTATCAATTGGTTGTTGGAGACTTTAATCTCACTGAAGCCCGTTGGTCTCCACCTTCCGGTCCCAGAAGGTTCGATAACATTCTTGAGGCCGTGAATAATGGGATGTGAGCTCAGATTGTCGATTTTTCCACCCGATGATCAAACATACTTGGCCTAATTTTCTGTGGAGGCTGCACGCCTTCGTCAGTGTCATCCCTAGGCCCACTCGGAGGCTCAGACCATGACATAGTTGTTTCAACGTTGGACAACGAGGCTGACAAAATGATGTCTCAAAGTATAGCTTTTGCCGCGATTTCCGATCAAGTCGCACGACCGAATTGTTAACATCTTTTAATTCCTACGTTTGGAGTGATTTCATTCTTATTTCGGATGTAAATGTTTTCACTGTAAAACTGTATCATAATTTTGGATCCGATTACTTCTTGCCTTGTCCCTCCTAGGAAAATAATTAATGTTAGGGATGATCATGCATTAGTTCATTGTCACCTTCCAGTCGCCATTTCCGCAAAGCCAACAGTACATCGTAGTGTTTTGACTTTGCTAATACTAACAAAGAATTAGGAAATAACTTTACAAGCGCCCTTGATTGGTGCAATATTTTTTCAAATAAGGATCTAAAATTTTTCAACAGTTTATTACAATGCGTAACATAAGGTCTTCTTGACCTTATTCCACGGGAGACGTTCAAATCGAGTGCCACTTCCACCGCTGTCCCACACTTTCTTAAAAACAGACTTAAAATCTACAGAAGCAGCTTCAAGATCCTTCTGCGAGCATATTAACAGTTCATCAAAGAATTGTCGAAGTATTTGAAATAGCTTCGAAAATGAGGCTCGCGTGAGATAGGCGTAGAGCGTCGTTAGCTATTTATGACTTGAATGCTTCTAGATCAGTTGTTCAGATTTTCCGTCAAAGATCATCATTTAAGTCCCACCAAGTCATTCCACCTTTGCTCAGTATTAAC
Source organism: Spirometra erinaceieuropaei (assembly GCA_902702965.1). Lineage (NCBI taxonomy): Eukaryota > Metazoa > Platyhelminthes > Cestoda > Diphyllobothriidea > Diphyllobothriidae > Spirometra > Spirometra erinaceieuropaei. The sequence goes on from CACRXP010000209.1 coordinate 50,456, forward strand.
AATACATTCATTACAGATGAGTCAGGCAAAACAGAAATGTTAAATTCTTTCTTTGCCAAACATTTCACCATCGAAACTGGCCGAATCCCTGTAATTCCTCCGTTGCCCGATGCTTCTCTCAGCATCATTAATTTTTCTCCTGAAACTATTCAAAAACTGATAAAACATTTTCCCGACTCTCACTCAGTAGGTACGGATAATATCCCAAACTCTCTTGTATAACAACTACCAGATTTTCCTCCTCTGCTTAGCAAAATATTTTCAGAATTCCTCGTAAACGGCTTCTTTTCTGACTATTGGAAAACTTCTATTGCTATTCCAGCATTTAAGTCTGGCTGTCGTTCTGACGTTCAGAACTATCGAGGTGTCCATAAAACGCCTTCTCTCGCTAAAACCTTTGAAAAGATTATCGCTTTAAAAATTTCCGACTTTTGCATAGCCAATCAAGTTATTAGCCCTTCCCAGTATGGTTTTTTACCAAATCGCTCTTGCGAAACATGCCATCTGCCGTTTCTCAATCTACTTACCTCTCTTCGTAATGACCATCTATCTGTTGTCCTGGATTATTTCGATCTTAGTAAAGCCTTTGATAAAGTGACTCATAAAAGACTCTTGGTTAAATTAGAAGCTATGGGAATTTGCAGCCCACTAGTAGACTTTCTTAGGTCATACCTGTCTAATCGTAAACAAAAGGTTTTGGTGGGATCTTCACTTTCCAGTGAAAGCCTTATTGTAAGTGGCGTCCTACAAAGCACCGTTTTAGGTCCTCTTTTGTTCCTGCTATACATGAACGATATATAGGCGGCAGTTAAATATTCTCAATCATTTATTTATGCTGATGATCTCAAATGTGCATATTCTTTCAATAAATCCACGAGTATTCATTGCCTAGAGTAAATCCATGCTGACTTGCTTGCTCTCTCAGCTTGGAGCTCAAAATGGCTAATGGAATTCTCTCCGTCCAAATGTCGTTATATGTGTTTTGGACCTGATGCTACCCCAACCAGTGGTCTTTCAAGACATACCTATGACTGAATGTACCAACATCAAGGATTTAGTTTTAAGCCACATTAATAATCTCGGTCTCTCCACACACGCTGACAGAATTACAGCCAAATTTGCCCAGATATGTGGCTTTATTTCTTACAATTTCTATGTTCCTGAATTTAAATTAAGACTCTAACGTATGTTTGTACTTCCCATTCCCGAGTAGTGTTGCCCATTCTTTGGTTAGATGAATGAAGCTAGCCGTTTAAAAATTGAAAATGTCCAAAGACGTTTTTCTAAAAAACTTTAAGATAGGGAACATCCCTTTCGAATTCGCCTTTCGAATTCGGTTTCGAATTTTCGACCTCCGAGGGATTTGCCTTTTCTGGGATTTCTGCCTACTGGACGCATCGCGGGCCCATTTGGATTAGGAAATTGAAGCTTAATCAGCAATTCCTCTAACGATCCACACGGAACTCCGACAGAACTTCCTTTGGAACGACCATACTCCTTCGTATCAATTCTCTGCCAACAGCACCCCAGGACTCTCCTGATCCAAGAGCGGCTGAGTCGTTTGCTATTTGCTTCATATTGTTGGCTTGGTTAAAAAGCTTCTCATACACCTTTAAATACTTCGTGCCGTACCTAGAATACCTTGCATACCCTTCGAATTAATAATGGGAGTCGACAAAACACCATCAGGACAATGTGCAAAAGACTCGCCCCAAGTGGGATTCGAACCCAGGTCCCGTCGTGGGGTGAGCAGCGTGATCGCCACTACACTATCGGCGCACGGCGAACGGACTGAAATAAATAAAGGAGTAAACATTATTCGCAGTACAAATGACTGCAACTCTTTACATATCGCTGTTAAGTCACCTCCCGCTAAACGAGCAAGGAGCCTAGTAAGTTGTATGGATATCAAATACGAAGACGAAGCCTGTACGACATGTTTTGGACTCCTTCAAAAATTTGCGGAAATGGAGAGGGAGATAAAGGGCCTTAAAGTGGAGATGGAGAAGCTGAGGAATCTCCCTCGCTATTCATCCAAAGAGAATGAAAGCGAGCGAACTTACGCAAACACGGCTTCCTCGGCCGTGTCGACGGAGGAGAAAGAAAATAGTAGGTCGCTAGAGCTTGATAGGAATGACACCCAGTGTCTTGTGAGAAAAAAGCGCGGTCAGACGCGATCTCAGCGAGCAAAAAGAAATCTCAGTGTACCTCAAAAAGGCACAGAGA
>CACRXP010000209.1:54845-112607 GCA_902702965.1 Spirometra erinaceieuropaei
CACACTTACCGCTAACTTCTTAACTTTTCGCATTTGCTGATGTAATTGATGACTTTATTTCTGTTTATCGACATGAATAGGGTGCTCAAGGGCGAAAGCCTCATTCCCTTAATAAACTGACTTAAACTGACTTAAACTGACAATTTCCTCCTACTCAGATAGATGCCAGTTAATTAATCTAAAATTTTGATGGGTTCGAAGACTAGAAGTAGGCTTCTGTCTCCTCTTTCGCATTAATAATAGTTCAAATCTTCCTAGGATTTCAACACTTACCCCTAGTAGTCGCCCATACAATCTTCGCAACTCGTCCTTGATTATACCTCCTCCAGCTTCCTCCACCTCTAAGCGATCTCTTTTTTTCGCTTCCAGATGTACTTTCCTCTGGAATAACCTTCCAGTAAATATAAGATCTTCAGATAATCTACACACCTTTAAAAGCAGGCTACGCCTTTATCTGAATACTCACTCGATTAAACTTTTATTTTCCTCATCCCTCCTGGACAACATTCTCAATGACACTGAAAAAGGGCCACCGGGAATTTAGGACGCCGCCATCAACTATCCGTATCTACTTACAATTTCTTCTTTTGTGAGTCGTATCGCTTCCTAAGATCCCTCCCCAGAAATGTAAATTTTTCTAATTTTTCAGTTCATGCATCGTGCCGTCACAGAATTCGCTCCATCGGCGCTCTTGGCGAAGCCTTCTGTATTCGCCTAATACTAGTAGTCTGGTAGCATCTCCCTTGTCCCATCCTCGGATGGGCTCGGATGAATGTAACCGAACTCATCTGATTTCCTATCGCCTCGAGATTGATTTTTAATTTCGCCACTTATTTGCCTTATTCAAGGCCACATGCAGGCTATTCCTGCCCGCATTTTTCTGTTAATATTTTTATACCGAGGGATTTTTCTCCTGTAAAATAATGCACTTATTTTTAAATTTTCATGTGGAGTTTTTTTCCCCCGTGCTAATAATTTTTTTAACGGACTACTAATTCAAAACCTACGAATAGCACTTTGCACAGATTTTGCCTACCTCGTCTAAAATTCGCATGTTAATTTATTTTTACTGGCTTTGATGTTATCCTGACGGGTCTTTAATGAAAATTATTATTATTAGGTTATCCTACCGTTACCCTTTCGCCGCAGGTTATGCAGACCTTCTTGTCGATCCCATCTTTATAATGACGTTGCTGTTCTGTCCTTGATTTGTGATATTTTTCAGCGAGCTATAAGATGGTCTGATGAAAACCAGTTAGCCGAAGTGGTCCAATTCCCCCAAAACCGTTCGTTAAACGTCTCGAAACTTTTACCCCGCTAAGTACGAACTCACAGAAAGGCGCAGCATCCCAGCCTCCGAGACGCTCTCGGGAATCGTATAGCTGATACCCAGTTAACCGCTGATAGTCTAAATGCTTTCCTTTACAAAACGTTTATTGAAGACTCGATCACTCCGCTTCTGACCATACAGGCATGAACCGGGGCAGTTCTATAAACTATAACTTTCACTCTGTGGTATCTGACTGTTGCGATTCGGCGTATTCGTCAATCTCATAGCCTTGGTCCTGTCCAGTGGTGTTGTACATGAAGCCTTTATCTCTCTCTCTTCACAAGCGTTTCGTTATGGTTGTTGGTGACGTTCGTCAATTTAAGCTATTTATTGAGGGTTTGGAAATAAATTTACCCGTATTTATAAAGGATCTGGGTAAATTACGCTTAAAGTGTGACAAACTTCCGGGGCGTTTTGAACTAACTCTTCCAGAAAAATGCAGAAAGAACGAATATGTCGTTTGAAATTTGGAACTTGCAATGTTGGATTCTGCGTCTATAAAATGTAATTTATAGATGGATTGAAATGCTGCTCGTTTTAATTTAGCCTCAACTGTGCTAATGAACAGAGGAAAATAGACTTCGTATACCGCTTTTTTGTCAACAGCATTTAAACCTTGAAATGCCGAAATGTGACTTATCAGGAACGTTGCCGGCTTACCAGCCTTGATACTTTGTTATTCGGCGATTTACAAAAAGGACACTTGTTACTTTTTCGGAATGCAAACTGTCGTCTTTTAAATCAGCTTGATACCTTGGAGCATTCTGACCACTGTCGGCGCAACAGTGACTGCGAGATGCTTTTATTTATTTATCTAGCGCACCCCCCTTCTTGACGGTCGAATGTCTGCCGCCAGCAGTTTTTTCTCCTGAACCCTCCAAACCATAAAAACCACCATCAACTCTGTTTTTATTCCTTTACCTCAGGAGTTTTTTCACTGCTGGTCGGAATTGTATTTAACGCTTCCATTGACAATGCCTGTAAACTGGCATTAAATAAAATTATCATCATCATTATCATTTAAATATCATCGATTGTTTTCAGTCAACACAGCTTTAATCAGAAACAGGTTGACATGCAAATTCTGCAAAACAATTTTTTGCTTAGGCGCATTGCCACTCGTTTTCTGCATTTAGACAACCTTCACGATCTTTGGTTGCCAAGTATACGGTAATAGACTTCAGCAAACATCGAGTTCATAGTCTTTGATCCCTCTGTCGGGTATCATTTTGTGGAAAATGACGCTGATTCTGCAGACAGCTAACCAGGTGATAAGATCATCAGCCGACAGCGAGCAGATTTTTACGTATGCGCCCTGTTTGATGTGGTCCCAGTCTCACGAAAAAGATTGGTGACTGAAAACACACGATGCATTGCTAACCATACCCCTTCTGAACTGACGCCATTTCACGGGCTGCACTTGTATTCGCCTGAACTGCCGAGATTACCAAAAACACTATCACTAATATTTATTCTTCGGGAGTTTTCCATTACTAACTCGGTCCATACTTTACATTTATTTCGGAAATGCCTGTAAACTGACATTAAACGCAATTTTTATTTTTGCTGTCATTATTTTTTTATAATTAGTCATTAGAGCAGTCATGGATAATAAATAGTTGTAGTTCTTCAAGAAGAATTTGGACGGTTTTATGCGACATGTTTTTCCTGTAATGTCTTCGCCTGATGATTGCACGTCGTCAGTGATGCACAAAAACATCAAGGCAGTTGCTGGTTACCACTATAATGATACATCTTTGTACAAAAAAGACTGCAGGGAAGAGGACCAAGATACAAGAATAAACTGGCGTCGGCGAGAGCTGTCCAAGCTGCGTCACAGAGTACAACGCCTTTACCGGTGAGAGCTGAGTCCTGTTGCTCGAATGGAGGCGACTTGGAAGCGGTGTGTCAGAGGCCAATTTTCGGCCGCATTTATAGCTTGTTAATTTGTCTGCACTCCGTCCTGAAAATAACCAGCAACTTCCAGTTTTCTACCAAACCCTTCAGCGCATTGTCTAATTTAAGTTGTTATGCGCAAAATCTCAGGAACTATTAAGTTACGATTGCTTGCTTGACTTCAGATGATTTTAACGTCCGAGTCAAATCTTGTCTTTTATCCTACTAAATCGCAGGGTTCTGTAAAGGTTGCAAAAAACCGGTTTCTTCAAACATGTCAAGCTTTACACCGAAGGGACGCGTTTGTTGTTTAAAGAGATGGATTACCACGTCAGCCTATGGCTTTTCACTGGAAGAAAAATTATTTTTGGGATATCCTATCATAAAATCTGTCTCTGACAATTCGCCGGCATTATGTTCTGGTCTAATTCCGCGGGATCTAGTTATTGAAATAAACGACCTTCCCTCACGTAAGAAATGTAGAAGTGCGTGGATTTTTAGGTGACCTCACGATTGACAGAATAAAAACTATTATACGGGATTCCACACAATGCAAACTTTTTGTTGTTCAACCAGCCGAACTAAGTTTTTTGAAAATGTACTTCCCCGAGATTAATAGCGCAAATTGTCCACAGGTGGTCATTCAGTGCCCCGAGGAACGTCAAAGTAACGTGAGTTTAAAATCATATGGTTTAATTGTTTGATTTTTAAAGTTCCTGTTATAGTATATTTTCCAACAGAGTAAATACGAAATAGAAAATAAACGATTAAATGACACATTTTGTCTACACTATAGTGATTTTAAAAGAGAATGATGGATTGATTTAATTGTTGACATTGTTTTAAGTGGGCCCAGTCACCATAAGTAACAAATACGGGATTTTAAAGCAACTAACATGCGAAAAACGAAACAAGCGGATGCCAAAAATGGGATGCACCAATGGTGCTTTTTTGTCCTTGTACAACTACATGAAAGTTGTTATGGTGACTATTCCGTTTCTAATGTAACTATAATCATTCAAGCGAATAAAAATAGGCCCCTTCACAGTTTTGAGAAAGGGTGACATCTTTAGGCAAAGATGTAGATGAAAGTCCCAATGAAATTAACATTATTTGGAGTTAGCCCAACGGATTTGGTGTACTAAAATCAAATGGCGGCTGTCGTCGTCTTATATCCATTTTTGAAACTGTCTCAGAAGTGTTGACTCACTGTGTTAATAGCTTTCCTATGATTAAAGGAAGGCTCAATGACATTATTAAAATGCCATTTTGCATTCCAGGTATCTTCAATTTTAATTATAAATCTCGTAAAACTTGAGACAATGACCAAGAACGCTGGATATCAACACAGACTCTCGTTTCACGATAAGCGAGGTTTTACAATGGTCGAGTATTTGTAATTAATCGGAAGTAAGGTTATATGCCAAACGCCTATTATCTGTAAATATTAAACGTTATTAACTGCGGCACAAATTAGTATGATTTTTAACACCACAACTTTTAATACTCGAATTTTAATGCTAAACCTACGAATGCAGTTTAACTGATGTTTTGGTTGTCTAAAACAATGCATGCTAAACTGTGTTCTGCCACATAGGGAACGGAAAACATAAATATTTACTGTTTGATCTTGGCTTATCAAAACGAAAGTTACAAAAACAAGTTCGAATAGTCCGTGTTACGTTACATCTTGCTGATTGCGCTGCATGTTCATGGGTTATTTGAAAATATGACTCACTTAAACTTAATTACTACACTTGCCAACGCAATTACTGGCCTACCTTTATTTGGTAGGACAGTGCATATAAAATCGTCCTCTGCAAAACCCACAAAAAGTTGGCGTATGTGGCATCGTTGCATTGTTGTCCTTATACAACACCGTAGGTCACAGCAAAACAACTCGGAATAAACGAACTCGAGTGCTCCTTGTTACGGACGGATGTGGACACCCTACGGTCAAGTCACAATCGAAGGATGACTGCAATTACTACTGCAATGGAAAGTGCCGGAAACTGTAAGAATACAAGTTAAAAATTAAAAAAATATGTTTACGTCATTTTATTTTGGACAACGTCGTGCTGGCATGATTGGAAGGTGCAGCGTTATTTTTATATAGAGCAGATATTTGTAAGAAATGGCTGTTTATTTGTAAAGATGGTGGACGTAATGAAAGCTTGAAATAAAAACAACCTATCAGGATGTTGAGATCTTTGCAAGTGAGAGCTTCACTCCGCATAAGCGTGTATTCACAAAAAAAGCCGGCACGCTTAATGGCATGGGGTCCGAATAAATAACCTTCATATTAGTTAATCGAAAGTGACGAAAACGCTTTAATCGGACGAATCTGATATATTATTGACCAAAAAGACAAAAGAGTGTAGATAAGGAGGAGCACAGAGCGACACAAAAATATGGTTTCTGCATATATATATATATATATTGGATGGCGTAAATGTATGACGTTTCACACATAACAGTGTTTGAGTAGGTAATAATCACGCAAATTTACATTTTTAACTTTTATGAAAGCAGACTCACGGGACAGCTTTTAAGCATGAAAATGTTAGCAAACCTCCAAAAACTCTTTAGTACAGAAGTTTAAGTAGGCGGAATAGTGGAGATGATTAGCATCAATCGCAATTTCAAGCCAAATCCTTTATTAAATCACGACGACACCTACTCCGTTTTCGCTAAAATCGAATCTAATTATAGAGATATAACGCTCTGGGACTGCATTTTGCGTCAATGCTATTGAAAACAATGTTTTGTGTACTTTTTGCGTACAACACTCAAACCTGCATATTTCAAAACACCTGTGACTATCTTACGTAGCTGTTTAGTCTTTAAAGCCCTTTATCCTACCGTAATTTGTAAGAAAATTACATGATTTTTTCGGCACACTTTCGAGCGAACAATTACATGGAAAACATAACTCACTTAAATTAGTAGACTATATAATGCCATTTATATCTTCGGTCACAGCTAGAGAAATACTTTTTAAGTAACGCGTACCCCACCAATTAGTTCTTACTGTCGACATAAACTCAGGCCGAATGCTAGAAATTGGTCGGGATAAGATGAACGATTTATTAAGTCAGTTTTGTATAATACATTTTTAGACCTTCTACCCGAAGAACCACATTTTGCACATAGTATGACTCTGGATGCTCTTGAAAAGAATCTTTCGTTCGAAAAATATTACGGTCAAAATCTGTCATGCTTCTTCTTTTGTGACTAGCGTTAATACATCTGTAGGTAGGAAATAGACAGAGTTTTTTGAGATCAAACCTATCTGCACAGTAAAGTATTCCTTCCTTTAAAGACAAAATGTGAAGTTGTGAATTTCTATAAAATACATGATTTTTGCTTCAGCCCATCTGATTGCGCTAGAAACCTATACAAAGACATTTATGGGAAAAATAGGCGCTAATTAGGCCAGATTTTTTCCCATAAAATTGTTTACAAAACGGATCTTTCAAAACTTAAGATGCCCATAAAGTATACGTTTTGGTTATATCATTTGTTAACGGTTTCATTTGGTTCCTAGTTTGCCTATTTATTTTCATGTAAAAATGTTTTTTTCGCTATTTTAAGGGGTTTTCGTGCATGCTGTAAAGGTGAAGGCTTCTTGAGAAAATGGTAAAGGAGAGTTCCCCGCAGTGTGGCTTTCACTGGGAAGTAGATTGTTTTTAGTAATTACCCTTAGACCCAGCTAGGGATTTCCTTCCCAGTTCAGAAGTATTTGAGGGAACAGTGAATTGAAGTCCACCGTAGTGTGATATATACGGCGATAATGTTGCAGTTTCTTTTGGTGCTTTGAGCGGTAGTATACAAAATTGGCATAGAGACTGATCGCTTTCTGCCACCATAAATTTTTGATTTTATTTACACTGCAAGAAATTCTATTCCAACCACATATTCTATGTTCCCCTCCCGCGTTTTAGAAAAGAAGAGGGTTCTGCAGACTCTCCCAATTTCACAGTCGTGCGTACTATTTACACAAAAGCTGCAGCTGTGGCTATTTACTGTATGAATTCTAAAAATTAAATTTCTTCACAGTCATTTTGCTTCTGAAAGGGAGGTTAGAAAAGGAGATTAAGGTTTTCTGCGTTTGTGGGGGTGCTTGCCACATAACCAAGGCATTACATTGATTGCAAGGCGTGGTCAGTTATCGTGCCAATGTTGGCGTGGCTTCGATTAATCTATGCACCTTATATGACTGAATGTAAATCGCGCCTTATGACGCAGACTGCTGATCGTTCTGTATCTCACGGGAGTCAGTTGCCTGACAAATGGAGCGTAGGCTTGCAAGCAGTCCCAACAATCGGTTTTGGTCTCTCATGAATACAGCGAGTGGAAAACTTGCATATTCTCGGGGGTTCCGGATGTGGTGTAATTTGATTCATAGAACACTCGTCTCCTGCATCATGAAATTTGGTAATGGACATCAACTTGGATGATCCCAGTCAAAAGGTTGCAGTTCACAGGATCATGCTCGGATTGGCATCAAAGTGCTCGAGCATTTTTCGATCCTTCATCTCCTGTTAGGAGCGGACTTCGTTGCTCAAAACTTCATAACTGGTTTATCATAAGTGTCAACAGACCTCCGAAGAGACTGCTGAAGTTTTATGTATGAAGCGGTATCTAACTTGTTCCGAGATGGCCTCTTGTTCAAACTTCTGTTAACTGTCGCCAGGTCTGCGATAATAAATCTTACCGTAAGCTTTACCAGCCCACCTTCCCGACTACTGCATTCCCTGCTGACTAATATGATGTCCTTCCACTTTCACCCATTCGAGCATGGGCTTGCTCCGACTCTCTCCGCAGTTTCCCCCATCAATCTGACGGCACGTAGATCAGGCGAGTTTATAACTCGCATCGGCGAGGGTCTTTTAATGACGAAGCAGGTCTCAATGTCAGTGCCCGCAGCCACAGCACCCTTAGAGCAAGGCAGAGTTGAGACGACCAGCATTGGCTGACAATGCCAAACCGTTCATCTACGCGTGCCGCACACACGTTGGGGTGCCCCAGGCCCCATGTCAGTGTGGATGCCACAGTGATCAGATTGGGCGGACGACCGCCACTGCCTTCGAGGGCTCGACTGTTGCGACTTCAGGATAGCCTCAAAGCAAGGCTGAATCGGAGCTGGTCAGACCTCTCTCGCCTGGCTCTCCAATGCGCCAGTTACCTGTCCGGACAAAGGTGCCCAGGGAGTAGATAAGACGAAGTGCACATCTTTGCTTTATGTGTAAGCGAATCAAAAATCAGTACAGCTCCCCTTTCATGGAGGACCGTGTTTAGGGTTCGTCCTCGCGGAGTAGGACACTAAAAGGCTGTTGTTTATGACCCCGCCGCAATCGGCCATCCTGTGCGCAAAGACCTCCACTGCTTTTAGAATGTTTCTTAGCAGATTCCTTTCGAGCTCTCAAAGAGAGCGATGTTTTAAGTGGACGCGCCAACGGACGAAGTTCTTATTTGAATGAAATCGAGGTAGAATCCTGGGTCTTTGCCTATTGAACACCGGCATAGCGTTGCGATCTCTGTCAAAGCTCTCGGCGAAACTCAGAGACCAGCCATATAATAAAGGTTAGGAGGAAAAAAGAATAGGCTGAGATTAACTGAACGAGATTTCAGGGAATCCTACAGGAGCCACTGAACTTAAATAGGCAACGGTAGGTTGGAGGACCTCAGTTAACTGTGGATTGTGCCGTATGAGATTGGTAGCAATGATTTCCACAGTCTTCTGCTTGCCGAGATTATTCAGACTGGTTATTGATTAGGAGAACAGAGCGCTCCCCCCTTGACAAACCCTCCACGAATTCCTAAACCACGAGGTAGCCACCTGTCTGACCAGGGAACTGCAACGCATCTCATCAAAGTAGTCCGTAAGGCGCCTGCAGAACAAGGCGCACTCGTTGGTACACCATACTTCGCCTCCGATAGGACTCGCACGCGTCTCTACTCACCAATCCACCGTTGAACAGTCATCCGGCTAACGTTGTCTGTCTCGGGTGTCTCAACTCGCATACGGTCATCTTGACTCTGTTTCGCCACCGAGCCCAGGGGAGAGGGTGTGCGGCAGACGTTACGACTCAAGAAAGGTTTGAACGTGTCCGCACTCGCCAATACCCCATCGGCTTACTGTTTGACGTGCTGCCCCACCCGTAAAACCCCCATTCCCACCAATCCCATATGGCTGGATCGACATGCCACCGACAGATAATTGGGGTCCTTTAGCCTACTGCTGCCCTAAAATGAATTAAATTCCACAATCATTTTGGACGGCGGACTGAGAAGGGACGGTTGGTCACGCGGGAGTTGTATTGGACCAACACGGAGGCCAGATGAAGATATGAAATGCGTTATTCGGGCCACATGGGGGTGTGTCGGCACGCCAGGGCGCGGGCTCAGGATCTGCCAACCACCGGTGCCCGACGTTGTGTCAGATGGCAGGACGGCAGGTTGGTGCCTGGTAAACGGAAGGGGAACTAAGGTCGCCTCTAGTGACTACGACTTCGTGACAATCAGCGCATATTCCTCACTATAAACAACCTGACGCGCTGTGAAACTATCACGAAACGCCTAGATTCGTGGCTTTGACTGCTGCTGGACAATGCGGTCTTCTCTAGATCAACAGTCAGACTGCACTAGTGCCTTCTTAATGCGGCCTGTATGACACTCACAGCCAGATGGGATCCGAGGCGCCCCTCGTTTGTAGGAAGCCCCAGTCCATCTTGCGCGGACCAGGTCGTGCCTAGACGGATTACTCAGCCCTGTCAGTAACTGTGTCCCATCCCGCATGCGGTCATCTTGATTTACTTTTGCTACAGTAAGGGAGGAGGGAGTGCAAAAGATGCTGCGCAAGTCTCTTATCTCTGTAAACAAACTCACGCGCAAGTCGCCGCTACTGAGCTCACCCTGCTGTTGGATATATGTTGAACATCGTCGGTAACAACGTCGAACTGTCGAAAAATACAGTTCAGGAGTAAGAGTGCGTTAGATTTTCTGCGCGGACAGAGGCCCTTGGCAGTGGTCAAAACCAGAAAAGGTGATATATGGGGCTTATTTAGTGGGAATAGCCTCGAAGGAAATTACTTACCCAAAAATGCAATTTGGATATTCAGACGATGTTTTCCCAAATTGGGACCAACGAGACAGACTAAATGACTGCTTTTTAGTGATCACTGTGACAAGATTAAAATGCCAAAATAATAAACCGCAATGCCACATTGCGTGAACGGTCACTATTAAGTCACCTGCCACCGGTTTGGATCACCTTTAGCAGACCCTATTTAATGTCTGGCGTTTAACTTCACCGTTCAGTTTACCACACCAAGTAGGTGGGCGTTACACCATCCACACACAGCGCATTTGAGCCAGAGCATTTTATGAGATGGCGGTGCTTCGTGTGTGAAAACGGAGTCACTGACGTGGTGGCGTCATTCTGTTTTTAATTCAAACACCTGACTTGAGGTTGATTCAAGCATGGGTGACTGGTAAGTGCCACTCCCTGCTACAGCCCGATTCAGATAAACATTTTACTTTGAAAGCGCCCTGGGGGGCGTCTGTCTGATGTAAAAGCAAGCGCCAGTGGTCTCTCACTCCTAAAAAATACGTCGTTCATGTTTTGTCGGGGTGCCGATCCCAAAATAACAGGCCAGATGAAGACGTCGCGCATTTACTGGCACCGAGCTTTGCATGTCAAGAGGTAGAGTCAAGAACTATACTGCATTAGGAGACATCGTTTTGGCAAAATGTTGTCTATATATTTAAAAAGATCTGAACTCAGATTCTGACGCTGACTAATCAGCTCGAACGAAGTTTCGCTGATCTATTTTAACTGAGAGTAACTATTAAATCTTATATGGAAGAAGACGGCCTGTTTTTTGCAAAAACTGCACTAAGCGACTGCCTGGTAGGCTTTTTGACACGCTGCTTTGATCTCTTGCCTAAATGTGAAGTGCTAGCTGGCTGAGAATCCACTGATAGCATGCTTCTGTGCGGCCTATCCAAGGAAGAAGCGTTTCTTTCACTGGAAGATCAATAACGACAACTTCATGAATGAAAAATAGAGCGAGAAAGGACGCGTGGGGAGCCTGCACCTGGAAAAAACGCATTTATAGTTTCGTGTATCCAGACAGCCATAAAAATTATTTTAGCAAAAAAAGAGCGCAGTGCGGAAAAAGTGGCCGTTAAATACTGCGTGAGATTCAAACAGTTGTTATGTTAAATAATCCCGAATGACATACCACTATTGTGTGCGTACATCGGGCATCGGTGGGCTGACTGGCCTATATGTCTATCAGCGATCGCGCTCCTATCATATATATATATATATATATATGCATGTCAAGTGGGCGTTTGACCCTCACTGTTGTGGTTAGGATCTCACTCGATCCCATTCTGTCCGCCCGCCAGCTTGCTACTGGCGACAACGAACGTTGTGTCAGAGGACACAATGGGATCGAGTGAGATCCTAACCACAACAGTGAGGGTCAAACGCCCACTTGACATGCTTATACACTTCACTTCATAAGGCCAATGACGTACTGATGATCGGTAACGACCGTGGAACAGCTGTCTGCGTCTGGCCTGTTGCACTCTTAGCGAGCTGCTCATGTATTATATATATATATATAAATTGAAAAACAGGCATCCCAAGAAATATAATTAGAAAGATGAAGTTCTTTGGGAAACAGCAAAATTTTATTGTGAATTTTCGAGACTGGTTCCCCAGCTCGTCTTCAGACAATGGGTGTGCAAAAACAATTAACTTTTAGCCTGAGTCTAGCAAAAGGAGTCAATGATTGGTTAAGATTGTCATCTCGGGATTGGCTGACTCAGTTTGAATCTGTCCTTAACGATTTTGTATGTGGCATCTAAATCGATATGCCGGTTGATGCATGCCTCATCTGAGTGCATTGCTTCCAGGAATTCGCGGCCTTTTCTTGATTGGCAGGCGCCAACAATGCGAGTGTTCTCCCATGCGAATTTATGCCCATCTGGTAGGCCTCAGTGGTGGACCGACTGCGCCAGGTGCGTCTGTGCGCATGTTTGTGTTTCTGGTCTTAGCTGCTGGTGGTCAGGGTTATGATTGGCTGAATGAAGGCAGAATAAGCCCGAAACAGTGCTGTATCAATCTACCCGCATTCTCTGTCGTACCTCCCCGCTGCTATTATGACTTGGCCGACTTCGGCCTGGTAATTGGTTGCCTGTTCGTGACCTTTGCCACACATACGGAGCTTGTTTGCTTTGTGAAGCCAACAGATCGGTGTGCGCCCATTCCTGATTGATATATATATATATATATGATCTATCAGTCCATCGCCCAGCTAGGACATCTAACAATGGGACTTGACGATCCGGCTCCAGTTCTAATTTATGCGCGAGTTTATTGGAAAGTGGGTACAAAACTGCCTCGTGTAGCGGCCGAGGACGTCAAGGGTAGCACATACCAAAGTCAGAGAACGCTGACAGTAGATCCTGGAGGAGATAAATCTGAACAGTCGTTAGCATCTCTGAATACTCATTCACACACAGCAGAAGAGGGTACGTCACGAATGGAATACAGTAAAGTATAACAAGACAGTCATGGGAGATACGCATAATAAGAATAGTTACTCGTACAGTTGGAATGAGTTTCAGCCATCAGATAACCTGTCTGGGTGATGAGGCGATACCGACATGCCAGCTAAATAACCGGTGGGGAGCGCAGCGCTGTCGGCAATTGTAGGGGATGGCCGAGGGAGGTACCGATATAGTGAGACGGAGAGCGATGCGAACGTTGCGGTACGGTAAGGAGGAAGGGATCGGCGGATGATAGAGGAAGGGACACCGGCCATCTTCACTGACACGCGGTTACGCCATCTCCACCCTAGGTCCTCGCGCGGAAAAGTGTCACGCATTCAAACAATTCTGTTCAAGTCCAGGGGCGTTACACTCGCGCTCCTTCTGCCCTATTCCATCCAATCAAAATCCTGACCACGGCCTGGGCCAATTGAGAGTTTTTTGCTTCGAGACGACAGAACACCCATATGCGTCCATTCATGTATGAGTGCATACACATATCCCACGAAAACAATTTACACTCTACATGGTCGTGACGCGCTGATCCTTTTACTCATGTCAAATAATTCACCGTATCCTTTGACATGTTGTACGGACTGGGTCTTCAATTTTGCGGCAGTCTTGAATTGTACGCTGCCATATGGGGTGAAAAGACGGTAAGATCCTGTTTCGCGGTCTCACCTGTTAGGCGTTAGGTTTAGGGTTTTGGGGTTATGGGTTAGTGTTAGGGCTGGGGGCAAGGTGTATGGGCTAGGATTAAGTGTCGGGGTTAGGGTAAGGAGCTAGTGTTAAACCCCTATTACCAACGGTCCCTTGTGACAGGTAGCTGGGTCTAATCTACCGCGGGTGTGACTAAGAAACAGGACCCGACCAAAAGGACTTCTTGAGTACCACTGGCATACAGTATTGTTAAACTCAAAGCCTCATCAATGGAGTCACGAAGCGTTTGTCCTACCACTTGAGCCAGGAGCTTGTAGCTATATTGGAAATGCGTTCACCGATCGATTTCTGTGCCTTTTGGCTCAATTGTGACTCCATGTTTGCGGACGCGTGGCGACTAGCAGAAGCGGGAGTATCCGCCAGGACTGGCGCAACTGGTTTATTAGTCGTCATCAACTAAGTATACCCCACTTCAGGTTTGCAAATTCCAAAGCTGGGAACCCTGTCCTGTCCCGTGCAGTCCAACGTCCCATCCATTGACGTAACTAAGTTCTTTTTTACAAGGCGCGAAAGTATTGCAAATGGATGGCTAATTATAATTAAAACTAATCCAGGCGGCATTGCGAAAATTTATAGTAAACAGAAAACGCCCACCATGACCACATTAAGGCAAAGTGATTGTTTAGAATTTACAGCACACAAAACATTTCTTTAGCAACAATTGCTAATAGGAAGGACTCAACAATAAATCATTATTGTCTCAGAAGACACTGTGATTAAAATTTGGATCCAGATATGAAGTCACGTAGTTAAATCTTCGCATTGAAAGATGTTTTACAACGATTGGAGTCGGCTACGCTGTCCTGACCCAAGTGTACGCGCGATGAGGACACTGAAAGTAAAGTAAGCCGAAGGAGGATGCTAAAATCGTTAGCGGGGAAGTAGCCAAAGTTAAAACTGGCAACCCGATTTTTCGGTGTAGAGGTAGGGTTAGTTCCAGGGTTTGGATTATTGTCAGACTGGGCACTAAGTGTAGGGTTAGGGCTTGGTTTAGGTTTAAGGTTTCCGGTTAGAGTTACGAGTTGAATTGCGGTTTAGGTTTACGTTAAGTGTCAGGAGTAAGGTAGGGTTACGGCTGAGGTTAAAGTTAGGGTTATGATTGAGGTTAGGTTTAGGGTTTGGGTCACGCGTAAGGTTAGGTTCGAGATTTTGATCTGGGTAAGGCTTTGAGTAGGGCCAGGGTTTGTGGTAGGTATACAGTTAGGTTTAGTGTTAAGTTTAGGGCTAGGGTCAAGTTTATAATTTCGTTAATAGTTATTTCAAGTTTTGAGGTTACGGTCAGGATTTCTGTTAGGTTTTGGATATTGCTTTCCCGCGTGTCCTGTCAGCCAGGTCTTTTGCGGAGATTCTAGGCTTCCTTCAGTATCGCGGCTGATTTTTCATAGGGCATATTCCCTTTTCCGTTTCAGCCTCGGCTACTTTCCCCACTAACGATTTCAGCATCCCCTTCGCCTTGAAAGTTCAAATATTTAAGGTCATAACATCAATCAGCTTGCGATATACCCAGAGGTTCTGTTCTGCCTACTTAGTTTTCAAGACTCCTGTTTTAATCACGTGTGTGTTCCACCGGAGTAAATGACCCGGGATAACGCAGATAAATCAGACATTCATTCCTGACTATCTATCCTAAATAACAGTCGTAATTGCACAATTTTTTTTAAATCGCAAAATAAATGCGACAGACAAAACAGTTTTCGCAGAAGGTAGACAATGTTTTAAGAGAGGAGAGGGGAATTCACCCAAAACATTTTACACAAAAGCAACGACTATTATGGGGACGATTCAAATCTCAGCTTCTGTATTTGTGTCTCTTTGCGAGTAAGATAGCGTGCCACCAATGGTAATACAGAATGTTAATACGCCGATGTACGGCAAGAGATATGTCGAAAGCCATGGCGCATGGTGCTGGTGGATTTCGCAGATATTACTCCAGAATGTAGGGGATGGGCAACATCAATCAGAATTTAACCAGTAAATTGCTTGACAACTTTGAAATGTCGTTGAAAGATAATATCGACTCAAAATGCATAAGAAATACAGGCAGCAGAAAAGAAAATTCGGAGGGCTCGTTCAAAAATTAACACATTTTTTTTGCAAAGCAGGAAAAATGATGGCAGAAAAAAAGGACTGAGAGTAAGAATGCAGGCACCTATGAATCGCCAGATAAAGAGTTGAGGTGTGTGCTAGGAGCGTAAGCGACGAAGCCAAAAAGTAAGTTAACGAATTTTATTGAAAAAGGACTCAGTACGTAGGGAAAATGAAAGATTTGATGACAAAGTAGTGCCAAGGTACCTGGAAGGATGTCCCAGGATTCAGGACTAGGAGAGGGCCGCAGTCGGAAAATACACTGAACTAATTTTTGGTTGTTCATTAGGAGACTATTTTCCTCCGACCATACTAGGAAATGGTTTAGGTCATCCTTCAGAGACTGGAGACGAGTCTGATTTTTGAGAGGGTGACCAACAACGACATTGTCGACATACTTAACTAGCAGGCAGTCGTTTGCGGATCTTAGGTCACCAACGTTAAGGGTAAAGAGTTGAGGAAATAAAATGGAACCGTGGAAAACTCCGCAGTCATTCGGAAGGACAGGAGATTGCCACTTGCCCGACTGGACAAACTGAGTGCACGAAGTAAAGAAATCGCCAAGCCAAGAGATGAACCAGCCTGGAGAGCCGCAGGCAAATGTTTTGGTAGTGAGAAGAGGAAGGGGGATGGTATTGAAGGCGGAGGAATAATCAAGAAAACACATGCGTATCGCGGCAACACTTATCTAGTTCTCTTAGGGCAGAGTGGATCACAAGAGCAACATTATCTAAGGAAGTACATTTGGTTTTAAATGCAATCTGTAGAGGATCGGAAAGACTGGAAGAGAATACCTTCATAATATCTACGGCAACTAGTTCAGCAAACTTTAGTAGTGCGCAAGAGCAAATAATCCGACGAAAATATTTAGGATAAAAATTGGTGGATTTTTAAGGATAAGAGTGATTCTCACTGTACGCTAGGCGTCACGAATTTTGGACTCCATGAAAGACATGTTAGTAAGTTGTACCAGAAAAGGGGCTATCTGAGAAAACGGTTTAAGGAGAAAATTTGAGACACTATCCGGCCATTACTGGATACTAACATTGTTTGGAGACCTTTATATCTTCAGTCTGCGGGCAGTTTGAAAAATTAAAATTGCGTTTATACCTTTCTGAGTTGAGTTAGTTTTCAGCAGTTTAACTCCTTTAAAATAAAATAAATTTTGGAGCAGAGAGAATTCTATTTGCTCTATTTTTAATATGAAATATTTGTTTTAAGGCGGATTTGCGAAACGTTTAAACCACATTTTCTCCGAAATATAAGTCGGCGAGCGTTTTTTGAACTGGCAACTTATGGTACGTGATTTTGAAGACCAGGCATAAAGTCCATTAGCAACAATGATCAGCATTATTAACGCAGCTATAAGCGCGTGCAGTGTTGCATCACTTAATGCTCGAGGGTGAGGATAGGCTATGTAACCTCATTGGGTTTAATATGTACACTTAATTACAATGCTCGTTTTAGTAGGCCTTGGTTTGTTTATCAATTCATAGCTACACGAAGTCTCCCTTTGGGTGTTATCTAGCACAATGATATATCCGCATGCACAGGGTTACTTCAGTATAACCTTTTCAGTGGAAACTTTTTAGCATGAGGTGATCTTCGATTTTCGTTTCCCCTCTCACTAATGCGTTATGTCTTACCTTAATTTCCTTGTTTTCCCAATGTGCTTGCATCGCTTTTCATTGTGGTTTCAGCAGATGTTGACTTATTATTTCTTTTAAAAGTGCAGCTTAATCTTCTTCTGCCGTGTCGGTACTCACCATACAACGCATGCCGTAAGAATCGCCGGTTGCATGTTGGTCTACTTCGGTTCCGTTGGAACATAAACGCTCGGTTTCCTCGACAAGTACAAGCGGTTTCTGTTGTCGAACACGTACGCCGTGGCGTATTTACTTCTTTAACAATGCTTGCGCGTAGTCTCTCACACAAACAATAGTGAGGCAATTAAATTTAGCTGAGTTTATTTGCAACAATTTGTTATAGACTACCTTTAAGTTGGAATCCTTCTGTTTCGCTACTTGGGACACTTTTGCGTCGGATATGCCTTCGCAGTATGCCGCAGGAGTATTTCCCACGCTTTTGTTAGGCCAACACTGTCTAGGTTAAACCACAGACGGTATTGAATCTCGTTTGTGTGGATCCATAATGCACGACACGGCATCGGCCCTTCTTCATGGAGCGTCCGTTTCAGTCTGCTCCAATAGGCCTCGATCGCATTGTGTTTTACTGCGCTCGGATCCTTGAAATGCTTGGTATGATTGACTGTAAACTGTGCAAGTTTGACGCATTTGAAGTCCATAATGGCAGTTTACTACATGCGGTAGCAGTCCTCTTACGTGGCGGTATTCTACCACTTTCGAGTTAATAACTTCGGTATACTCTTGCAATTTAGTCAAAAGATCAAACAGCGGTTGTTTAACTTTTCTGCCATCTGGAACCTCTGGTCTGTATACTGGAAGACAAAAATAAGCCTCACTTCTTACTCTGCTCATTAAAGTTTTTTTAATATTTTGCATAACCTCTGCATACGTATTTTTATTTTCCGTAAATTTCCTTTATCAGATTAAAAGTCGCTTAATTATGCAAACAAAAACATGTGGTCATACTTAAGTTTTTCAACATTTCTCGTATAAATCACGGTCTATTTCCACAGCTTCTTTAACATAAGCGTGCATCGTGTTACTTCGCAGTACATTTTCACAATCACACTACTTGGCACTTCTTCTTCTTCCTCTTCTTCTTCTTCTTCTTCCTCCTCTTCTTCTCCGTCTTCTCTATTGGTTGTTCATTATTTTGCTTTCTGTTCTGCTTCAAATGTATAATTTTCTGTTTATTCAGAGTTGCTTTTTGTTTATTTTTCAATTAACTCGCTCGATTCCGTTGCTATATCAAGACCTAGGAGAAAAACTTATGTTTATTTTTACGTTTTATTACATTCACTCGATTTTCCCTCTACGGTGATGTTCCAGCCGTAAAACCCCTGCTACCATCATTTCCATATTAAACGGGTCAGGAGTTACTGCTTGCGAAGTGGGAGTGCTCAAACTAGGGCTGCCTCTTTAGGTTTTTTTGCCAACTGATCTGAATTCATGACAACTGAATGGGAATTTCATGACGTTTTTCCAGCTTTAAGTTTAAACAATTAAGCTATAACACGAACCAACATGTGACATGCTTAGAAATTCGGTTCCAGTTAATAACCCTTCAGGTGACCTGTTTGAGTCACGTGTGAGAAAAACCACGCTTCCTAAAAACATTTTTGCCACAAGGTCTAATCGTTAAAATTCTTATGCACCTCCGAAAAACGAGGCATTTCATTTGCACCTTCAATAGTCATTTTGTTGAAATTCAAACTTATTTTCTCTGCACAAGTACCGCAATACTCAGGAGTGGCGTCATCGGCCCCAATGCATAGGCTAGATATTAGTTAAACAGTTCACAATTAGAGTGAAAGATTCAACACATTTGGGTGTTTGAGACTTGGCAACCAAAATGACCACGAAGTCAGGTTTGCTTGTTTGAGAAAAAAAGCGTAACGTATTACTTTACCTGGTGACGTTCATGTCGGTGGTAAAATTATTTTACTAAGTGTCAGTTTTAAAAGGTTTTTCATTATGAGTTTTTAAGAACATGCGATGTCCATATGTACAGCATCGTACGTGTCCGTTTACCAATTTTCCTCGTGAAGTGTACAACACAGCCCGTATCCATTGCAAAATGTTATGAACTCTGTACAGTATCTTCTTGAAGGCATAGAGGAATGTATGATTTTCCCTACGCGTAACGCATGCAGGTTGTAGACTAAAATCGCTAGGAGTTAATGCAACGCTATTCAGGATCAAAATTATTCGGGAATTGGGAAAGTTTTACAAAACCTAAATGTACACTTCTGCGGGTGAAAATGTAAAGAAGATGCAAGTTATTACTAAATGAATGAAAGAAAGCATATTTTATGCATGTTTCTATAAAATATATTCGTATCTATAAGGCCATCGAAAATCAGTGTGAAAAATTAATGCTGAATAAGTAGTTTTTTTACCGCGTACGGATTCTGCACGAGGCCAGAAAGAAAAACATTCAAAAGCGGACATCCCGGCAAGTCCGAAATATTATTGGGTTTAATTACATGACGATTAATGTTACAACACCACCTTCTTAATCCTTCATAGTCAAAAACGCATTTCAGAATTTCGTCCATCTTATGAGACCGGTCACGCACTGGACAACCGCGAATCGCATATGTCTGTAATATGTTCTACTGCAGTTTAAATGGATAACCTTAAAAACACCAAGCCGTTGGAAGTATGTGTCTTGTGAACATCCTTCGGCTTCGGAAGTCACAATCATCTTCAGTTTGAATAAGGCCTAACCCCGTTAAATGGTAAACCATGGATGTGGGCGTTGTTTTTAGGGCAGTTCTGACTGCAGACAAGTGCTAAGTCATATTTCAAGTATAGTACAGAAGGGGTCATAAAATAAGGACAATAGCAAATATTTTCACTAATTTTGCAAAGTCTCGACTACGCTTCACTGGAAACAATAGAATTGTGCGTATTGGGTCACCTACGCATTCTCTGTTTATCGTTGCTTCAAGGTAACGGAGTCGAAGGTCAGAAGTCGTCCCTGTTTACATTCCGAATCCACATCACCAGATCGGTCGGAGAACTGAAAAAGCAAGTAGGCCGAATAGGGAATATAAGCTTACAGATTGCGCATTGCGTCTGGCCCTGACAACTCCCGAGCGTACGACGCACGTCCTAAGGTTCCCGCGCCATGATTGAGAAGGCGGTGGTTGACATTACGTATCGGGGACGTACATGACAATATGGACGCCATGTGGTTGACTTTACGCATGGGTGGCGTGTGGACATGACGATATGGACCCCGTGTTAACTACGGGGGTTTCTTTATCCCTGTCCTAGGTTTTGACCCTAACGTCGAGCGCTCCTAGACTTGACGCTAACACTATCACTGACCTCACCACAGACCCTAACCCGAAGTATAACTTCCACTGGGAGTTAGGGCGAGACCGCCAGCGGCGGGGGGGCGAGGGGTGCATATTTCCATGTCCTTCCGCATGGTGCGCTGGATAGGTAGGGGATAGGCACGGGAGTTCAAGCATTTACGTGGGCTGATAATTCACTTTTGATCGCCTGACTAGGCTCTCCGCTCCTAACTAATTAATATATCGAAGTGCCCTACAAGGGGTCATGCGGGAGATACGCTGGTCCAACACGAAGACCAGGTATGAACACGACGTGAGTTAACCAGACTGTGTAAAGTACGCATATCCATTAAGAATTACATACACGGAGTGTGCTGGCACACCAAGGCGCGGGCCTCGCGCCACGCCAGGTACCTGCACCGAATCCCAATTTCAGATAGTTGACCAGCTCGAACTGAGGAACAGTGCGCGGGATGAGGAAGTGAGAGAGACTTCGACTCCTGGACCTCTGTCCCCGCTACACCGCAGAGCACTCCCCAATATCCAAAATCTGACGCACTTTAAAGCGAGCACGACGCCCTAAAGGTCATGGGTCTGAGGGCTGCCAACTGACTGGGCAAGTCGCTCCCATCTGGGCTGCAATGGATCCTTAATGTGGCTTCTATGGCCCTCCCTTTCTTTTGGAATCCGAGTCGCCCTGTAGCGCCTACCGCAACGCTCAGCCTCTCGCGAGCGACTGCACATGCGCACCAAGGCTGTCTGACATTCACTCATTCGGCTTTCAAAATGACCAATCACATTCAAGGTCGAGTCAGACATGGCCTGGCTTAAGATGCTTTGACAAATTTCCTCGGGATGCCGCTCACTCGGCGTCGGACGTGCCCTCGTCTGGCAACCAATTCTATCCAACCTCCTCTCTGGGTTGTTCTTTAACAGAATATGCGGTCCTACCAACTGGCGTCCCACTTCTTCTCTTTCAGTTTGATACCGGACCTGAAGGTCGTGGTAGCCAGGGTCTCACTTACGGCTTAGGCTACTGCGATAGCCACGCCTTTGTTGTTTGTGTAAAGACCGTGGGTCATCATGCGCAGATCTGATGGGTGTGGCAAACGTCGATGGGCTGTTTGACTTCATCGATCACTGCGCACGAACTCGCCCATGGTCGCCCCGACTCTGTCATGCCACAGCACCCAGATGGATGGGGGAGGAGAGAGTGCGGCGGGAGCTGAGCAATTCAGCAAAAAGAAAGCTCTTCAGACATTACTCGATTTTCCAGTCCATCGTACGCTTTTATGAGAAAGGCTTGGTTACAACAAATCGAGTGCTAACTTGACTCTTATGCATGAAGTGTTTTTGATACCTGTGCGATTTGTAGAAGTGACAAAACACAAGCACATAAACTTCTCATTCAGACTGCGGTGGGGCTACTAGAGCTCAGGCAAAATGTTTTGAGTCTCCTTGCCGGGATAAAGAGGACAAAAACACTTATGAAAATGACCGAATGATCGTAATAGCGGTCTCATTTGCAATTCTATGATACTATGAGGCCATATCGGGATGTCCCTCAAAACAAAGTCTGTCTAAGCCCAAGAAAGTTTAAGATGGCATAGTATAATGTGGATTTTTAATGGGCGTTTGGTGAATGAATTTGTGTTGGAGAAGAATAAAATGATTCTCTCGCCCCCGGCTGAATGTGAAAAATTTGAATGAGCGTACAAGCCAGTGGAGCCGTTGGCAGAGTGAAGAATGACACGCATTATTTCAGCCCACAACCTAAGGTGAAAAAACGGATCTGCAGAGGTCGGACCTATTCATCAGACTATTTTTGGTTTTGCCAATCGACAAGTTGTTTGATGGTGGACTTCAAGGTGAACGCGACGTATCCGGCGGAACTCTGCCTAGTCCAAAACGTGTGTAGACAGTAGAGACAGGCTATTTTATTTCTGTTGCCGATGACCGTCTTCTAACGGATTTTAGTGGGTTCAGTAGTAAGGAAAACAATGAGGGAACAGACAGATGTTGAACGGAAAGAATAGTTGGCGTCGAAACTGTGTAGGAAGTAAATGTAGTCAGGGTGTTGAATCCAGGTATCTCAGCTGTTATTTCGAAACGCGCGTCCATTCATTCTATAGCCGCAGCCTGAGATATCGCTTCATCTCCTTGGGATAGGGTTAAGTATAAGCGCGGCGTAAGGGAAAGCTTTGGAAAACTGCTCACAATATTTTTGAAAGTCGGCCCTTCGTCGGAAAGATGACATTTGCCGACCTGCACCGCCCCGAGGAGTCGACGCTGCTGAAATGTCTACATTGGTTAATTTCCCTTCATCCCCTCTATGTGGTTCCTTTGTAAGAGGAAAGCGTATCTTTAAAAGGAGTTCAGCATGTAGATCAGTCAGACAGTAAAAAATACCCGAAATATTGGCAGTATGTTATTACCGACAAAGAAAAGAGAAATTGGAATGGCCATTTCTGGCTTATTAGCCGTCGTTAGCCAGTCATACCCAACCCCGAAGTGTGGAACACCTGGGGCTCGAACTCGTGACCTGTTAGTTAGAAGTCCACGCCTCTAACCACTGGGCCACGGACCAGTTGCCCTGTCGGTTTCGATCGGGAATATACGACAGTTCGACCGTCGATTTCGACGATGTCCATCGTGTGCCCCACAGACTGCATTGTGGGAGCAGGGACGGTGACTTACGCAGGGGTTTATAGCGCCAGTAGACTTGCGTAGCATCTACCTACACTCTCTCCTCCTCCCCCGCCTGGGCTCGGTGTCAAGACAGAGTCAAGAAGACCGGAGACGAGGGAGGCCGCAGGTGGATGGCTCGGACGGATCCTCGCCTTGGCGCTCCACTCCGCACCCCCTGGTCCACACACAAATGACCAGGATTTTGACCACAAAACAATGGGGTGTTGGCAGTGGTCCAGTTGTGCGACGAATGCCGACAACAGGGTCCGCCAGCGCACCCCGCAAATGTTGGCATTTGTTATTGCGCACAGATAACGCCTGCCAGAGTCCGATATGGCCCCCGTTTTGGTCCAGCGCATCTACCACGTGGCCCGTTCTGAGGGCACAAATCGGGAATATACAATGGCAGGGGGACGCTCACCGACCGTTCCTACGGAACTCACTCGTTCAGTTGTGTCTTACGGGCTCTCTCTCGAGCCCAACCGGCAGCCGCACAACGGCGCATGATATAAGCAGTATGTGATTACCGACAAATATTGTTAAATGGAATGCATACGTCTACTAGCAAAGTAGAGTGTTAAATAGCAGGCGAATTTGTCACACAAAAGTTTGCACTTTCTCGCCCCGCGCACACACTTAATCCTTACCAGGCTGGGTTCGGTCTGCTCTGAATATGAGAGTTTAGGGAACATTGCTGCAATCGGCAGCAGCAATGGCGACCATGAAGCCGCTGATTTTTGAATGAACGCCAACACAACTCACCTTCCATCCTGCCAGTTAGGTCGACCGAGTGATCCTCAGTGCTGATTGCACCGCCACATGAGGGTAATACGAGTCTTGGTTGTCTTTACGTTGGACGCTGACCACATTATACACACCTTCCACAGCTTAAGTTCTTGTCATCTCCCCTGACCCCTTTTGTACGGTTGGCTTCGACTTCTGTAGAAGACGAAGAAGTTGCAATCACTTGGACAAGAAATTTATTGGCCTGACATTCCGGATCTTTACTTGAGCCTATCATCAGAGACAGTCGAAGATAATCACAGGCCCTTATTTGTGACTGTCTCTGGTGATGGGTTCAAGCGAGAATCCGAAACGTCAGGCCAATAAACTTCTTGTCCCAGTGATCGAATTTCCTCGCCCTGAGCTGCTTCCTGGGACTCGCCTGTACACTTCTGTCGATTCGGCTCCTCTACTTGTCACGACCCGGTTCCGTAGGGTCGCCAAAATCGTGGGATATTTCTTGTGAGGACTTCGTATTAATTCTAAGCCAATTGGCTGAAATCTTCAAGACGTCCCGAGAGCATTGCTTTCGTCCCCCTCTTTTCGGCGGCAGACGTTGTAACTCTAAACGTACATCAAACATTTCAGTGGATGCTTGTTTATCCCCTTACCAACTTGGGCGTTTTATCGAAATTGAAGTTCTTTCAGTGATACATATAAGCCCCCGTATTCGACCTTGTCATACCGAATTCAGAATTATCTGAAAA
Organism: Spirometra erinaceieuropaei; assembly: GCA_902702965.1. NCBI lineage: Eukaryota > Metazoa > Platyhelminthes > Cestoda > Diphyllobothriidea > Diphyllobothriidae > Spirometra > Spirometra erinaceieuropaei. The sequence continues at coordinate 79,573 of CACRXP010000209.1, forward strand.
AGACAGAGATAGACATAATTGCGTTTCGGCGTCCAATCCTCATAGACTCTTCAGGGCCTGTTAGGGTACAGAGGGGTGTTATCGTTATGACAATTTTGTACGCTTCAAAATAAGCGCTGCTACCCTCTGTATTGACATGTAATTTCGTCAGAATATTTTGCGGGATCTGAAGATTGTTGCTGCAATTTTGTCGCCATTTTCTGCTTTTGTCAAAAATCTGTTGAAGTGAAAAGACTGCGTCATATTTTCGTGAAAAACAAAGTTTTTAAAAATGGAAAAAATTCAAAGACCTCACATGAGACGCCAGAGTTATTTGCTGACAGTAGAACCCAGCACACTTTCTTTACGGTTTTTTTCTTAAGCTTGGTCTCCCGCCCCTATTATTCCACGCGTAAATTTTATCAGCTCCAACCAAATCCAGCTGCATAATTTGAAGAAAAACTTCAGGTCATTTTACGTTTCTCGGATGGATTAAAGCTTGGGCAGTTTTAATGTTCAACTAACGCCGCCTACATTTGCCGACGTCCTAAGAACTTTGCTTACGATTGTACCTATTTTAGCGCTACTTTTTATTTGGTGTATTCTTGACACAAAGTCGTTCAGTTTTTGTTATTCTTTTTACGGCTTACTAAATAAGCATTTAGTTTGTTCCAATAACTCAAAATATTACAAAAACTAAAATCGAGAATCTGCACGGCCGACCACAAGTGGATACGACTTATCCAGATGCGAAGAAGTCAACTCCAATGAGCTTACCTTTTCGATCATCCCTCATCAGGACTGCCGAATGAAATACGCGAGTTATCGTAAGGCAGCAACATTGATAATGCCCGAATAAACGACTGAAATGACAGTTCGATCGTCGATTTCGAAGATGTCCACCGTGCGCTACACACCAAGATACAGCGGGCACGGTGACTTGCGTGAAGTAGTTTATAGTGGTAGTAGATTCGCGCAGCAACTACCGCATTCTCTTTTCCCCCAGTCCCCACCTGGACCCGGTGTCAAGACAGAATCAAGAAGACCGGAGGCGAGGGGGCGCAGGTGGGTTGCGCGGTCGAGTCGTCACCTTCGCGTTCCACTCCACACCCCCTGATCCACGCAGCGAAGGATCAGGTTTTTGACCCACAACAACAACAGTAACAACAACGACACCCCAACAGGGGTCAGAAGGACGAGGATGATGACTGGGCAGCCATGGCCACCCCATGTATACCCGGCGGGAACGCAAGAGTATCTACCGTCAGGGAACTGCTAACGCATACCAAGTTGCGATGGTCATGGTTTGCTGATATTGGCGTAGCACACGCTTACGGACCTTTTGACCGAATAAGCGACTAGGCGCTTATTCAAGCGCATGCGAGAGCAAAATCCTGCGAGATGAAGGCATGGAAAAGTCCATCTCCAGTGCAATTGCGACGCACTTGGCTGGCAGCAACCACCGAGCAGACGTCAACCGTGCATTTCGAGTCATCCATTACGTTCTGAACAATGCACTTCAAGTTCCTACGGCTGCCCAACCCAATTCTCTGCTTGCGGAAGGCGCCGGTTGAAACCTTCATGTTTTCCTGGCCCGATTTAGGCCCTTAGCGTCCACATTGGCATCGTGCCACGTCGCATTACAGCGACGAAGTATAAGCGTTACTCACTGGCAAATTCCACTCCAGTTTTTCCCCTACCCTTGCTCCTAACAGAATTATACTGTCCGAACTCCGTTTACCACCTCGCACATGACTACTGCTCATTGACTCTTATCGATTTTTTGCTCTACCGCAACTTATTTATACTACTGTACACACCTGAAGAGGATTAATCGAAAATGTAAGTTCGCCAAACCTGACCTTTTCGTGGGTATCACCGCAAATCTTAAACGACCCAGGTTTACTCGCCACAGGTCAAAAATAATTAATTCTTGTAAAGTCTAGTAGTAAACGTGACAGCTCACTTCACTGTTTGCTGAACTTTTCTGAAGGTCGGTGTGCACTATTTTATGATTTTGCACGTTCGGTCATTCATGCCGCTCACCAACGTATGCGGTGCTAACGCAATTAAACTTTCGCTCTTCAACTAAAGGAACATCATTAGAACTTCAAAGGAAGCCTTAAATGCAAATGAGACTTTAAACAGACATTCTTATACAGTAGGTGGGCTAACTAATAAAATGTCAACCGAAATTGCGGACTGCGTTTTAGTTAAGGAAAATTAATTAGGTATGGTTGTAAAACTAGTCGTCATGCAACATAGTTCTATAATGATTCAGCTACCCCAGGATGCCGGCTGTCGAGCGAGCTTTTTCCTGGCTGGATGCAGAAACTTTACTCTCTAAAAATGACCACTTATGTAGTATACATTTTTGTCATCGATTTTTGATGGCCTTGAAAATTCAATTATACTTCATGGAAAATATATCCGCAAATATTCATTCTTTTGCCCATTCGGTGGGAAATGACGTCTTCTTGTCTTCTTCTTCTTGTCTAAGAAGAGCATCTCCCTTCGCCAACGGGTTTCATTACATTTTCCTGGACCCATCAACGGAGGCCACACTGCTCGGATCCTACGTTATCGGGCTGTAGCAAATTTGTTTTTGGCATACGTTCGACGCAGTTCGACGGCCGCGCCAGACATTACGGCAAATCTCATTTATCGGACTCGACTTTCTGACTGCATGACGAAAGTTTTGCACAGATGAACAATAAGCTGCATGGATGACAAGAAGTGTACGCTTGAGTGTGTCGCAGTGACACTCGGAGATCGCGTTCCTCGATGCCCTTCTGCACAGACAAGAAGATGAATCTATCCAGCGTAGGGCATTCCGAAGGGAAATCCAGGCGGGAAAGTGCATTAGTTTTTACAGTTTTGTTCCCCTGAAAATTCAACGCAATTGGGATTGGCATCTAGACTGCGGCTTGTCTACTCTCCTGAAACTGTTGAAGCAGAAGTCCAGAAGCTGATAAATGTACTTCGCAAAAACGGATACCCAGAGAGATATATCCTGCGGAATTTCGAAGTGCGCAATGCAAGGCCAATCACGGCAACTGCAAAAAAGAAAAACTTTGTTATAAGACTGTCTTTCCTATGGGACGCAGCAAGTGACCTAGTGAGGCGACGTCTGAAGACAGCGATCACCAGCGCTTTCCCCGCGACGAATTTCCGCGTAGGTTTCAAAAACTTGCCTCCTCTACTCTTAGCAGGTAAATACCGCCTACCATTTCAGGCCGCTTAGATAAGAAAATCTTTCAGATAAAGACGAGGAGTTGAAAGGGTCGTGTTGATTGCGGTTTAGGTAACGATCCAGCGGCAACATTCACAGCTCCAGCTACGACTGCAAGATGAATCGGAAACATGACGCCAGCTATAGCAGACGTCCCACTTCGAAGACAGCATGCTTTTCTGTTAACACCTCACGCGTATCTCAAATCCAGAGGTGAAAGTCGTGAGCTGTGGATGGGGTGAATACCGGAACAGAGGAAATGAATGTTGCTAGAGTCGAGCGGATGGTCGAATAATGAGAGAGAGAAAGTGGATCGAAAAGGCGCGTAACGTTTGTTGACGATGATGGATAATGGGTGACGAGTGAATACTCTTTGGCCGTCTGACTTGCTACCAAGATGTGGACACTGCAGTCATACGCAAGTGAGCACCATTTAGAGGATTGTAAAAAGTGGTCAAGCTCAAATTTCATACCGAAGACCTTGCAGAGTACAAAATAGGCGGTTAGCCGTCTTGAGAACACCCTTAACAATGGTGATAAACAAGCGGGAGCCGTGAAGTGTAGGATTTTTTAAACGATAGCCTTATCAAAGCCCTGCAGGTGGAGTACGGGGTATAATTGCGGAATCGTAATGCATTTAAGCTCTTGTTAGTCACAAAAAGAGCCTAAACAGTCAATGGCGACTCTCGGCAGTGTCCAAATGCCTGCAAACAGACGGAAGATCACCATATGCAGGAAGGAACTAAAACCGCTTTTGACTGCTCTTTGATAAGAAAACGGTTGTCAGTGAGGCGGAGAGTAAACGAGAAGCCATTGCTTCGAATAAGAGAGAATATATCTTGCTGAAAGAAGTTCTCGTTAACGTGGGATTATGCTGAAGTCAAGTAATTGACAAGGATTTGCCGAAAAGGGCACTCCTGATCGGAATCTGGGCGGTAGGTAAAGAGGACGTCTCCGACGTCTGCTGAGCAGGACGGTAGTCATGTTGTAGGGAGGACCTTGTCAGTTGTCAACCAGGAGGTCCATCCGGACGAGATATTCGCATCAGGGGTGGCAACGACCTTGTTACTATCGCTAAGGATCAGTGAGAGACGCCTCCAGTGGTCGGTAAACCTGGATAGGGTGTCAACTGTGTAAGGACGCTCTATCCGCGTGTCGAAACGCACTCCGGTGAACCGGAAGACAAGATTGCTGTATTACAATACCTCCGAGGGGTATTCAAAACCAATGGCTACCCGCGCAACTTCATCAAACGGTGCATACGCAAAAGGGACGAAAGGCCTAAGCGCATGGACACCAAATTTTGGTGAGCGCTTCCGTATGTCAAGAACGTTTCGGAAGCTGTCGGCCGCCTTCTCGCACCACTCGGGGTTGGAGTTGCACACAGACCGGAGGCAACCATCAGGCATCTGGTAATAAAACCGAGAGACCCGCTGCCACGGCTAGAAACGTCTGGAGTCGTTTATCGGATCTGGTGCAGTTGCGGACAAAGCAACTACGTCGGAGAAACCGGAAGACAGCTCCGAACGAGAATGGCCGAACACGCGGCAGCGGTGCGGACAAATGACGCAAGATCTAAAGTTGCGGCCCGTTCGACGAGATCCGGCCACACACTCAAATTCGACGAGGCCAACATTCTCGCTATAGGTGACAACCGCGTGAGCCAAGTGCTGCTTGAGTCACGCTTTACTGCCCCCAGTCCATTGATAAGTTCAATGACCTTCCCATTCCATACTCGGTGCTGAGTCTTCGACAAGGCGGAGTAATTAGCCACGCGGAGAGAGCACAGGTGAACACTGGTCCCAACGCCAGGGTCGGTGGGTCAGATGGTCGAGCAACCACCACACCAACATCGAACACACGTGATGAAATTGCCCGATTAACGACGCGAATTTCGACCATTAAACAGCCATCACATCACGTGCAACGATCCCTGATGAAGGGGGGAGCCGTAAATATTCATAGGTTTGTGGTAGCATGGCGACTGCATCCTATAAATACTGCAGCCCCTTGTATATGAAGCACCGGTATCTGTTTTTGTGTCTGATGGTGGGTTCGAGCAGGAATCCGAAACGTCAGGCTAATAAAGCTCTTGTCCCAGCGATCGTGTCTCCTTCTTAAAGTCAACTGCATAGCTGACGTTTAGGGAGGAATTGATGGCCTGAAATACCAAACCAATGTTTCCTGATAGCAGCCAACAGATGTGGGGAGAGGAGCATTGATCTGAACTGCAGTTTTGACGACAACACGCTCTATGAGGCAGATGCAGACTGAAACAGTGATAGGGGAAGAAATTATAATAGGTGTTCGTTGTGTTCACTGTCTGACCGGTCCCGTCACATGATGTCTCCCTCCTAGAGTCGAAGTTACGAGACGAGAGACAGCAAAGAACATTGGCGTCAGGGGTGATGTGGTATCAACAAGTGACGGCTGTGTTCAGCCGAGGTGGAGTCTTCCTGACCTAACTGGACGGAGCTTGATTCTCCCTTTGTCTAAGATCAGTTATATCTTGAACCAACTTCACTCTGCGCAACTTCAAGTGTAAAAGAAAAGCAAAAACCGAGCTGGAATTCCGGACGGGTAGCCATGCACCCCTCTAACTAGAGCGGTCACAACACGACTCTACGGACGACTGAAAGTTTGAATGGCTGAAATGCAGGTGTTTTAAACGAAATAGACGGGGCAGTGTAATATGCGCGAGGACCAAGACACTTTTATATCCTTAGACAGTTTTAAGACGAATAGGAGTTCGCGCATTTCAAGGAAGGCAGATTATATTTGCGCCAAAGCCTTCTCGGACGACAGCCCAGCAGCCGACTTTTGAGAAAAATGGGAAACAGTAATTTAAGTACCGTTTTCCCGGAATACATCTGATCAAGGCAAAAATGACAAAAACAGCAGAATTTAGTGACATCAGAAGATCTCTTGACCTCCTGTTAAACTGCATATGCCATTGTGTATTTTTAAGGTAAATTGTTCAGTTAGAGAGCGACATAGGGGGTCGTAACCTGATAGATTGATAAAACATGGATTGTTTGAAGAAGAATTACCGACGAAGATATGGGAGACTTGAGGGACCATTTCTGAATTATTAGCCGTCGTCAGCCAGTCACACCCAACCCCGAAGTGTGGAACACCTGGACCTCGATTCCACGACCTGTTAATTAGAAGTCCAACGTCCCTAACCACTGAGCCAAGTGCTCGTTGTTTTGTCATTTGCGATTGGGTGCATACAATGGTAGGAGGGCTCTCACTGATCGTCTTACCATGAGAAAGCCCCAAGGCACAACGAGACGAGTGAACTCCGTAGCATCATCGGTGAGAGCTCATCTACCGTTTTGTATTCCCGACCGCAACGGACAAGACAACGAGCCCGTGGCTCAGTGGTGGGGGGCGTTGGACTTCTAACCAGCAGGTCGTGACTTTGAGCCTCGGGGGCTGCATACGGCGGGGTCGGATGTGGCTGACTAATGAGGGCTTATAATCCAGAAATGGCCGCTCCAGTCTCCCCTGTCTTTGCTGGTAACATCATTCTGCCTATATTACGATCGGCTGTGCGGCTGCCAGTCGGGCTTGAGAGAGAGCCGCAAGACGCAGCGGAACGAGTAATTCCTGTAGCGCGATCGGTGAGCGAAATCCTATCAACACGGAATGTTGGCCTGATACGCGGGTGCGCATGGCGTGGGGGGAAGGGAAGGGAAAGGCGAAGTTCGGATTACAGTGAAAGTCTGTTGGGCGTGACTAAAACTGCCACACGCAAAACAGCAGTCCGTCGTGCGGGGTCGGGGGCCGGGGGAGAAATGAGAGGACGGGTGTGGTAATGGGGCTGCATCCATTCCCGATCTTTACCATAGCAGTGCGAGGCTGATAACATAATCAAATAATTGACGACACGAGGGAATTTCGAATTACTCCGTGCAGGCGACATTCAGCACACCGTGTCTGCCAAGCAAACAGGGTGAAATCTAAGAACCGTGACCGACGTTTCAGAGAAACAACAACGTTACGGAATAGATAATTAAGAATTATAATGGCGAGGCCAAGTTTAGCCCGAGGTCCCCTAATTTGCATAAACCACGCTTCACCATCTCGGTTGCAAATTGCCGACATTTGGCACGGCAGCGGAGGTGGTTACACATGAAAGGGAACCAGAAAAGGAGCTCAAGGTCAACAGACTGTCTCGTTTAATAAAAGTGCCGACTAATTACGAAAAATAGATTTTGTTTTCAGGTCGAAAATGTGCCTCACTAAGGTTATCACTTGAGTATTATTCATAGTTGATGTGGCGTGATAATGTACGACCCATTTTGTTGATATCGAAAATTAAGGAGTGCATTATTTTAGGCTAATATGCTGGTGGGTTCGCCTTCACCACAATGACCACGTATACATATTTTTCTGAATGCAGCGAATGACTTGACGGCATATGTAGTTATTTTTGGACAAATGATGACGAGGTTGGGTCCTGCAGCCCCATCTGAGTGATACCACATGGTTAGCTTTATACAAAATTTTGGCACATGCGATTAAACTCGCGTCCTCCGGCGGGGTCTCGTATCTCAGGTGGTTAGAGCGTCGGCTGTACTAAAGCCTTCCCCTTACTGTTGTGGGTTTGAATCCTACCGAGGCGCCGAGTTTTTCACAGTTGGGTTAATATGAAGTATTCAAAATCTGCCGAAATATCCATGAAACGTGGATATGCTGACTTTACAAATATCATGTATTTACATCTTCCTCACCATTTTAATCCAGGGCGTGACGGTGCCATGGGGGAGGATGGCTTACAGTGCGTAACCGATCTCATGAATTGTTAGCCGAAATTCTGGAATGCCTTTCCGATTAGGAAGGATTTCTTAGGTGGGATTATTATACTGATTATCATGCAGCATAACCCTATATTATTTCGGACTTGCTAGGATGTTGACTTTTGAATGCATTTCTTCTTGACCTCATGCAGAAGCCACACTCGATAAAAATTGACTACTTAAGTAGCATGAATTTTCTCTATTGATTTTCGATGGTCATATAAATTCAAATGCATTTTATAGAAAACATGCACAAAATGCGCTTTCTTTTGCTAATATGGATAGGAATCGCATTGTCTTCATATTTTATACCCGAAGAACGTGTATATTTGGGTTTTAAAAAGTTTCCTTATTCCCGATTAATTTTTAACCTGATCTGCCATTGCATCAGCGGTTAGCAATTTAAGTCTACAAGGTGCAAGCTTTCCACGTAAGGAAAATCATATATTCCTCTATGTCTTTAAAAAGACACCACATTGAGTTCATAAAATTTTGCAATGGATCCGAACTGTCTTGTACATTTCAAAAGGAACATTTTTAAACGGACATGTGCGGTCTTGCATGCATAGACATCGCACGGTCTTAAACATCTCATAATTAGCAACTTTTTAAAAACCCAAATATACAATTTGGTGAAAGAACAGTCAACTACGGCCAATTTAGACGAGTGTTGTTTTTGTCATAAATCATAGGACAGCTTGATTGGCAATTACGACGATGTTCATTGCGTGTTCCACAGCAAGGTGAACCGGGAACGGGAAATTGGGCGTGAATTAGGTTATAATGAGAGTTATATAACTTGCGCATCATCTACCGCACTTTCTCCTCCTCCACAACCTGGGCCGACAGTCAAAACATAGTCAAAAAAACCGGTGTCGGGAGAGACCGCAGGTGGTTAGCACAGTGAAAACCCCCACCCACACAAACCAACGCACCCACTGGTTCACGTGACCAGGATTTTGAACAACAACAAAAAGAGGGGGGGTTCGGTTCCCAAATTGCGTGGCGTGAGCCGGCAACTGGGCACGTAACCAAACCCCAAATGTCGGCAATTGTAGTGGGTGCGCATTTCCGATAACACCTTACAGAATCCAATGTTGCTCCCGTGGTGTCACAGCGCATCTACCCTGTGACCGGTTTTGGGGGCACATATGAACAATAATAAACAGTTGATCACACTTAAAACCCTGACGATCTGAATATTTCCCCAGACGTGCCTGTCTACCTCTTTGGGAGCTGCATATTTTGAAGATTCTGAAGGCAGCTGCGTTGCTAACAGATAGAAATTGTTGATTGGATCTGGTTTTGCAGACGTCCCTGAGATAGCTAAACCCCGACGGCCTGTAATACGGGGATGGTGGTAATGGGGATTTTACGCGTGGGGCAGTCGGACAGACCAGTGAGATGGCTGTGAAATTGCTGTGAAGAAATGAGTTAACCGAGGTGTGCGATAAAATTTAAATAAGCTGAAACTGAAGCGCCAATTATGAAAATACGGTAGAGAACCAACCAGCCAATCGAAAATGACAACGCGTGATTAAAGTGGTCAACGTGTGCAGCGGCACCTGATGAAGATTATACTGAAGTATGCTGAAATAGCAAAACTGCACAATGCCGAAAAGGAAAAGGACAGTCTGATGCTCGGGTTTAGACGTGTGCTTAGTCTTAGTGTTTGGGTTAGTGTGAGGATCTGGTCTAGGGATAAGGTAAGGGTAGGCTTTGTCCTCACTCTAGCCCAAAACGTAACCGTAGACCCAACACTAACCCTTACTAATAACCCTAACTCCTAACCCTAAACTCTAACCCTGACGCATAACCCTAACCTTAACCCCTAACGCAGACAACTCGAAGGTTAGAAGGAAATGGCAAACACCAATTCAGCGAACTTACCGTGCCAGCAAAAGTTACACTCTGACAACTTGTCCTGTTTCTCGTCCTTCCTCGCTGGCCTTCCCACGCTCGTATCAGCAAAGGCCAATTTTTCGAAAGCAACATCGCTGTGGATGGCAAGTCGCGCTTAAACGCCAGCCTAAAAACAAGTTGTCAATCCCGGGTTTTCTTTCGACTAACTGTCGATCGATATTTAACAAAGCCCATGATTTGGAATTAGTGCTGTCAACCAAAGAACATGGCAAAACAGGAGTAATTTGCCTTCAGGAGACGTGGTTGAATAGCCATATTGACTCGGAACTAATCACTCCTTCGACATTTTGTTGTTTTCGAAATGATAGAGCATCTCCAACAGGCAGTAGAGGTGGAGGAGTGGCCATTTTTGTCAATCAAGACTGGTGTATAAATTGTAAGCCCCTGTTTTCATATTCTGGTGATTTAATTGATGTAATTGCTGTTATCTGTAAGCCCCATTTGTTAAATAGCTTTAAGGATATTATGTTTGTCAGTATTTACATCCCCCTTCCACAAATGAAGGCTCTCTGGGCCGTTTTTTTGACTTCCTCACACAAAAACTTGCTTCATTATCCTCAGACCATCATATTTTTTGTGCGGTGATTTTAACCGTGTGAGTTTTCGGCCCATTACCATTCTGGGTTTTGATGACCTTGTTTCATTCAATACACGGGCTGATGCCCCTCTTGATCACATCTTGACTAATTACCCAAAGCTTTTTTGTATAAAAAATAGAGCTCCACTCTCCGGGTCTGATCACTCAGTGCTACTAGGACTTCCAAAAGTATATTCTACCTCTAAGCGTCAATTGCTTACAAAACCCGAGAGGAAAATTACTGTTCCACTTACTGCAGAGTTCGATTACTAGTACCATCCCAACTTTTCTAGCACTACCAAATGCTGAATTATGCTCTAATTATCTTACGCTATTTTTGAATCACATTTTTGATATTTGTTGTCCCCGTGAAACTGTTATGGTCAGGCCTGACAGAATCTCCTCACCATACCTCAAATACTTGAGACGTCGCAAAGAAACCTTCTACAAACTAGGTCAGCGTGACAAGGTGAAGGATATCAATGTTTTAATAAAGAACGAAATTGCCAGACTTAACGGTTTATTCGTTAGTCAACTTTTTTCTACTTCATCCACCCCCTCCTCTCCTTTTCGTTCTGCTGAACTGTGGAGGAATCTCAAGCGTCTCACTGGTCAACGTAACATACTTGAACCCATTGACGTAGATTTAAACTCTTTAAATCGGAATTTTATCTGTACTTCTAACGACTCCCATTTTCGCCCAAACGAAATTTACCTAACACCATGTGACTTTACTCCTGTGACTGTGACAACAGTGGAACACCATCTCAAAAAGATTCGCGGGTCAACGGCGGCTGGGCCGGACGGTGTCACTCCTTTTCTCCTTAAGTCTTGCTGTTTGCAGATAGCTCCCGTCTTGACCCACCTTATTAATCTATCCTTCATAGAGTCCAAGATTCCTGACTCCTGGCGTAAAGTAAGAATTACTCCAATCCCTAAAAAATCTTTAACTTTTGCTCCTAAATCTTTCCGTCCTATTGCCTGCTCTTCTGCACTCCTGAAACTTACTGAACGAGTTGCATTAGATTCCCTTAAGTACTCCTCCGTCAATTTTTCTGATCCTCTACAATTTGCATACAAGGCAAAGCGTAGCACCTTGGATGCTGTTGCTTTAGTTGTTCATTCAGCTTTGAGAGACTTAGACCAGCGATGCCGTGCATATGCATGTGCTTTTCTCGACTACTCATCCGCCTTCAACACTTTTCCGCGCCAACTCCTCCTGACCAAAGCAGCTGCGTGCGACACTCCGAGCTAGGTTGTCTCTTGGCTTAGAGATTATTTTTCCTTCCGCACTCAGTTTTTCCAGTCGGGAAAGAGAAAATCTTCTATTCTTCCAAATAATTGTGCAGTTCTACAAGGTTCCATCTTATCCCCTCATCTTTTCTCCCTATATACTGATGATTCGAGATGGCCAAACGACTGCCTGTATGTTAAGTATGCCGATGACATGGTCGTAGGCCACCCACTCAAAAACCTAACTCATTTGCAGTCTTTAAAGGATGGCTTAGATCACGTCTCCGCATGGTCGTCGAATAATGGACCCCTACTCAACAATCAGAAATCAGTACAGTGTGTGTTTCGATTGCGACCCTCTCCCATTCCTGAACCATTGGATATTCTTCCCAATGAGGTATCTTTTTTCCGGTACCTAGGTGTTACTTTATCCTCAAATCTCTCTTTCTCTCTTCATATGGAAACCCTTTTAACAAAAATTCAAAAACTTGTTTATTACATTCGTCGTCTGCGTTCATATCACACACCCCAGTCCTTAATCTGACGATTTATAGATGGCTGTATCCTTCCACTCATTCTTTATTGTTCTCCAGTTATTTTTCCAGCTTTACTTAAAAAAGATCTAATTATTTTTAAACGTGTCATTCGAATGCTCGCCTCTGCTGCTGGTGTTTCCTATCATCTTTTAGTTGATATCATCGTGCAGCGACACTTCAACTCGGTGGAGCAATTCGCTGACCGAATTCTGAATGACACCGTCCATCCCCTTCATAATGAGTTAATGGCTGCGAAATCCTTACGCCCCATGCGTCGATGCTTCCGCCACATCCGTTGCCGCACTTCGGCCTATCGGAATTCCATACTGCCATTTCTAGCCCGGTATCTCACCTGCAAAGATGTTGAAAAACAAAAACTAAAACTCGATCTTGGATCATAAAGTCCTTTTTTCTTCATATATAATCATGTCCACCTGTCTGTCAAAAAACCTGTTAATTTCTATGGTAATCACTGTGTACTGGAGAACCGTTTTTGCTGAAAGTTTTGAAAGTTATTTTCAAAATAAAGCAGTCCTCTCTCTCTCTACTCAAAGCCAGTCAGTAGCCCAACGGTGTTGTGTTTTGTATGTATGACTGCACAATCAGATCTTACCAAATCGTAAAATTTCGCGTGTGTTCCCAAGGTCCATTTTTAATAAACTAACTTTTCTCGAATACATTTATTTCGGTGCTTTCTTGATTGGTTTGCAACGCGCTATTTGGAACATGTGTTGTAGAAATTAGATAAAGAAAATTGTTTCAACAAAGTTTGCGCTCTGCAAACGACTCCGTTCCGAGGCGAATCACATGAGGATACCTGCTCTCGCATAGATTTGCGAATATACGGTAACTAAGTTTGCCCTCAGCATAGCACAAATGATCGCAATTTCTAAATATCAAAGGTCTGGTTGAGTGTTCTCATTGCCTGTTCATCTGCCGGCTGTTTACAACCAAATGACCCGGGCTCTTTTTTTAGGGCGGGCAGCCTACGTCGTCCACTTGGTTCCGAACTGCCTCATCTTTAGCATGAAACGCATTTTAGTACTGATATCAATTAAGTAGCAGTTATTTCTTACCCTGCAGAGTGCCTAGTAGGCGAAACAACGCCCCCGGGGTACTGCTGTCAAGGCGTGAAATTTGATTTCCCGGCCTAGTGAATTCCTTTCGAGTGCAATGCCACAGCAGTCACTAGTATCCTACGGACTTTCATTTTGTCTGAAATCCAAATTAATGTCCACTTAATCAATAACAGAACCATACTATGTTTTGAGTTTTATTTTTTGTCCGATTTTACGCACCGTGCGACTCGGTCGGCTTAAACAGCACAATATTCGTCCGGATGCGCGCGGTCATCCACTCGAATTCATTCCGAGGTGACAAATATATGACTTGCAATTTCGTCTTCATAAAAGCCATTAGAATCAAAATAATAATTTCCACCAATTCTCCACCCTCTCAAACTAATTTTCAACTTCTTTTGATGTGTTGCTAATAGACTTGCCTCCATTCTTTTCTAGTTTGTTCCACGTAAATTCCCCTGTGAATAGATGGAAAAATGACAGTTTGTTCGTTATGGTCGACGATGTTCACTGTATTCTCCACAGTAGGGTAAGCACATGTACGGGGACATGCGCGTAATTTATTTTAGACTTGGACAGCATCTACCGCACTCTATCCTCCCCGTACTTGGACCCTATGTCAAAACAGAGTCAAAAAGACCGGACGTAGGAGAGGGCGAAGGTGGCTGGCAGGGTGAAAACCCACACCTAGGCGTACCTCCACACCCGCCGGTTCACAAAATACACCTGAACAGGATTTTAACTAACAACGACAAGAGCGACGGTGGGCGCGGCCGGAGCCGCTTCTAGGCGCGCCACCACACTTAGCTCATTCCTCTTGGTTGGAGTTCCATAAAAGCCGCATTAAGACGGAGCCATTGCAGCCTAACTCTCAGACCACTAGTCCGCCATCCCACACAAACACAGTCTGGGCCGACTGCGATGTCCAAGTTGCCCCGTCAGTTGGGAACCTGCCAAGCCACAGTTTTTAGCGAATCGTGATAACTTTAAGCGCGTCAGATTGTCGTTAGGGAGATGCGTCGGCTCCTCGACCTCAGCCTCTGTTCCCATTCCCAGGACCCAGCCACTGTTCGAGCAGGCCAGTTGTATGTTGCGGGTAATGGCCGCAGTGGTTAACAGAACTGGAGAGATCGTCAGTACGATCCACATGCACGACCTGGCCCACCAAACGCACACATTAGGACTGCGCACACAAAAAGTGAGAACGCTGTGTTCTCACATTCAGTAGCAGAGACACACGGAGAAAGGAGTTAAAGGCACACTTCCCACTCACGTGAGAGGTACCCGTGATGTGCTATGCGGGCGCGTGTTGGTGGGACAATGCATGGTAATGTGGTCATGTATGCAGTGATTTTCTGCTGGTTTGTATGAATGTACATAAGATCTAGTGGATCCTTGCGGTCAATGAATGTTCGGGGGGCAGTGTGGACAGTGCAGGCGGATGCGGCTGGTGTATGTTGATGCTCAGGGCACTGGTTTACCAGTCTCTTTGAGATGAATTCTCAAGTGACCGATCAGGCCGATGTGCAAGGTGTAGGTGCGTTCGCAATGAGGACAGGTTGGAACCGAGTCCACGTCGCCGTAGGTAGGGTTTGGGATGGCGAATTTGTGCGTGGTTGACGGGGCGTCAGGAGCGTCTCGGTCACATATAGTTTTGAGTTTGACGGCTATGCTCCTTGCCTGATCCCTAGTCCCTTCTTCATCCTGATTTTGACACAGGTAGTCTGAGCGACTTAGCAAAGGTATTCGGCGGTCTGCTGTGGTAGCAGGTTGGAAGACGGTCATTCTATTTCAAAACTAGCCCATGTTGCTTTCTAATGGCCAACTGCTCAACAGCGTGAAGTTTTGCGGAGATAACCTCAAAGAATTCCCACCCCAATCCGTCTAACCATTGAAATAAATGCTCAAAAGTTGAGATCAAAGGGCGCGCCCCAGCTTCCAAAGTCGGAAATATTAAAAGTCACCCCGACTTATGAGATAAATCTGAATTTTAGGGGCTGGTCTGGCTGAAGTGGAGGTTGGAAGGGAGCAGTTAATTGTGCCTTAGCCCTTTTCGGGAAACATTCTATTGAGGACTACCTTACCTCGTCTGTTTCCCTGTTGATGATGTATACTGATGTCACTTGTCAGCCTTGTAAGCCTAGGTCATAGTTGATTAACCATGGCTCAGTCTACAGCGATCTCATCTCAATGGTTGGAGAACATGATAATCTAAATGAGGCAGCATGTGGACTGCAGGTCAGATGAAACTGAGTTCGGATGAAACAACAAATATGAAGGGCTATAACCTACTGAAATAGATATAATAGGTATTATTCCTAGGCAACGGATATTTGGGTGCCATCTGCCGATTGTTACGAGATCTTCCCTTCATTGGTGTAATGATTAAGCTTATAATTTCGCAAATTATTAGGAGCTGGGCTTTGTGCTAAGTGTCTGGAATGTGAGCATTTTAATTGACGACAGTCAGCTACTGCGGGCTAAGTTAGCACTGTAAACTTTGTAAACCAGTAGAATTATAAGTGAAGAAGAAGGGTGGTCGAGTTCTCAGTCTTCTGACTCGTGCAGGAGTTCATCGCTGGAGGTAGTAACAGCGGTATAACAAGCGACAGTTATAGAACGTGTAAGTTAATCATCGATTGATGGCGAAAGACTGAAGGTGACTGCGCAGGGCTGTATACGCCGGAGTCAGATTGATAAATCGACTCACTGAGTTCTCATCCGAGGCCCAGGCCTTAATCAATACTCGGCCTGTTTTGTTTCCGACGCGGGCTATTATCTGGGATGGCTTCGGGGTTAAACTCATGACCCATTTCATAAGTGTGGGCGGCCACCTGTGATAATGCGTCAACTCCTCGCAGAGCCAGCTTATGTCAGTGTATGCACGATCAGGGCATGTTCCGGTGCTCGACCACCCTCCTTCTTCTTCTTCTTCTTCTTCTTCTTCTTCTTCATCTCCCTCTTCTTCTTCTTCATTATCATCATCGTCATCATCATCATCGTCATCATCTTCTTCATATTCCTCTTTTTATTCACTTATGCATACACCTAGAAATCGAACTTTTGCCTTCCCAATTGGAACTGCTATATCTAGCAGACTCGCAATAGTTCAATCGCAGGCAATAGGTAGCTTAAGATACACATCTCGAGTTCGCATACCAGAAATCGCACAACGAGGGCTATGCGACCCAATAAGGAGCCGAATCCCTGTCAGTCGCTCCATGCAGTAGCAAAAACGTCGGCGAAACATGTGTCTGGGCTCCAAGCTAGAATCCACTTATAATGTACGACATAAACCCCTCCCTTGTGAAGGCCTACAATTATTAATCCGATTAATACACCGTAACATTAGGAAATAACGACGTAATTTGACGCTTACTTGCCTATCTGTCTAAAAAATGTTAAACGTCTACTTTGTTTGACAGCATTTTTTTCTTGACCATGCAATATCTTAAAATGATTATTCGTTGCAACGCAAAATCACATGCATATGGGCTATCAGAGTTGGAACGTAATATTCTGAGCATTCCTCGAGCATTCCTGGTCGAGTATCTGCTTGTGGAAGATTCTTACTTACATTTTTGTATGCTCTTCTAATTAGCCTGGATAGAATTTTAAACTTTTATCAAATATCATTCTTATGAATCATTTGTTTTTATATGCATCGTAGTAGAGATCCTTTCGCTGAGAAATACCTACGCACCCCACGGTTAAATTCACATGCAATCGATTCATATCTGACTGAGCGAACAAATAAAAAAGACTTGTAGTCATTTAACCTCTATACACTGCATGGAGCATGTAATAGCCTGGTTCTCTGATGAGGATGTTTCACGGTTTGTGGGTCTTATTACTAACCAACAGAAGTGTTCATTCCTCAGGCAGTCATTAACAGTCCCCCGCGTTGACAAACCACATAAATGCTTATGGAAAATGTTTCGGTTTGCTTAAAATTCACGTCTACTAAGGGAGACAGACAGCTACCTCTTTTCAAATGCAGTTCTTTTGTTGAGATAAGCAGCGGTTGGGAGAGATTCCAAAATAAGAATTCGGAGTGTACGCCAACAAGGCATTTATTTCCTCTGAAAGTATTACTACTGGCGCTGCATCAGTAAGACATTAATGTTGCATTAAAGGGACGCTTTCACTGCCGAGCTTCGAGTCTGCCATGAATAATCAAAAACGTGAATTTCAAGGAAGGGTCATCAGGCCGTAACAATTTTAAAAAGAGTTGAAACAGAATCTTGTGTATTTTAATTTTCAGGCATGTCCTAATTGTTAAAGAAACGGAAATTTCGGTTGTTGTCAAGGCTAACCGTGTTCAGGGCCCCAGTAGGCGATTAAATATTGACGAAATAACAATAATTAGGAAACAATAGTAAAAAAAGCCCAGGTGATGCGACAGTACCAGCAGCTTATCAGCAAGATCTTAGAACCTGCTCCAAGTCCTTTTTGTGTCGCGTAAAAACAGCTATGTGCGCCGATCTGTGTTTTTTCCAGAAATCGATAGCAGCTCTGGGTGCTGTGCCAAGACGGTTGAACCTGAAAACGCAGGACGATGCCTCTGTTCTTAATATGACATTATGACGCGTCTTTAATGTACCCATGACCAATACAATTACATTGTTAGGAATTCTTTTGATTTTCTAAGCTGACTTTTTTCGGTATGCCAGCGTTGATTGTGTTTTTAAAAGGTAGGTGGAAAACACATTTTCAATTTGAATGATATTCATTGTTGACAACTGGATCTCTACACTCTTTGCTCTATTGGTTTTAATACAAACAACTCAGAACCAGTGGTCAAATCAAGTTCGCATGACCTAAATGGTAAGCAGCTATTTAGTTTTCTACGGACGATCAATTTACGCACTTTTTATCCTCGAGCAGAGATTAATTGTTATTTCAGTGTTTTAATGACTGCGGTAAGCCACATCACTTACTCAGCCTACTCTCTGCATCCGGCGAGTCACAAGTGACGAAAAGTCGAATTTTCTTGGTCCAGAGGCAGCCATATGATGGTGTGTGCGACAGAATACTCGACCGGAATCCGAGAGGCCGGTGGTCGGCTTCGTTTTAGGCCAAAGGATTTCTTACCAGCGAAGATGGTGGTTCCACTCAAGCAGTCAGTTTCATGTAGGAAATAGTGGTTTATTGTCCGCTAAGACACGACAGAGTCACAGAAGATGCTACCGATTACCAACAAATACACGCCGAAAAATATTTTGACCAAAAAATTTATGTAGGCACACGAATACGCCCCGTAACAGTGCCTTCAAATGGAGTCGACGGCTCATAAGCGAAATGCAGTCATTCCCACTGCAAAAAACGGCAATAATTAAGTCAAAGACGGTTTCGGGTTCGAGTGTTTTCACATTTTGAAAAAGCAAATAGTTAGGCGTAATCAAACGCCCCATTAGGCCTATTTGCTAATCTGACATGTAAGGTAGTGAAACAACGCAAATTGATAAACGACGTGAAAGAAAATGAGGAACTAATTCCGAGGAAGGGGTATTATTTTAATCGTTTGAGCTTAGTTAAGACCCGGCATTTGATATAGACCCTAGTTGCCATTTAGCTGGTTCTATATAAGTAAATCCGTATTTCGCAGATTCTAAAGTCTGCAGCACAATTAACCGTTCACACCTAGTTGTGGGAATGGCTTTATTTGTGGGCATTTGTGGTTGTCATTTGAGTCACCTCTTCCACATAAGCTGGGGTTCTAGTTTTTACATTCAGAATTTTCTCACTCTGTAATAACCAATCTGCTTTTTTGCTGCAGTGATTGTCTTCATCAGAGCAACTATTCTAGTGATCTGCTGATAAAAACTCGCTCATCTCTCATTGGCGGCTCTGAGCACCAATGTGTTTCGAGGCGTGCTCACTCAAACAAGCATTCATTGTGAATTTTCTTTTAAGACCTTAAAGATGTCCTATAGTTTTTTATCGTCACCAACTGGATAAAAAGAAGAACTTTATTTCCTAACTCTGAGGGGAACTCTTCCACAAAGCATGCACTCTTCAAACGAACAGGAGGACCCACTTACGGACGTGCGTAATGGCTCAGAGATTTTTGACCAGACGGAGCCGGATAATGAAAGACCCACTCGTCTGAGTAACAACGGAACCTGTGAGATTCTGGATTTTTCTATTTGCGTTTTAAAACAAATTTATGACCGAAATTGAAAAAAACGTTTGTCTAACGCGCTGTGCATCCAAGTACCTTCTTTAAAATAAGGAAACTGCATGAAGTGATGAAGAATGCAAGTTGTCAGTGTAAGATTGAAATCTTCGTAGATAGACAAGCTTGCTCTAGCTAAAAAATAGAATGCGCACCCTGCTTTAGCACACTGAAATTAATAAAATCCGACATCCAGCGTTCCGCTGCTGATGCAAGAGTTAAGTTAATACATTCCTGTTTGAATTCCTTTGATTTCTAACATTAAGTTATAGCGAGCTACTGACAGAATGGATTATGCGATTTTGGACTTTGTGTTGGTGGTGATGGTGGTGGTGTTATTGGCAATGCGGAAGGTTCGCTTTCGTCGCGATTTAAATTTAGAGTGGTCTAGCCATTTTCAGACGGCTAAATTATCTACAGTTGTTTTTTAGAAGATCGCTTTAACCTGAAATATAGGCACCCCCACGTGAACGCAGAAGCACTAACTCTGCTCCAACGTCATTGTTTAATGCTGCCAATAATGCCTGCGAGAACGGCACCTGCAGAACAAAATCCCTCCTCTCCCAGTAATGTCACTGCATATTAATGAACGTCTTTTTGATCCGTGCATTTCCTACTAACCCCTGGATCGTTTAAGTACTAGACTTTGTTTAAGGATAAGCTTCTGGTCCATTTCAGAAGACGTAGAGCTCCCTTATGTTGCCATGGAAGCCCACAACGTTTTTTTGTTTCAGCCTCATGTTAAACGCGCCCATTAAGCTAATAAGTAGAGTCAGCACGCTGCTCAATGAAACATTTTCGTGTTAAAGGGTTAAATGTCGGTTGACCATTCAAGGTATTGTAGTAAACATATCATCGACGATATTGTTTCCGACGCCGATAAGGAAATGAAGACGCTTGCTCGATGAAAGCAGGCAGCAGACATGTAAACGCGGGCTCCAAAGGCGGGGTGTAATATTTCAGTATTGTCCTCACTATATTGTACACATCCCCGCTGGATGATTTATGTGAATCTGGAGAGTAACAGAAGATTGCTGAAAACGTACCGGCTGTCTCAGTGGGCAGTATTATCAGGCCTCCCCAAAGTATGGCTGACGACGTTGAAGATTAGTCGGCATCCGCGAGAAAGACTTAGGCTGTGGTGAGTAAATTTTCTTGATATTAGCATAATTTCAGGTCATGCGCTGTGTATAAGAGCACATGGCTGCTCGACGTAAAGAAGACGACTAAATGCACTGGCATTACAGCCGTAGTTAGGCAAAGTCGCTTAAACGTAGCCATCATCATCATCAACATAATCGTCATCATCATCATCATTCCGTCAGAAAGCGTTGAAACTGATTTAGAAAAGACGTAAGTCTGTGTGTAGATATTCATTCGCAGCGGACAAAATGGATCTACGAGCATCCTCCACAACCATATTTTGCCTCCCACCGAGACGGGAGTATGATAGTGATAATGGTAGAGTTTCGTCATGGGGACATTTATGTCTCTTTTGGTGGCTGTAGCCAGTAGGTCAGTGAATGAAATGGTATCGTTGCATAAAATGCCCTCAAAGTTTGTTTTGATGCCTAGTGTCGCCATCATTACGACTCGACTTTTTCATCGCGACCCTTATTCTGGCTGGCTTCAGAATTAAAGGGTGAACTAAAGTTGTTTCCCTGTATTTAACTGGGCAAACCTTTGACTGAGTTCAGCAGTTTACCAATCAGCATTCCTCAGGCAGGTCGCACCACTTTTGTTTTCAGAATGTCCATCGAGAAAAGGAAGTATTATTCTTGTTACAAAAGGCGAAAAAGCTTCGTATTTTTGCTCCGACAGGTCAGTGTATCTGTGTGTGTACCCATTCCTGAGCAAAGAAATATCTGATCTTCAGCTACAGAGAATGGCAGGTGGAGAGGCAGTGAAGATCTTCGGTTTGATTAAATGCCTACGACCCATCTCGTAGAACCCAATGGTGGAACAGTTGCGTCATTGTATCTGTGCATAGGTTTGTTTTTCTGGTCTCAGCCGGTGGTCAGGGTTATGGTTGACTAAATGAAGGCAAACAAGCCCGACGCAGTTCTGTATTAATCTTCCCCCAGACTCTGCCGTCTCCTGTCTAAATAATTTCAAAAATTATTCGCTTGATTATTATCTGGATTTCATGTACCAGAAAACTCATAGGGGACGTTGGAGGACACATTGATGAGCCGAACCCCTCGCAGCTGTGTCACGCAGCGGCAGAATATCGGTGAAACACGATTGCAAAGATGCAGCGACAGAGAATGACAGGTGGTAGGGCACTGATTGACCTCGGTTCGATGAAGTACTTAGGATCCATCTGGTAGACCCCAGTGGTAGACCACTTGCACCAGATGTTGGAGCGCATCTTTGTGTTTCCGGTCCCAACAGATGGTCAGGCTTATGATTGGCTCATTGAAGGCAGATAAGTCCGAGACGGTACTGTATTAACCTGCTCCACCCACGGATTCTGTCATCTCCCGTTTGATGCATATATATATTGCTAGAAGCTGTACGACCACCTACGATCTCACGTTTTCATAAAGGCTTGTTTTACGAATTTACAAAGCCAATGCCTAGTATCTAAGTGATGCAATGTTGCATGCGCATTCGAGCAACCGCCTTTTAAGGCTAAAACCATATAATAAATAGATAATATTAATAATCCAAATAGGTAACTATAAGGTGCACGACACACAGGTAGATGACAACGCCAAAAATATACCCTGAAATTTAGTGGGATTGTGAATATCATTAAGCATTCACACTTCCTATTGTTTGAAATTTCCTTCTCTTCCTAACTAAGTTAAAACTTGCCAGCGACGCTTTATTCAAAGTCCGGTTTTTTTGAAAAATGCTTTTGGCTTATCTTTTAATCATCGCTCTGAATTTATCTACCAAATGACAGCCTGCGATAAGACTTTTTGCAGAAATGTACCTATTTTCTTTGTCTTCTTGCTCCCCGTCCTGTGTGTTGCCCCGCCCGTAAGACCCGTTCTACCATCGTTCAACGTATGACACGGTCCATAGGTTAGCTCAAGTTGATTTTGGGTCCTACACACTATCGTTGCTCATGCATGGAACTGCTAGATAATTCCGTGAATTCCCATTTGATTGTTTTGCAAATGCAATTTCTGCATGCTGTTCACTTTCTCAAACGACATCAGCAAAGTTTTATGGGAATTTATTATCAGGGGATAGCCTGTTGGAGGGCGTAAATTAACCTGATGGCACAGTTAATACTGGATAGTTTGAAAGTCGCGAACCACGGATTCCATCATGGGTTTCACAGCTGACTTGTGCTGCATCTATCGCACTCTCCCCTTCCCCACCCGCCTGCCTCTGATGACAGCACGGCTTCAAGATGTATGCGGGCGCAGTGGAGTGCTACACAACGACTCGATTTCCAAAGTATCTTTTAGGCTTTCCGCAGTGGCAACTCCCATCCCACCCAAGTAGGAGTTCCATAAAGGACCCGCTGAAGAGGGGAACAATGCAGCCGGGATCTTCGTCCTGAAAAGAGGGCCCAGTTGCCTTGAAAGCTGCCAGGCTTACAAGCCACATCGAAAGCCACGTTGTGGTGGTCTTTAAGCTCGTCAGGTTTTACTTTTCTTAGTGCGGAGTGCCGGATTGCTCGCGAGGATGCATTCACCCCGGAGGTGACTTTACGTTCGCTCCTACCTCACTTGAGCTCATCAGTCAACAATTAATAAGGCTGAATAACTTCGCTATCCTTAGAACATGATTACTTATAATGACGCTTTGCTGATCCCTAATTAACAACTAAAAATATAGCCATAATAACTATAATAATGATGTGTACTATGTCATGATGATGTATGTATGATAGTTTATTGGATATTATGTATTTTATAGTCATAAAGTGAAAAACAGGCATCCCAAGAGATATAATTAGGAGGATGGAAATCTTTGGGAAACAGTTAACTTTCTTGTGCAAAATTTCCGAAATTGGTTCCCCAGCTCGTCTTCAGACAACGGGCGGGCAAAAACAATTAACTTCTAGACTGAGTCTGGCAATAGGATTCTATGATTGGTTAAAGTCGTCTTCTCGAGATTGGTTGAGCCAGTTTAAATCTGTCCTTAGCGATTTTGTATGTGGCATCTAAATCGATATGCCGGTTGATGCATGCCTCATCTGAGTGCATGGCCTCCAGGGCAGGCGCCAACAATGCGAGTGTTTTACCATGCAAATTTGTGCCCAGTGTCCAGTGTGTGCATGGCCACCTGGAATAGCTGGTCGGGTTTCTTTACCGCTAACTGAAGTTCATGTATACGGTTTGAGAGAGATTTCCCAGTTTGGCCACAATAGACGGCATCACAACTAGAACATGAGATTTTGTAGACATCAAATTTTCTCTCGAGGTAGCCAAACCTGTCCTTAGGGTGTACAAGCTGTGTGGGTAAGGTAGTTGCCGGCTGTTTCCCGACGAATTTCATCTTCCTAAACATATTATAGTTATATACTGATTATAACAATAATACAGGAGTAATTGATGACACTATGCTGCAGCCCTTTTCGGATACGTAGTTTGAGCATGGGATCCAGAGTTTTAAAATCCGGCATTTACGCTTGATCCCGAAAATTATTCTGAAAATATTCAAATTTTTGGCACAGCAATCTGTTGAGGCCCAAAAAGGTAGAAAGCCTGTAAAACGTCATTCGAATTAACAGGCCGGGGACAACAGCTTAAGTTTATATTCGTGTTGAAATAGCATGGAAACCTGCTTAATCTAGTTGCGATCCTTGTTCATCTCTTTTTCAAATAAAGATTTCTGCGAGGACATTACTCCCAATTATTGGAAAAACAGCACAAATTGCTTCGATAAGCAAGTATTAAAAAATCATGGCTTTGCAGCCTTTGATGAAGTATGAGCTCAAGAATCGTGTAAGTCATCAGGCACTGTCTACGACTCATCAGTAAAAGGGAGACACGGCGAATAAAGACCTATTGTACTGACAGCTACAGTTTCTGGTGGGTTTGAAAAATAGACCACTTTTTCGCCGAAGGATTCCCAGATTATTCATATAACTACATGCATCGCAGTACAGCACAATTACTTTTTAGGTTATTCTACCTGTCTCCGTTATCCGTTTCCCATCTGAAACTTCCCAAGATATAGTTTCCAACGGGAAATGCTGTACTGCATCAAAAAATTGCATTGCCTGCCAGTCAGATTACAGTACGTTTTTCTTTAACACTAAGAATAGGTCTGCCGCCACTTTGCAGCTGACCTATCAGAGACGGCTTATCACTGACTGGTAGAGGGACGCTCACCGATCATGTTACGGAGCTCACTCGTTCCGTTGTGCCTTAGAGCTCTCTATGTGGAGCCCAACCAGCGGCCGCCCAGCGGCGCATGGCGGGCTGACGACGGCTAATGGGCCAGAAATGTCCATTTTAGTCTTCCTCTCCTCTTTCGGTGATGTCATTCTAACTAGTGACTCTGCTCAGTTTCTCAGCCTTCTCAGTAAGGGGGTCGGAGCAGAAAAATAACAAAACAACGTCTAAAGTGACTCTTCCAGTCTCCCAGAAGTTGAATGCAGGACTAAATCAAAGGGGAGAGGGAGACTGATTATGCCGCACGCTTTTAGGCCACTAATCCTTGTAACTTAGTATATTTGTATACGAATTGTAGCATTTTAGGGTTTTACGTTGTCTCTACACATGAAGGTTTAGAAAATTGGGCCTTCTGGTCTAGATTATATCTAAAAGTCGGCGTAGAACTAAGAATAGAATATAAGGCCCAGGTTTTTATTCGAACGGTATGTGGGTGCGGTCAAAATGCCTGTAAGCGTGTGCTACGCCCGTATCAGCAAGCCATGGCCATCGCAGCTTGGTGTGCAGTAGCAGTTCCCTGACGGTAGATGCACTTGAATTCCCACTGGGCGTACAAGTTGTCGGCATGGCTTCCTAGTCATAATTCTCCTCCTTCTGAAGCCTGTTGGGGTGTTGTTGTTGCTGCTGTTGTTGATCAAAAACCTGGTTATTTGTTGTGTGTGACCAGGCGATGTGGAGTGGAACGTCAAGGTGCAGGCTCGACCGTGTCACCCACCTGCGCCCTCCCTTGACTTCGGTCTTCCTAAATCTGTCTTGGCACCAGGTCCAGGTGGGGAGTGGCGAAGAGGTAGTGCGATAGATGCTACGCAAGACTATTGCCAGTATAAACTAGTTCACGCGCAAGTCCTCGTGCCTGCTGCACCTTGATGTGTAGCTGGCCGTCGTCGAAATTGACGATCGGACTGTCATATGGGTGCTAATTTCACTGCTGACGGACTTCACGGTTTCGGTCTACGACCATAGACCCTAGTTCAAACTGATCTACTCCAAGTTAGCGGTTGATTGAAAATGAACAAATTTCTCGTCCTTCCTGATACGCAAGTGAACGTTCCTTTCGGTAAATTCTCATCAGGCCAATACAGTTGCATAGGGTGGGGTACAGTGAGTGAAACAAAAATCGATAAGAGCTAGGTTTTAAATAACAGGCTCGGCAAGAGCGAAAGGGCGCCGAAAGGTTATGTGGTTAGTTAACCTTTGCCACGGTAAGCGCGGAGCCTGAACAAGGTTCTTTTGGGCGCATACGGTCGGTTTTCGTAACCTTATGGCGGCCGCTACTGCTGTTGCTGACAGGCGCTGGCCCAGTAGCTTAGGGTAGCTCGAGGGAACCTTGTAAATCACACGAAATGCTTCCGTGGGGTCCACACGATGCCCTGAGTCCACTGCATGCGCAAGGATGGCGCTGTCTATTCTCCTAGTTTCACCCTTTGCCAGCCATGCAGGAAGGTGCTCTCGTATTCTTTTGGAAAGGCGCCGACTCGTACGGCCAATATAACCTGTTCCACAGGAGCAAGTGTATGAGTAGATGCACATTAAGGTGGTCTGAGTTGGCAGCCTATCCTTGCCTTCTTCGCGTAGAATAGGGTTAGTAGAGAATGATATGCGAATCCTTGCTGCTGGGAAGGTTCCCGAGACAGCTTGGTCAAGGCGTCTTCTTAGGAGTTCACCTGCAGCGTCCCCTTGGAGGGGGACTTTAAGTAACAACGTTTTCTTTTCGGCAGTTAGTGTGGTGGGTTTTGCGGGTCGTTCGGCAAGGTTCCTGATGAGAATTTACCGAAAGGAACGTTCCCTCGCCACTGTCTCTTCTGAACATAGTGATGGGGATTTTCACAACTTTAAGACACAAATGTGTTGAAGAAGGAGACACGATCGCTGAGACGAGAACTTTATTCGCCTGAAGTTCCGGTTTCCTGCACAAACTCATCATCAGAGGCAAAAGCAGATACGGGCGGCTCATGCATAAGGGGCTGCAGTATTTGTAGGATGCAGTCGCCATGCAACCGTATGCCTATGATAGGTATTTGCGGCCACCCGCTTTGGCTGATGGATTTCGGCCCACATACTCATGCATAAAAATCTCGGTCTGAGCCTATAGACTTTGGATGAACTGATTCACTCCAAGTTCATAGTTCAGGGTTGGGGAAATTAACAAGCGACAATATCCAAGTTAGAGTATCTACCAGAAAACAGCCGCGCAATGCTTGGGGGGACCCACTGACTTGCTGTACCGCTCGCAGCTGTGTCATGCAGCGGCAGAATATCGACGAAACCCGCATGTATGGGCTTTTGGTTAGTACCTGTACCGTTAGTGTGGTATCACCTTACCCTAAAGTAAAACAACCATACCCCCATAACCGGCCAGGAACACGTGTCATTTAAGTCCAGGACCGAAGCGTAACATTCTGTGTCCTGTTAGATCCATGGAGGATGCTAATAAGTCACTACTTATATGCCAGAACTCATTTACCAAAGCACTATGGAGGGACATCGATGGTGGACCATCTACCAGGATGATTAACCACTTCCGGTTCAAACTGCATGTACTCCCGTCTTGGAGTGGGGTTATGGCTCAATAATAATGAAATTTAAATGCGGTCAATCAAGTCTAACTGGTCTTATTTCAGGTAGGAAGTTATCATTTCTTATTAGTTGGCTTTGCGCATTTACTGGTGAGG
This sequence comes from Spirometra erinaceieuropaei, assembly GCA_902702965.1. Lineage (NCBI taxonomy): Eukaryota > Metazoa > Platyhelminthes > Cestoda > Diphyllobothriidea > Diphyllobothriidae > Spirometra > Spirometra erinaceieuropaei. The sequence continues at coordinate 107,150 of CACRXP010000209.1, forward strand.
ACGTTTGACCTGGAAACCGCTGCAAAACTATCGGCCAACTCATTTAACGCTACTCTTACTGAATTTGCCGCCCAAGAAGATTGCAAACTGGTGCACAAAATGTGTATCTTCAGGATGCTATTACTGACAAAGACAAGAGAGATTGGAATGGCCATTTCTGGCTTATTAGCCGTCGTCAGCCAGCCATACCCAAGCCCGAAGTGTGGAACACCCGAGCCTCGAAGTCGCGACCTGTTGGTTTAGAAGTCCACGCCTCTACCCACCGGGCCACGAGCCCGTTGCCTTGTTGCCCTGTATATTCCCGATCGAAAACCGACAGGGCAACGGGCTCGTGGCCCGGTGGGTAGAGGCGTGGACTTCTAAACCAACAGGTCGCGAGTTCGAGGCTCGGGTGTTCCACACTTCGGGCTTGGGTATGGCTGGCTGACGACGGCTAATAAGCCAGAAATGGCCATTCCAGTCTCTCTTGTCTTTGTCGGTAATAGCATCCTGCCTATATATCATGCGCCGCTGTGCGGCTGCTGGTTGGGCTCGAGAGAGAGTCCATAAGGCACAACGGAACGAGTGAGTTCCGTATGAACGATCGGTAAGCGCCCCCTACCAATGTGTATCTTCGTTTGCACAAGAAGTTAATGGTCTAAAATACCACCTGGTTTTTGACTTCTGAGGATTTCGGCCGAGAAGCCGAAAGGGTCTTAGGTAGAGACAAATGGTTCACTGCTTAACGTACAGAATAGACATTTTACTCCATGTCTTCCTTCCGCGGCTTTATTTAAGTAGTACGTTCCAGTTAGAAGCATGTCGATGAATGCTTTTGAATGTCTTCCGAGTATCGATTGATGCACTTCATTGCCAGACGTTGTGTAGCCACATCCGACCGGGTTAAGTAAACGTCTAGTGTCCGCATGTATTCGAAGCAGAACATTTCGTTCCTTACCACAGCACCCTAGAAGTTAACTTAAAATGCAATCAGAGAAGCAATGTTCTTGTTTTTCAACTCCCAACCGATGTTAATACATACAGAATACCCAAAATGTCTTCCATAAGTTAATTTCTACCGCAAAAAGTGTCTGTTTAAATGACTTTGCAAACAAAACGGGCCTTAGGCAATTGTCCTCAAACAGGCACGTCGTTATTTTATATTCCCCTACCTTCGGAGATCTCGCCTGACACACACCTACAATAGGTGTGCTAACTCCTAAAATGTTAACCGAAACACCGAAATGTTTCGAAAAGATTGCTTAGGTAGGGTATTAAAATTGATCATCACGCAGCATACTTCTATAAGAATTCATTTACCTCGAAACGCTGGCTTTCAAAGGAACATTTATCCGGCTGCATGAAGAAACCACACTGCAAAAAATGACTACTTGAGTAGCATTCATTGTCTCATTGATTTTCGATGCCCATAAAAATGCCATTATATTTTATGGAAACCATGCATGAAAATATTCATTAGCTTACTCATCCGGCAAGACATTACGTCATTTTCAACTTTATACTCAAAGAAAGGGTATTATTCGGTTTTTTCCGTACGGTTGTCCGCACGCAGAAAATATGTGATTTACAGTTTGTAAACCCTAAATGCAGCGTAACGGCAAGTCGCATTCAAAATTATCCAGGAAGCGAAAGTTTTTTAAACCAACTTATACCCCCCCTTCGAGCATAAGATTGAAAAATGACGTAATTTTCTGACGAATGAGTAAATAATGAATATTTTTACTCAGTTTATTCAATGAGATATGATTGAATTTTTATGGGCATCGAAAATCGTTGAGAAAAATTCATACTATATAAATTTTTTACAGAGTGCGGTTTTGCATGCAGCTGGAAAGATGTTCGTTTACAAAGCCAGCATTCCTAAGTTAATGTAATTATTGCAGAATTATGTTGCATGATGACTAGTTTTAAAACCCTACCTAATAAATCTTTTAAAAACGAAAACGCACTTCAGAATTTCGGTTAGCAATTCATGAGTTAGCATATCTACTGTACGTGTTAAGACTACGCCTTTGTTGCAAGTAATGTGATCGGATGGACGACACAGAGCTAACTTAAAATGAGCAAATTTATCGTCACACCTGCTACGCGATTAGCAATGCTTAGGGTCTGGCTACTTACCTGACACCTGTCCTGAATATTTATCACGTAAAAGAAAAAAATGTTAGTTACTTTTTGGAAAGATTTAGGTACAGCCGTGTCAAGCACGAATGACAACAGCTTTCTGTTCTGAGATGGCAAAAGTGTTCGTTTACCGTCTTCCCGCATGTACTTGCTGACTTCGCAAAATTGGCTGTACTGATTCTGCGTAAAATGATTAGTTTATTTGGCCGACTTGTGAAAAAAACTCGACGGTTTTTGTGGGATGCGAACCCAGGACAGCAAGGGCATGCCCTGAGTACAACCAACACCCTAACCACCTGAGCTACGAGGCCCCACCGGAAGACGTGAGCTTAATCACATTTGGACCAAGTTATCCGTCCAGCCTAGAGCAGCGTATGGCATCAACCAATTATAATACAGAGAGCTGACTGCCCAGGCAGCATTTGTAGGCGATCAATTTAGAAGTCACCAGATGACTACTGGGTTCAAATACTTGAAAATATCACTCAACCCGAAAGTGAAATACTCGGCGACCTCGGTTGAATTCGAACCCATCTAGTCAAATCTGTCGAAAACGCCTAATAAAATGAATATGTTAGTCATTTTTAGAGCTGACACCTGCGCGTTGATGCATAGGCATCAGCGAGGGTAAAGTAAGTGTAATAGGTCTCCAATCACTGCGTCGGAGTGTTCGTGTTAAACAAAAAAAACAAAGCGCGAGCATTGGCATCCGTTTAAAATTTTGTTGGGCAGAATATGCCTTTGGAGAGCAGTTTGCTTCCCATGGAGAAAAGGATCACTTAAGTGGGGTTTGAGCGCAGAAAGTCGGGTAAATTCACACGCCCCACGACTTCCCATGAAGCATGCTGCTTCAAATTCGTGCTCGCTTTGCACCGTACGCAGTAAGTGTGATTCATCCTGCGTTGTTGCATAGGAGAAGTCATCCTTTTTTCATATTACTAATGCCTTCTGGTTTTACTGCCGACGGAAATTGAACAGAATCCTCAATAATCTAAAACTAAAAAAATTCTAACAAGGGTTAACAAAAGGGAGGCATTTTGAGACAGTGTGCCCTTGTGAAGTGTTGTCACTGTTTGAGGCCACTTTTACTTAATGGTTTTCGACAGAGATGAGGAGGGAAGGTAATGGCTATTTGTGGCTTGTTAACCGTTCTCAGTCAATTGTACTCAATTTCTTATCTCGACGACACAGCATACGAACCGCAAGTGGCTTGCTGGGTGAATGTACCCGTCAGTCCTACGTTGTTCTCACAAGCGTCAAAACTTTATTTTTTATCAAATTTGTTTCTCAAAAGACTAAAACAAAATACCCATATCTGATAATACCCCATCTGACGTGTGTGTCCGATTGCAGATCGGTACCTAGGCTTGACTTCGAAAACCTGGTCGGCCGTATGTTGGCCGCGGTATAGAGAAGGACCCCATTTAACTGTCAGTAGACTGTGGATCGTGCCATACGTGATTTAAGGTAAAGTGAGTTTTGTGGGTGGGGCAGCACGCTAGACAGTAAGCTGACGAAATGAAAGAAAACACCAAATTTGCTTGAATTTCTGCCGAAAGTCCTATGCTACGCTATTGTACGACAGTGGAATTCAGAGCAGTAATAAAACAATAAACAAAAAGTAAATTTCACAAAATAACGGATTTTGAGTTAAGGTGTGAGTTCATGGGAAGTAATCGTTGTTGGCAGTGTAATTTCTGCAACAGCCCGCAAATGTATGTCAAGATAAATCACCATATAACACGATCCACAGTCTACTGAGAGTTAAGTGGGGTCCTTCTCCATACCGTTGCCCGTATGTTTTCTAAGTATTATTGATTGTCTCAACGTAAATGACAAAAGTATGGTTGTTGACCAGGGTTTCTTATTCCAGGGAATATCGGTGCTGAGCAAAACAGTAGAACATCTAGGAACTTTGTATTATAGCAGATTTCGATCTTCCAAAATGTCACCAATTAAAAAGGGGATACTATTTTTACCACTTAATGGCAATAGCAAATGAATTTAATGCCCATTTGAAGGCACTGCCAAAAAGGTATTGTATGGCCGTATTTTTACTCTGATGGCTTTCTTAAAGCATTGTTCCCGCTCTCACGCAACAGCCACCACGAGGTCTTTTTATTCGCTTCTCTGACATGCACAAATGAATTTCGCCAGTTATTTTCTTTTAGCACAATTTCTTACCGGAATTAGTAACCCCGACCATAAACCATACCATTGTCATGGAGGGTAACTAAATTATGCGTCACTTTTCCGCTGAGAAGAGGAGCGATTGAGCAATGAATAGCATACCGGTGTACATGTATACAATTATGATGCTCTGATGGGGCCAAAAACAAAATATTTCCTTGCTGACTTTTACTACCAATAAAGACAAGGCAGACTGGAATGGCCATTTATGGCTTGTTAGTCGTCGTCAGCCAGTCATGCCCAACCCCGAAGTGTGGAACACCTGGGGCTCGATCCCGCGATCTGATAGTTATAATTCAAACGCCTTTAATCACGGGGCAACGGGTTCGTTGTTCTACCGGTTTCGGTCGGGAATGCACAGTGGTAGAGGGACGCTCACCGATCGTCCCTACGGAAGTCACTTGCCGGTAAGGCACAACGGGAAGTTTGAGTCCTGTAAGACCGATTTCTGAGCGCCCCTCCACCATACCCTTGCCGTCACAGGTTCACATTCCCCCGGAGGTTACCGAGTTTCCCATATTTTGGGTCAAAACCTCACTTGCCTCAAAACCTCATCATGGTCGTAAAAAAGTCTTTTACCCCTTTTCAGCTCCTGTCTTCTTCGCGTCGCGGTCCGACTCAAGCAGCAGTTCAAATGATACTGGGTCAGCGAGCAGTCGGTGAGTGGCAGGCTCTTCCCCTAACACCTCTCAGCGATTTCATTCATTTTGAATATTTTTTTAAAGAGGGAAGTTACGTATTCCCTACCGTCCACAGCGCAGATGCCTTAGAAGGTAGCACGGCAGTCGGGAGGTCGGCAGCAGTAGTCCCCATTGGGCGATTCCGCAGAAAACGTGGGATGCTGTTGACACACGCACACGCGTACACGTGAGTGTGTCGTTGACACGACAGTGGCAGACACTTGCATGCAAATGAGAAAATTTCTCGGCGCGTGCACCTGTTGACGCTGGTGGTGGCGGTGGTGGTTTTTCGTGCTGGCTCAAATTTCCAGCCTGGCGGAGCTGCCGTCTGTCGTTGAACAGGCGGGCAAGCACGCCAGCCTGATGCATGTGAGCACGCGTCAATAACGACAGAGAGCGAGGGAGAGTGCGAAAGAGTGCACACAAACACCCGTCAGTGAGAAGGACGAAATGAGTCAAACGGT
>CACRXP010000209.1:112648-129981 GCA_902702965.1 Spirometra erinaceieuropaei
ATGAGACCAACATAAGGCCAATGTGGCTATGCTCTCAAACGGCCATGTAGGTGCAACTCTATTGTCATTATTTAAATTTTTTATCGTGCACATTTTCTAACCTGAAATGAGGTGAGGGTCTGTGAATAGCAGAACCCTTTGGATTATTTGCTTCTGTAGACAGATAAGGATAGGAAAGTGAGGCTTTCCGTTACGCTGCTGTCTTTGTTTTTTCCGAAGCTCTAACGTTCCCTAGTAGTTATATTGCATTCTGGGTCGTTAGGAGAGGGAGAGAGAAGACATAGGCGTCAAACGAGTCTGCGCTCCGATGTTAATTGCTCTAATCCAGCGGGATTATCATTTGAGCAAAGGTGCCTATTACCGTGGGTGAGAGCGAGGAGAGATTACTACAAACACGTGCTAACATCAGGCTGTGTTGCACGAGTTTTGTTTGCGGACTAACCACACCCAAATTCGTGGCTGATGGCAGCGTGGTTGTCGTTTGCAGAACCTGTTTTTCTCGCTCGTTAGTCGTTGTTCAGGTTTTACCAGATGTAGTACGTAGTCACTGACAGAGCAGGCGTTAGGCCTGACTTTCTGCGGACTCTAAACTGAAGGCGCAATTGTTATCGAACCTGGTTTATAAAGCGCGACTGACCCCAGGAGATCAACGTTTGCAACAGAATTCAGCCAAGAATGAGACTTAGGGTCACTTGAATTAATGACAAACTTACAGAGTGCCCAAAAAGTCTGTACACACACCCAATAATTGTGAAATCAGTGTTCACGAAAATCCATTTCATAGGACCGTGCTTAGTGATGAAATCATATATATCAAGAAACACGTTCAGTGCTGTCGAAATCAGTTAACGAGGAGAGTATCTTACGAAACCCCTTCGTCCGATCTAACTGTTTGACCGGATCTCGTGAAGATCTGGTTTTGGAGCATAACGACTGTTAAGGGCACCCTATCTTCCTAAAAAAATAAAAGTTCTTGTTTTTAACACATTGACTATTTGGCAATTGGATTTCAGTGGGTAGGATAATGGCCATCAAGCCAATTATTACCTGTTAAAATGCGTATGAAATTTATGAGTCATCATCTACCTCAAAACTCAAATTTTCCATATGCGTCCACCTTCTGCCCTCAGAAAATCGTGTGCGACAAAAATATTTAAAGTCTCCTTGACTGTCTTTACTTAAGCAGCTTACACTCAACTGAAAGAATGTTGGGTTTATAAGAATAAATACAGAATTATCTGAGGGGCTTTATTCAAATTCGTTTTTGTTTAGCATTGCGTTTCTCTCCGAGCCGCATTTGTTCTAGTAATTTGGAAAATATTTTTGAAATGATTACTCGTTTAGAGCAGTGATTGGTGTTATTGTCGCTGCTCGTTAATCGATTATCCTGTTAGGCAGAATGATCACTGATGAGATATTCCCGAAAAAATTGAAGGTCCCGACTTTTCTTGCAGACGAGTAAAACAGAACTTTAGTCCGTCTACGTCCGGATTAATCAGCGGGCCCTCTGTATGCTACACATAACACATATAATTAAGGCGGACTTTCATCAACAAACTGCAGGACATTTCTCATGCACTCATTCTGTGGCGTGTGAATCGACATTGGTTAGTTTCCGTATTCAGCTGCCCGTCAGGCCAACTCCAGTGGCCCTGGTTAATTTGCGCCATAAGTTAGGCTCCCGGATTCCCTCGTATACTACCTCCTTGGCTATACTTAAGGTCCTGCGTTAAGTAGTTTGTCGTTTGGAGTTCTGGGTTGAGCCCCACAGAAGTGAATCCTTCACCTAATGTGTCCTTGTTGCTATTTATGAGGGTCGCGTTTGAAGTCTCTGTCACGCAACCGGGCAGGTCAGCAACAGTAAGCTGTTCTTTGAGGAAACAAATACGTCATCCAGGTGTATGCATAAGTGAAGAAGAAGAGTCGAGCACCGGAACAATTCGTTTATTATCCTGAGCTGGCTGTAACGGCGAGGCGACGCACTATCACAAGTGGCCGCCCACGCCTACGAAATGGGTCACGAGTTTGACTTCGCAGCCACCAAAATAGTCGCCCACGCCGGAAACAAGACAAGCCGAGAATTGATTGAAGCCTGGGCCTCGGATGAGAACTCGGTCAATCGATTTATCGATCTGGCGCCGGCGTACAGAGCCCTTCGTAGTCACCTCCAGTCGTGCGACGTCGGTCGATGATTGGGCCTACGTGCCTTATAACTGTCGCCTATCCTGTTTCTGCCACTACCTCTGACGATGGACTCCTGTACGAGTCCGAAAGCTCAGGACAATAAACAAAGTGTTCGGGTACTCAACTCTTCTTCTTCGCTTATAAATACGGCATCGATTGCTAGTGCATATGCGAAAGCTGTTGAGCCGGCGGCGGGCACCAGAAACTCTCTGAATCCACATGGATTGCTCGGTCGCTCGTAACTTTGACTTTCTGGCATACATTGCTAAAATTCCGATCTCTTTTTCACCGATGTATTAGAAGCCGTTCGATAAGGAAATTTTTACCTCCTGGTAAATCCTACTTCAAAATGTTCGTTTAAAATAACAAACCCTTCTGGTTAGAATAGGTATGTAATCACTTGAGAAAATGTATAACTAATTATATACATATGTACAATAAAATATATAAGAAAGAATAAGTCGTTTGGGAAACGTACCAAAATTAACGTTGTTAATTTTCGACTGCTTCCCCAGGTCGCTTTCAGACTTGTAGCAAATATGCAAAACACTATAACTCTTTTAAAAAGGGCGAAAACTCGATACTATCCCTTAGTTGATGACAGTAAGCTATGACCTACTGTGACATCTTGCGTTGGTTGGCTTTGGCCTCTTCCATCTTTGCCTGCGCTCATCCTAAATGGCGTCTAGATCAATGTGCTGGTTAATGCATGACTCGTCAAAGTATATGACCTGTAAAATTTCACGGCCTTTTTAGGTAGACAGACTCCAACAATGCGAGTTTTGTCCCAAGCAAATTTGTGGTCAGTTTCCAGTATGTGCATAGGAACTTAGGACAAGTGGTCTCGCCTCCTCACGGCCAGTCGATGTTCGTGTATGCGTGTAGAGGCAAGAAAGACCCTAAAATTTGACAAAAGCATTATCATTCTCCCAGCAAAAAGGCTGTTCAACTGCTACTTTGCACAGAGAAGACTACAATGACAAGATGGTGGCATGCTGACTAGTTTTTCTATCCTACTTAATTAATCTTTTCGAAACGAAAATGCATTTCAGAATTTCGGTTGACATTTCATGAGTTAGCCCACCTACTGCAAGTTATCGAACGTCCATGTAAGTCACGAAGTTTTTGGAACAGTTTATAAAAATCGCATTGGCCTTACAGGACCAAGACGAGCATTTCCGCGCTCCCTTGGAGCTGAGTGTCCACACGGTGGGTCAATAAATGGAAAATCGCTACGGAAACAGAAAAGCACAGTGAAATGATCATTTCTGGCTTAGTAACTGTGATTGGCAAACCGTATCCAAGCCTACATTTGGAGGACCTGGAATTTGAAGATCATATTTTGGTAAGATATGGTTATGTAGCTCCGCCTAATGGACACAATACTTCACTCTTTCTCTGGCTCCGCACACTCGAAGCGAACAGGTGCCTATCGCGTGCCGCTCGTACGACGGCACCTGAGTGGTGACAGAGACGCAGAGCAATCTGACAGTGTTATCATGCTTTGCTCTACAGCAGCGGCGCCGCGACTATTTCGTAGTAGGCTTCGGCACACAAACGAACACTGCAAAACCTCCTGGCTGTTTACTGATCCACAGCGCAAAAGCGACTCCATACAGAGCGAAGTGCTTGTGATAGGCTACAAAGCCCATTGCCGGAGGACTTAGAAAGTTCCCGTGTCGGTGAGGAAAGGAATAAATGTCCGTTAGTTCATTTGGAATTGCAACGCCTGCCGACAGAAGCCAGAAGACGAGATCGATGAAGCTGTTGAGATGTAGGAGAGGAGATTGGTGAAGCAGGAAATTTAACCGCCTGACATTTCGGATTCTCACTTGAGTCCGTAATCGTAAACACTCCCGGATAAGATTGATGGACGCACACGAAGCGCCGCATTTACAGGATGCAGTTTCCAAATTACTACATGTCTGTCAAAATTAGGAGTTGTGACACTGACCGCAGAAGGTCGGAATTGCTGCGACGCTGAGTTTTTCGTCCTCATTTAAGTCGCTTATTTCTGCGGTTTCGTCAATCATATTGATTAATAGCATGCCAATTACTCCTTCATTTGGTTCTCACATACATTCAACATAAACGGTTTTCGCCTGCGCATAGCCTTTTCCTCTTTCCAGACAATGTTTAAACCCTAAATAGGGGGATGGTAGGTCATTACTTTTGTCCCTCGGCTGCGTATCGAAGGACCATGACTCGAGGAACTCGAGGCTCACGCGGCTGTCACCTCTTGCGAGGATATCAGCCCCATCGAATTTGAAGGTGCGACTTGGGACCGCTTACTGGGCCTGACTGACCTGAGGGCAGACGTCATTCCACCTCACGGCTGCTATGTGCTCAGTCATTCTTGCCCAGAGTAGTCCTCTAGTTTCTGCGACATAGCTGCTTTGCCCACAACTGCATCAGATCCGGTAAACGACTGCAGACCTCCCCTACCAGGGCTGTTCATCTTTCAACCTCAGAAATTGGCCCCCTGGTGGCTGCCTAGAGTCTGTTTGGAATTTTAACTCCAGATGGCATGGAAAGGTGGCTGACGATTTAAAAGTCGCTCCTGACCTACGGAAGAGCAGCCTGGTCTCTCGTCTCGTTTTCGCATGCACCTACTGACGAAGTTGAGTAAATAGCCATTTGTTCTGGGCACTCGTCGATGATGTTACAATCTGACAACTTTAATTTCTGGTTCCCTGCAGGCCGTCTCAACTCGCCGATGCAGCGCCCTTAAACAACTGTGTGTTTGTGGTTGATAGGGTGGTTTCTGTCGAAACACAGCACCCTCGTCCTGTTTTTCGCGATCTTGAGCACATTGTCTTTTTGGTCACTACAATCCTTACAACAGACGATGACATTACTAAAGGCCAGGTTGTCGGTTTCAGCTCAGTTCAGTTTATTTTAAGTAAAGTATGCGGATGTGTACCTTGAAGTTAATAGAAGCGAAGAGACGAGGCCTAGAAGGTATTCGTGAGGAAGGAGACACGATCACTTGGACAAGAGATTTACTCGCCTGACGTTTCGGATTCCTGCTCGAACCCATCATCAGAGACAACAGCAGATATGGGTGGTTCATGCACAAGGAGCTGCAGTATTTAAACGATGCAGTCGCCATGCCACCGTCTCCCCCTCCCCTTCTCCAGGGGTCGTTGCACGAGATTTGATGATTGTTTGATGGTCAATATTCGCGCAGGTAATTTCTGCAATTTCATCACGTGTGTTGGATGTTGGTGTGATGATTGCTCAACAATCTGACCCACCGATCCTGGCGCTAGGAATAGTGTTCCCCTGTGCGCTCCCCGCGTGGCTAATTACTCCGCCTACTCGAAGTCTCAGCACGGAATATAGAAGGGGAAGGTCGTTGCATTTGTTGATGGACTGGGGGCCAGTGAACCTTGTCTCAAGCAGCTTGCGGCCCGCGCAGTTGTCACCTCTAGCGAGAGTTTCGGCACGTCGAATTTCAATGTGTGGCCGGATATCGTCGAATGAGCCGCAACTTGAGAGCTGGCGTCATTTCTCCGCACCGCTGCAGCGTGTTCGGCCATTTGTTTGACCAAATGCCAGAGGCACAGGTAGCATCCACAGTCTTATTCAGGAGTTTCGGCCTGTGTTGTCTAGGACTGGCGACTCCGACCGTTGCTGGACAGCCTTTTTTATGAGTCCCACAACTGATGAACTCATTGGTGTGCCTTTTGAATCTTTATCGAGTGTTCCATCGAAAGCGATGCACGTATTGAGACAGATCTTCGGGACTTGGAAGATCTTGGCGGATGCGATGTGGTCTGGGGCTAAGTACCGCTGATTTGAATCACAACTTAGTTATATGCTACTAGTGGGAATGTAAGTGGTAATCACTGCGTGCCGAAAGGCATTTTGTGTACCTGCTGGTCTATGAAAGCGGTACGCACCCCAAAAAACAATGTAAAGCTTTCCGGTAGCTGTTTCCTAATAGCTATGTGAGGGCGCAGTTCTGCTACCTATACCATTTACTGTCTTTGCTAGAAAGGCAGCGGCTGAGACAGAACGGGTTAACATTTATTCCGCCATATGCATATGTTACTCTGTTCATTTTAGTAGAGCGCATTTCGTATCGAACTGGAGTTGGTTATCTGTTAATTAGCAGCTCCGCTTTTCTAATAAAGTTAAACGCTCAATGGCTTTTCAAGGATACCAGCAAAAGCCCAATATTTCCCATTCCATGGCTACTTTTAGCCCAGAAGAACGTTTCGGTCTCTGGTTTTCTTTGGCGTAGATGGTTTAACGCCGCTACATCCATCATGCGGCCTGGTGACCAAAGTAGACGGAAAGCCGTTTTGGCAATATCCGCGGCGCAAATAATTGTTTTTTATTGTCCCCACCACTTTCTCATCAGTTTCCTTTCTTTGTTATCCATCATTATTACTGCGCCGTCTCGCAGCAGATGGAGGTTGATTGTTTGAAGTGCCGACACTTTTGATGCTCCTTGACCCTCTGGTGGTGTTCGAGTGCAATTGTACTTAAAGTGATTTAGATTGTTGACAAGAGGGCCAAGTATCCACAGCGTGATTAAGCAAACTAAATCTCGAGATGCGCAAATCTCAAAACTGTTGCGACCTGTTAATTTTACAGGGGTACCGAAAATGAGAAAAAGAAGAGGAAATACGTTTTTTTGAAGGTGTCATCAACCATTTTCAGAAAAAGACGTGGTCAGAATGTAAATTAGTAGACGGTGAGTGAGTTATTCGGAATATTTAGAGTCTTGATTTCCGTATTTCGATTTCTTTACACAGTATATATCGTGAAAAGAAGTTGCAGCCACTTATTCAAGGTAGAGCGGATGGAAAACATCATGCGGACTGCTTAAAAGTGGTTGATAAAAGATCAGAAAAGCTGCGCCGAATACTTGGATAGTAATCTGAGAGCAACGAACAATCAGGACGTTTTTTGCACATCATTTCGATTGTCATTGCAACGACATGTGTATCCATTTACCTTCGTTTACGTAATAAACGAGGTTGGGTTCTGCAGCCCCATTTGAATGATATCACATGGTTAGCTCTTTAAAAAAATTTCTGTAGATGCAATATGCCAAATTTACAAATATCACACATTTGCATCTTCCTTACTATTTTAATTCAGCGAGTGACTGTGCCACGGAGGGAGGAGTGCTTATACGTTACTTCGGGTATCAGCTCACACGCGCTTCGCTGTGCGTGCTTCGATCCATGCTTCCGCCATCTTTATTATCTTAATCCAGCGGATGATCAAATAGACTTGCTAACGGAATTGTTCCGACAGTGCGAAAAGCCGTCGGTTCCACTACAGGGGCCATGCCCTGCGAACTATCACGCCGTACCCTCCGTGGCCTTCCAGTTATAACTGTGCACCCCATATCCTCTTAATCCAGCGAATGGCTGTTTTGGGGGGAGTAAGTACACGCCATCCTTACTCGCTTTCCTGAGTGTGTTTCGTGATCCGCCTGGGGTTCTCTTTCCTTTCCTAATCCAGCAAGTGGCTAAGTTAGGTATATTAATTAAAAGTGCTTTAGCAAGCTAACCCTATGGCATCAATCAAGTGGAGCTGCAGAACCAAACCTCGCAACGAAATTGCCTGCCTAGTTGACAGGACAAAATGTCCACGGTGTGCCTAAGGAAATCGAGTTGACAGACTACTGCCAGGATGTCTCGATAACAAATGAAAGTCAGCACCACTTATCAGACGGAAAAATTATCGAATGATTGATCGGACCGCGGTCCACGTATTCGGCAATCCATAAGATATGTGTAATAGGATAGGACTAGTTTAGAACGGAAATGTCGGGTAGCTTACCCCGAGGGCTTCTCAACGCAGTGGATGCCGCCTGCTTTTGAACAGTAAGCTTCACAATCCCAGTGGGCAAGTGGGCAGACGCTGGAATAAACTGGTGAAGTTGGGAAAAAGGCAAGCAACGGCTTGGTGAGGCCGTGCATCTGCATGAGCCGATCGATCATCTGAGTTAGTTGTGGGCCACAAAAGGAGCCAGATGCGGGTGCCAAAATGTGCTCCCCGTCTAGTGGAAAGTTGTCCCTTATAAATGCCTGACTGAAAAGGAAACGACTGCTGTTCCCAAGGGATCATCACTTGTCGAGGTTGGACGTCGACACCAGAGTTCCTAAACTGCAAGTTAAAGATTCCTTGCTGAGACTAGTGAGTTTATAGGTAGCTCAGCAAGCAGTTGTAGCAAGTTGCCTCTACAGACAAGGGACGGCTGTTGAGATTCTTATCCGCAAGACGTGTATGCGCCCTAGCTTTGTTCGCCCGCAACCGGTCGGTGTAGTACGCCCGTCGAGTAAGCTGAAACTCTTGCCACTAGAGTGCCAAGTCATACGTGGTTCTAGCAGCAAAGTGACAGCCGTCGGCCGCACAGGCTACCGCGGGGGGCGGGCTGCCACAGAACCACAGTAGGTGGGTTACCTCAACAAATGTCAGCCGAAATCTGTAATGCGTTTTCGTTTAAAAAAATAATTAAGTAGATTTGGAGAATTAATCATCAAGTAGCATAATTCTATAATAATTCAGTTACGCCAGGATGCCGGCTTTCGAACTTCTTTCGGCTGCATGCGAAAGCTATACTCTGTAAAAAATGACTATTTAAATAGCATGCATTCTTCTCATTGATTTTCGATGCCCTTAAAATGCAATTATATTCCATGAAAAATATGCATAAGAATATTCATTCTTTGGTTCATTAGGTAGAAAATTATGTCTTCTTCTAATTTTATACTCAAAAGAAGGGTATAATTTGGTCTTGAAAATGTTTCTTATTGTGAGATTTTTTAATACCATGAAATGGCCGTTCATAAAGCGTGGTGCCTCTGCATTTACAAATGTAGCTCTTAAAGTTAACATTGCTCAAATCCACTGCTGAACTTTATGAACCTCATATGGTGTCCACTTAACACCGTAGAGCAACGTAGAGTTTTCCATACGCGGAAAATATCTGGTTTGTAGTTTGACAACCCTAAATGCGAGTGTAACGGCAGGTCGGGTTCAAAGTTATTCTGGAATTAAGAAAGTTTTTGGAAACCGATTCATAACTTTTTTGAGTATAAAATTGTAAAAAGACATAAATTTCTACCGAATGAGTCAACGATTGAATATTGTAATGCACGTTTTTCATGACATATAATTCCGCTTTTAAGGGCATCGAAAATCAGTGAGAAAAATGCATGTTATATAAGTATTCATTTTTACAGAGCATAGCTATTGCATGCTGCCATAAAGAAGTTTCTTGAAAGGTCGGCATCTTAGGGTGACTGCATTATTATAGAATTATACTGCTTGATAATTATTTCTCCAAATCTTCTTAATAAATCTTTTCGAAACGAAAACGCATTTCAGAATTACGGTTGACATTTCATGAGTTAGCCCACCTACTGTACCTATCCAGACGGCAGTCTTCCACGTATTTTGATAGAGTTTACAATTCCCGCCTTTCCCATCCATTGCGAGACATCATCTTCAAACGGAAAGATGGCCCGGAAGATGGCATGATGAGAAACGACACCGGCAAGTCAGACGGCGGAGAAAGTGAGGTGACAAGGTTACTGCATGATCGATCAGACCAAGTTTCCAAAACTCAGCAGGCCACATGGCTTTTTGGGCGATCGAGTCATCTATCCAAATGTCAGCATTCAGTTATATCTGATCTCTTCCAAAGGAATAACCGTCAGGTGAAAATGGTCATAGCTGTCAATGTGGCCAGCTGATGCTAGTCAGAATAGCACTTTATGACAAACACTTGTGTCCAGAATCTGGGGTCTTGGCAAATATCTTAGGAGGTACGAACGTTTAACCCATTTACTCGATGGCGCTTGCGCTGCATCCACCGCACTCAGTCTTCCTTCACTTGCCTTGCTCAGGTGTCAAGACAGTGGCAAGGCTACCGGAGGTTTGCGCAGGACGTAATGGTTGACAATTTTTAACTGCCACTCACGACCTGGTCTCTATGGCATCTCCCACCCTTTCCTGAGGCCTGCTCGCATCCCACGTCAGCGAGTGTCAGAAGGGCCACATTAGGAAGGGACCATTGCAGTCTGACTCTTGGTCCTGAAAGGAAAAGCGTTACTCTGCCAGTCGGTGATCTTGCGGTTTACGCTGCCTAGTTCAGCTTGAATAACTTGTCTTCGTTAGATTTATTTTGTAAGGAATGCGCAGCTCTGTCCTGAAACTGGGTTACACCGTGTCGGCTTCACTGGGACCTCCAACTCCTGTACGCCAGACGAACTTTCAATCGTCTCAGTCAGGTTGTGATGAGTTGAGATGAAATAGCGGGCCCATCGTGTATGGCAATGGTTGTGGGCTCGCAGGTGCTCTGTGCTGTCCGATAAGTGGCGTGTCTAGTCAATCTGACCCCCGGTATTGTCCCCGAAAGTTGAAATGCGGTGAGTTCTGGTGGTCGCTAGGAAGTACAACCTTGCAGCGACATATTCACCGTTTAATTAAGCTTGTCAGAACAACTTGACGGTATGTGTGATTTGAGAAGTCTTTTTGAAATACTCAAGTGACAAGTGATTATTTCCATTTTTCAAGACCGCTGACAGACAAGTAGTTTACGCGTGGCAGTGTACGCCTGCCTGCTTTCTTCCAAATACCTATAAATCTGGAAGTTTACACGGCAGACCAGCAAACATTAATAAAAAGGGAGTATTAGGAAGATGTCTATCTTTCTTTCTCGCGTATAACCGTTACCTGAAGTTCAAGATCCTGCAAATCGGTGGAGGAATTCAGACGACACTTAGCACTTTACTTCCGCAGTTAAAAGAGTCATTCCTAACTGTGTCGAGATTAATATTCCCGATAACAACCGACAGGACAGCGGGCCCGTGACTTAATGGTAGTGTCCAACTTCATGCCCAAAGAGCCCGGGTTCGAATCTCAAGTAATACACACCTCGGTGTTGATTATGCCTGGCTGATGACGGTTAATAAGTCAGAAATGGCAATTCCGGTCTCCTTTGTCTTTGTTGGAACTATGTCACCCTTAATTCTGGCAAAGTGCGTTTAACGGCGATCATTAGCGTGAAATATTTTCCATAGCGAAGTTAGAATTTAGTGTAACCAGCCGGCGCTACATTTTCAAGGCAATCAGGATGTAGTCACTTGCATGGTCTAGCTGCTAACCACTTTCCCCTTTTCAGAATCATTTGTAAACACATTTCTCTTTTGCCAATAGAAGCGAAGAGACGAGTCCCAGGAAGTAATCTTAAAGAAGCAGACACAATCGCAGGGACAAGAGCTTTATTAGCCTGACGTTTCGGAGTCCTGCTCGAATCCATCATCAGAGACAAAAGCAGATAAGGGTGGTTCATGCATATGCGGCTGCAGTATTTATAGGAGGCAGTAGCCATGCTACTGCACACCTATGAATATTCACGGCTTTCCCTTTCATCAGAGATCGTTGCACGTGGTGTGGTGGCCGATATTCGCGTCGTTAATTGCTGCAATTTCATCACGTGCGTTGGATGTTGGTGTGATGATTGCTCGACCATCCGACGCGCTGACCCGAGTATTGGGAAGAGTGTTCACCTGTGCGCTCCTCGCGAGGCCAATTACTCCGCCTAGACAAAGTCTCAGCACGGTGTATTGAATGGGAAGATCATTGAACTTGTTAATAGACTGGGGGCCAGATTACTGACTACTGAAGGAGGAATGCAAAACTACATGCAAACAAATGCACTAAAAACGCAATTTCTCGGACTACCCCACCTCTAGAGTACATTTCCAGAAGATGGGCTAACTCACGAAATGTCAACCGTAATCCCAAAATGTGTTTTCGTTTCAAAAAAACCAATTAGGTAGCGTTGTAAAAATAATCATCTTGTAGCATAATTCTATAATAATTTAACTATCGCACGATGCCGGCTTTCGAAAGAACTTCTTTCCGGCTGCATGCAAAATTCACACTCTGTAAAAAATGACTGCTTAATTTCCATGCATATTTCTCATTGATTTTCCATGCCCTTAAAAATTCAATTATATTTCATGGAAAACAAACATATGAATATTGATTCTTCTATACATTCGGTAGAAAATTGCGTCTTCTTCTAATTTTGTACTCGAAGGAAGGGTATAATTCGGTTTTAAACAAATTTTCCAATTCCCGAATAATTTTGAACCACGACCTGCCGTTACACTTGCATTCAGGTTTTCCAAACTACCAGCCGTATATTTTTTACATAAGGAAAACCATACATTTATCTGCAGCATTAATTGGAGAACATAGGGGTTCATAAAATTTAGCAGTGAATTTAAGCAGTGTTGTTAACTTTACGAACCACATTGGTAAATGCAGACATCACGTTTTATGAACGGCCATTTCACGGTGTTAATAAATCTCACAATCAGAAACTTTAAATGCCAAATTATGCCGTTCTTTCGAGTAAAAAATTGGAAGAAGACGTAATTTTCTACCGAATGAATAAACTAATGAATATTTTTGCATTGTTTCCATGAAATATAATTGAAACTTTAAGGGCATCGGAAATCAATGGAAAAGATGGATAGTACTTAAGAAGTCATTTTTATGGAGTGTGGCTTTCATGCAGTCGGGGAGAAGTTCTTTCAAAAGCCAGCATCCTGAAGTAACAGAATTATTAAAAAATTATACTGCAGGATAATTAATTTTACAACACCACTTAATTCATCTTTTCGAAACGAAAATGCCTTTTGTAATTACAGTTGACATTTCACGAGTTAGCCCACTTAGTGTACCTGCGTACCTTTCCGTTCCTAATTTGTCACTTAACTTTGCTACACTGAAGGGAAGGGACGAGATCGATAGACAAAAGCTTAAGTCAGTAAGAAGATGAAGATACGATCACTGGAACAAGAAATTTATTTGCCCGACGTTTCGGATCCTCACTCGAATCCATCATCAGAGACATTCGCAGATAAAGGTGATGGTGGCACCAGGAGTGCAGTATTTATAGCATGTGGCTGCCGTGGACCGTATGCGCACTGCAATTAGCAGTTCTCGCAATCACCGCTGGGGTCGTAATTGATGCGGTGGTGGTTTTTCGGTCCGAATCCGAGTCGTTAATGGCCGCGATTTCGTCATCCGTGCTGGATGCTTGTGTGACGATTGCTTGGCAAACTGGCTCACTGTCACCGTGATGATTGCTCGCCCGCGCCCTCACCACGTGACTGATTCTCCTGCCCAGGGAAAATCGCAGTACGGTATAGGGTACCGGGAGGTCATTGTGCATGTTGTTGGATTGCGGGCCTGAGAACCATGACTCGAGTAGCTCGCGGCTCACGCGGTTGTCACCTCTTGCGAGGATTTCGGCCTCTTGAAATTTGAAAATATGGCCGGGTCCCGTCGAGTGTGCCGGTAAACGACTCCAGACGTTTCGTGCCGTGGCAGCGAGTCTTTTGGCCTCATGACTTGGCGCCTAATGGTTGCTTCCGGCCTTTGCGCAACCCCAACTCCAAGTGGAGTGAGAAGACGACTGACGTCTTCCGAGACGTTCTTCACGTACGGAAGAGCCCGCCAAAATTTGGGGCCGGTTGGATTTGGTCTCTGGTGTCCTTTTCGTATGCACTGGTTGACAAAGTTGCGCGGGTAACCATTGGTTCTCATTAAGCGTCGAAGATATTGTAGTTTAGCAACCTTGTCTTCCATTTCCCTGCAGTGCGTCTCAACGCGCCATTATAACGCCCTTACGCAGCTGCGTTTGTGACTGATCGAGTGGTTGATATTGAAGTTCAGTATTTGCGTCGTATTTGTCGCTTTCCTGAACCGTTTGGTTTTTAGGCCACCGCAATCTTTGCGGCAGACGAGGACATCCAGGAAGGCCAGCTGATTGTTTCCCTACTTCTCTATCGTAAATTGAATGTCCGGGAAGACGGCGTTGAATTGTTCTTTGGACGTCAGCACCTGATCCTGTTCGATGATGATGAAGGTGTCATCCACATACCGAGCCCAAAATTTCGGTCTGTGGTGTCGGAAAACCAGCGACTCCAGCCGTTGTAGGACCGCCTCGGCTATGAGTCCCGAAATCGGCGAAAACATTGGCGTTCTCTTCACCTGTTCGTAGATTGTTCCGTCGAACGTAAAGTACGTCTTGAGACAGAACTTAAGGAGCTGGATGATTTGGGCGTGTCCGAGGCGATTTTCCTTTTCGTCGTATTTCTCTCGTAGGAGTAGTTCGATGGTCTCGACTGCCAGGTCCTGCGGGATAGAAGTAAAAAGGGACGTGACATCAAAGTAAACCATGATATCACTTGGCAGGAGACTTACTGTCAGTCGTCTTCTCATTCCACTTGGAGATGAGTTTGCACACAGGCCGGAAGCAACCATTAGGCGCCAAGTCATGAGGCCAAAAGACCCGCTGCCACGTCAGGAAACGTCTGGAGTCATTTACCGGATCTGGTGTAGTTGCGGACAAAACAATTATGTCGGAGAAACTGGGAGATTACTCCGTACGCAAATTGCCGAGCACGCAGCAGCAGTGAGGCGGGGAGACGCTAACTCTCAGATGGCGACACACTCGACGGGACCCGGCCATATTTTCAAATTTCAAGAGGCCGAAATCCTCGCAAGAGGTGACAACCGCGTGAGCCGCGAGCTACTCGAGTCATGGTTCTCAGGCCCGCAATCCAACAACATGCACAATGACCTCCCGGTACCCTATACCGTACTGCGATTTTCCCTGGGCAGGAGAATCAGTCACGTGGTGAGGGCGCGGGCGAGCAATCATCACGGTGACAGTGAGCCAGTTTGCCAAGCAATCGTCACACAAGCATCCAGCACGGATGACGAAATCGCGGCCATTAACGACTCGGATTCGGACCGAAAAACCACCACCGCATCAATTACGACCCCAGCGGTGATTGCGAGAACTGCTAATTGCAGTGCGCATACGGTCCACGGCAGCCACATGCTATAAATACTGCACTCCTGGTGCCACCATCACCTTTATCTGCGAATGTCTCTGATGATGGATTCGAGTGAGGATCCGAAACGTCGGGCAAATAAATTTCTTGTTCCAGTGATCGTATCTTCATCCTTTGAACTGCTACGCGGAACTCGCTTGTTCGCTTCTATCAGCAAGCTTAAGTAGAGCAAATTAATTTAGGCGAAACGTAGCTGTTTGGGCAATTTTGGAGGTTTAAAGTGAATTCCAAAAACCCATTAGCATTAACGTCGACTGGAAGTCTCTAAATCAAGCACTGACTAATCTCACATCCAGTGGCGTCCTTGATTCTGACGTGGAATTCTTTTAACAGCTGTTTTGCAAATCACTGCTGATGGACAGCAATGAAGTCTTTAGTGAACGGTAGCTTTTCAGAATTCATTTTTTTTGAAAATGAGTACATTTTGAGAAGCGGTCTTTTCAAGAGAGTCTAAACGTTGTCTTTGGGTCTGGTGCCTACGACCCGTCTGTGCGTAACGCCCAGAAAACAATCGGCGTGTAAAAGTTAAAGGGAATATTGCAGAAATAAGCCGTTACTTGTTGCATGATTTTGCATAGAAATAGTGCAGTTATTAGCTAGATGTGTAGACATGCGTCTTTCGCTAACTTTATTCCAACTCATTAGTTAGTTACATCCGGGTTCATTGTGTGCTTACTCGTAGGTACTCTAGTTTTAAATTTAAATTTCTTAACCTCCTCTGGAGTTTACCTGATGACTTGGAGTAAAGCCCTCTGCATTAAGCTTTATAGACTCAGCCCGAATGTTTATAGAGATATTTTGGCCGAAATCCGTGCTGTATTCACATGCTGCGAACAGGCGGTCAGTAGTATATGATCGTTCCATCGCCACATCTGACGATGTCTACGATGTGCTCCACGGCCAGGTGAGGCATGCACGGTGACTTTCGCGTGAATTAATTTGCAGTGGGGTTGGGCTTGCTTAGCATCTACCACACACTCTCCTCCTCCCCCACCTGGACCCGATGTCAAGACATAGTCAATAAGACTAAGAAACGGGGACGGTACACCGAAATAATTTACCCCACTGACAGCACAGGTAATCGCCAACAGCTCAGACGCGTGTGTTTCGCCAATTTTTAGCCGCCGCATAACTCATCTGCGAGGGGTTCGGCTCACCGTTACTGACTGAATTGCAAGTGGTAGCGAAACGCACTGTCAGTGTGCTGATTGTTTATAGACTAGGTTTAGTCAGCCAACATCGCAGAATCGAAGTTCGTCAGTCCATGGATACTAAAACCGATTGAAGCAATATCAAATGAACCGGAATTTAATTTACACCCCAGCCCGACTCTTCCATGGACAGCAAATGTTTTAAATTAGCGGTAAAACAGGATGTTAAAAATGTCATTCGGTTTGTCAAACTGTTTTAATATTATCGTTTCCCGTCTCGTCTGGAACTTAAACAATTGAGTTATGCGCCGCCACATTTGACTAGTCTCGGGGTTTTTAGGCTAGTAGGTTTGAAATCTTCCATTATACGGCTCTCGTTTCCTTTTGGTCCGCTCTGGTGCAGGCGATTACTTATTTCCGTTTTTGCGCATGTCTTCAAAAGTTTGTCTCCGCATCACTTGCAGATCAACGAATTCGAGAGTTTTTAATGACCTCGTCTGGATGCATAAGGCACAGTTAGGTCAACACAAAAGTCTCAGTCAACGTTGTTTTGTCTGGTGATATTGAAAAGGGATCAGTGAGGTTAGGTGACTCTTGGGTGGATCTTAAGTCTAATTTATATTATTTGGTCTAACCGTGTTTTAATGTATGGATTTAAAGCACTGTTACCTTCGGATGAGTTGTGTTCAAAGCAAGTTTCATGTCTACATAGCGTCTATGACCGTGCCTAAATAGATGTGAAGAAACCGTGCTGGCTTGGCCTGCTAGTATAGATTTTAAGGTTTCAAGTTGGGAAGTACTATGCTATTTTCCTTCTGTGTTATCACATACTCACTTTTTTATTAAATCCAGAAGATCTCATGTATATGTAGAAATGTCATATAAAGGAATCCCATTCGTTGAGGCATTTACTGGCACTGAGGCGAACGAAATATAGGAAACAGCAAAACGAGATTTACTAAACCGGACTCTATTCAACCACCCATCTGTCCTCCTTATTTTTGCTTTCAGTGAAGATCTTATGCCCGGGAAAAGCCCCATTGAAACCGTTTTTCTTCGCTTTGATTCCAGGTAGTTGATGAAATGT
>CACRXP010000209.1:130022-175147 GCA_902702965.1 Spirometra erinaceieuropaei
TGTATCCCGCAGCTGCTGGAGTTCTGCCTCAACAGCCTCAGGAGAGCAGATACGTCGCACTCTAGCTGCCAATCCCTGTACCAAATTGCGTTTAATATTAAGGGGAACAAAACTGTGAAAGTTAATGTATTGTTCCGTCCAGGTTTTTTTTCGGTATACCCTACTTTGGATAGACCATCCTCTTGTCTGTGCAGAAGAACGTCGAGGAACGCCATTTCATTGTTTACCTCAAACTCTGCAGAAGACGTTAGCGAGGGGTGTGATTTGTTGAATTTTTGAATCTGGACGTCTGTGTCGGTGGTAACATCCGTCAGGCAGAAAATGTCGTCCACGTACCGACCGTAGAATCTGAGGTCACTAATGGTGTCTTGTAAACTTGTCATCTCGACTTTGCCCATGAAGACATTTGCGAGGAATGGGCCGAGCGTTGAGCTCATCGCTAAGCCGTCTATTTGCCTGTAAAATTTACCATTGCAGAGAAACTGGACGTTTTGCGTGCATCGTGTCAGTAGTTCTTTTAGCGTCTCCAACGGCATGCCTAACGGGTAGTTCGTGTCGCGGATAACGTCACATGATAGTTTATTGTTTCGGCTACGAGCACATTAGTAAACAATTATGCTACGTCTAATGATAGCATCTTCCGCCCGTCAACGTTAATATCCTTAATCGCCTCGACAAACTCGAAGGAGTCCTTCAGACTTAGGGGATACAAATGACGTTGCAGCAGTTTAAGCTTTTCGACTAGCCACTTTGCAATGGTGTGATAGGGCGAATTCCTCATATTCAGCATCTGACGTAGGGGTAGTCCGTGTTTGTGAATTTTTGGAAGGCCGTACATTCCTCTTATTTCTGCAGAAATCGCAGGTATCTGTTTAGTGATTCGTCAGTAAGCCTTTTTGCGGCTTAACGCCGAGTAGTGGACCCCAGTGCCTGTCTGAGAGACTTATAAATGCAGGCGTTGGTTAGCGAAATTTCTTAGTTTAGACAGAAATCTATTAGACAAAAGTGTGCGAGCCTTGTCAAAAAGTTCAACAGTGCGCACCCCTCGCTAAAGTTCACTGCTGAGTCTGAGACAGATAACGAAATTGCGTTTCTCGATCTCCTTCTACACAGACAATAGTATGGTCTATCCAAAGTAGGGTATACCGAAAGAAAATCTGGACGGAACAATACATTAACTTTCACAGTTTTGTTCCCCTTAATATTAAACGCAATTTGGTACAGGGATTGGCAGCTAGAGTGCGACGTATCTGCTCTCCTGAGGCTGTTGAGGCAGAACTCCAGCAGCTGCGGGATACATTCCACGAAAACGGATACCCAGAAAGATTTATCTTTCGAAATATAGGGGAGCGCACTGCGAAGCCTACCATGGCAACTGCAGAAACGAAGGACTTATTTATAAGACTGCCTTTTCAAGGGGACGCAGCAAGTGAACTAGTAAGAAGACGTCTGAAGACAGCGATCACTAGCGCTTTCCCCGCGGCGAACTTACGTGTATGTTTCACTAACTCTCACCTCCTACGCTTGGGAAGTAAAGACCGACTCCCCTTGCAGGCCACATCGATGTGTATTTATTCATTCACTTGCTCCTGTGGATCGGGATGCATTGGCCGTACAACGAGGCGCTTGGAAAAGAGAGTACGTGAACAGATACCAGCCTGGCTAGGCAAAGGTGAAAAGAAATCGATCTCGAGTTCTATTCTCGCACATCTTGTCGACACGAATCACCGAGTCGATGCCAAAGAAGCCTTTCAGATTGTCCACCGGACCCCAGCGAGCTTCTCCAGAGGCCTACGCAAACGGGTGCTAGCTACAGCTGAGGCAGTGGCTATACGGCTAGCCAATCCAGTGCTATGCTGTCAGAAGACTCGGACGCCGATCCCAAGGTCGCCTCAACCTTCTGATGCCAGGGTATCTGCACAAGGTACCAGACGTACTCTCAGCCTATGGCCCCCCTCTCCCTCGCCCCCTTAACCCAATGACCACGACAGGCCGACCACGCCATAGCACGCCTCGTCATGCGAGTGGCGTGAGAACGATGATTGGCGTGGGAACGATGGATGTTTATTGTTCCCGAATCATTTATAAGTCAAGTAATTCGCATAACTTAAACTTCTATGTAACCGTTTTGGCCAGATGAAGAGTAACTGAAAACACGTGTTCGCCAATTTGACTTTTCGTTTAATTATTTCTTTGAATGCCCGTTTTCCGGCACATGCGTATGCATTTTAAGCCCAGTGTTTTACCTAACGCTCAAAGATGGGAAAATGTGCATTTCTCAAAACTCTGACACAAGACAAGTTGGCTTTCCTACACCGCTGTCGTAACAACAAGATTCTTCCGAAGTCTGTGTGGATAAAGCCTGCGATAAAGTCAACTCAATGTTATCAAATTGCGATCAGTTATGGTCAAACGAGACTTGGAGCATTCATAAGTGATGCGCACTACCGACTTCGTAAATTCACGGAACAAGAAGAACAACACCTGCAATTTTTCATCGACCGACTTCCTCTTCGGGTATTTGAGACTCTACAGGTGACCATGACGCACGTATCTGAACTTGAGCGATTTAAAAAGAAAATTGTTTTGGACAAAAAGTGGATAGCAATTTCTAGAAGAAGTCACAATGACTCTTCATCCTCAAAGAAAATTATAAACTTATCATCACGAGTACTGACGACAGCCGAAGAGAACGTGCTGAGCAAAGGAACGAAGTATAATCCATCTGACCCCAACCACTTGAACTTCCTGGCCAGCAGGTTTTACAGGGAGGAACAATTCACATTTCGCAACAGTACTGTACAGGCCTTGAAGAACAGAAACAAGTTCTAATTTTTGCCTTGCGATGAGAAGAAAGCATTAAAGTTACTTAAAACAGATGAAAACATCATCATCCTGCCCGCATACTATGGAAGCTCCACCACCACAATGAACAAGACAGACTACGCAAGGAAGATGATGACACTACTAAAGGATGCATCCACCTACGAAAGCCTGAATGCTGACCTCAAAAATCACAGAATTTATGCATCAAAGAGAAGTCCTAAAGCGCCCTAATCTGAGGCGTTCTGGCCAAATCCTTGAAACAAGACGAACCCACAATAGCCAAGATATATGGGCCTCCTAAATTTCACAGAATGGGTATTGCATTACGACCGATAGTCTCCCTAAATAGTTCACCAAACCAGAAGATTTCGATGTGCCTATTTCACCATCTCCACCCACTTACAAAGGACTCTGAGAACTCCATTGAAGATTCAAATGAATTCCTAGACAAATTGAAAGGACTGACTGTTGCAACCGACGTGATAACGGTTTCCTTCGATGTGGCTTCCCTCTTCACCTCGATTTCATTAGATTTAGCGAGACACTGCACCGAAAAACTTCTTTAGGCCCATACCACCGATGTGCCTGCCGACGCTCTACTGCAACTACTTAATGTCCGTCTAGAAACCAACTTTTCTTTAGCTAAACAATGTCATCGACAACTGAAAGGTGCTCTTATGGGTTCGCCTATATCTGGCTTTCTGGCAGAAGCCATAATGCAGAAATTGGAATCTATAGCCCTGCCTAAAATTAATCCAAAACCATAGCTGCGCTATATTGATGATACATCCATCATTGTCAAGAAAAACCTATTAGACCTGCTCCACACAAATGTTAACTCCACCTTTCCGGGAATCAAGTTGACTTTCGAAACAGAATTTGATGGACAGCTCCCATTTCTGGATGTCCTTGCATGCCGAAAAACTGACAGATATCTTCAAACTTCGGTTTATCGCAGATAAACATAATCCGAGGTCATCCTACATTTTCAGAGTAACCATCCCATCTCCCATAAGAGGATTACTGTCTACAGCCTACTAAACCGAGCCAAAACACACCGCTCTGATGAAGAAAGTTATCAAGCAGAAATGAAATAACTTTTCAAATTAGGTTCCCACAAGGGGTATTCGCGGGACTTTGCACGTCATTGCATGAAGCATGAGTTTAAACAGGAAGGCATTTCAAAAACAACGGCCACCCAGGCACCAAAAACATTCATCTGGCGGACTCTCGCATACGTAAAAATTTTATATGAACTCGTCGAAAGACAGCTGAAAAAGCATCAGATACAAGTGGCACACGAGCCTACAGCCACCTTGCGTACACAGCCTGTATACCCTAAGGACAGGGTTGACTATCTTGGTAGACACGGTGTTGTCTACAAAATACTATGTTCCAATTCTGATGCCGTCTATTGCGGCCAAACTGGGAAATCTGCCTCTACCCGCATACATGAGCATCAGTTAGCGGTGAGGAGACGAGATCATATATCCCAGGTGGCTATGCACACACCGGACACAAATTTGCATGGGAGAACACTCGCATTGTTGGCGCCTGCCCAATAAGGAAAGGCCGCGAATCCCTGAAGGCAATGCACTCAGATGAGGCATGCATCAATTGGCATATCGATTTAGATGCCACATACAAATTTCTCAAGGAAATACGGAAGCGAGTTCATCCAATGCCGAGGGGATGACGAAGAACCATTGACGCACATTGGCGCAGGCTTCGGCCAGCCATAGAATCACTTGTTCGACACGGTTAAATAGTTACGTGTTTTTGTACCTAACCCAAAAATCTGACAACGAGCTGGGGAACCAGACTCGAGAAGTTACGCATTAAAGGTTATTCTCTTTCCAAAGAATCTTATATATTTTCAATTAAATTTCTTGAAATGCGCGTTTTCCAGCAACTATATAGTTTACTGTGTTCGATAAAACTTCGTGCTAACCAGAAGAACGGTCGACCAACGAAATAAGTTTATTTTCGGCACTATTAATCTCGCATGCCCTTCTACTGTCGTAGGTAAAAAAAAGTAACCAATGGGCACGTACTTACGAGCAGAAACATCCCATCGATTATCATTCTTGTAAGCCTATAGGTTTACCACGGGATAGCGTACGCTACGGATGACCGCTAGGCCTTTTTCGGCGAGGTTTGGTTCTGAAGTCCCCCTTTATAGATACCATATGATTAGCTTACTAAAACACGAGCCACCCTTTTCTGCAACTGTCTCTGATGATGGATTCAAGAGAGGATCTGAAACGTCAGGCAATTAAAGCCATTGTTCCAGCGATCGCTTCTTCTTCTGATCAAAACAAGTTTAGTTAGCATACCGAACTTAGCCACTCGCTGGATTTGGAAAGGAAAGCGAGCCTAAGCAGATTAAGAGGACATAAGGGGGCACGGTCACAACTGGAAGTCCACGGAGGGTAACGTATGGTAATTAGCAGTGTATGGCTGCTGTAGTGGAACCGACGGAGTTTTGCACCGTCGGAACAATTCCATTAGTAAGTCTACTTGGCCACTCGCTGGAAAAGGGTAGTGAAGAGAACTCAAACAGGGCTCGAAGCACGCGGAGGGAAGAGCGTGTGGACTGATACCTGAAGTAACCCAGTCTCGCGTACACGCACTTCTCCCCCCGTGGCACAGACACTCTGTGAATAACAGTGGTACGGAAGGTGCAAATACGTGATATTTGTAAGGTTGGCGTATTCGCATCTACTAAATTTTTGTAGAAAGCCAATCATGTGATATCACTTAAGTGGGGCTGCAGAACCAAACTTCGTCCTTTTTTCAAATGCCTTCCTTTGACGAAACCCTTTTTACAGACTCAAACAAAGGGTACAAAGGGATGCAAATAATATCTATATAATTCAAAACTTTCACAGGAGCCATCCTGTGGCAAACGAGCTTGACTGTAAAGTGATGTGAGTCAACTTAATCCAGGCATATGACAACACATTATATCACGAACCCACCAGCTTGGCTATAGGAGAGCAAATTATAAGGGATGGTTATCATAAATCTTTAAAACACGCTGCCTTGCTGTCCATTCTCTGCTTTTTATACAAAATACTTGAGAAGGACGAGCCCATTAATGCGAATCTTGACCTTCGAATTGTATACAGGCTTGTTGACAAAGTCTGCACGTTTTTCACAGGGGTAAGGGATCAATTAAAATCATGTGAGTAAGCTCCATGAATTAGGCGTTCCGGCTAACTTAAAAGATTAACCGAACTATGCATACAGTGAGTGACCGATCTCATGAAGTTTTGGCCGAAATTCTGAAATGAGTTTTCGATTAGGAAGGATTACGTAGGTAGGGTTGTGATATTGATTATCATGCAACATAATCCTATCATATTTCGCACTTGCCTCTTTGCCGGCTTTTGCATACACTTTTTTGACCTCCTGCGAAACCCCCACCAGGGAAAATATGATTACTTGATTAACAAGCATTTTTCACATTGATTTTCGATTGCTTTATAGACCTTAAAAAAATATTTTATAGAGAACATGCACAAAAAATATGGTTTCTTTTGCTCGTTTGGTAGAAAATCGCGTTGTCTTTGCACTTGGTGCCCGAAAAAAGTGCATTTATATTTTGAAAAAGGCTTCTGAAATCCCGAATAATATTGAGCCTAATGGGCTGTTGCACTAGCGTTTAGCGATTTCAATCATCAAAGAGCATACTTTCCACATAAGAAAAATCATACATTCCTCTAGCCCTTTGAGAAAATACCATAGAAGTTTCACAAAATTTTACAATGGATGAGGAATATGCCCGTTTTGACTCGTTTAGTGGAAACTTACGTTTTTTATACATTATGCCCGAAAAGTGGTACATTTTGATTGTGAATTGTTCCTAATTATGCGTTTTTTAAGCACATGCAATGTCCATTCATACAGCCTTGTACCTGTCCATTAACCAATTCTCCACATGACCTCTTTATGGTATCTTCTTAAAAGCATAGATGATTTTTCTTACGCGGAAAGCATTAAACTTGTAGGCCGAAATCGCTAAACGCTGATGCAACGGCCGATCAGGCTCAAAACTATTCGTATACGAAAAAGCATATAATCCTCGTCGCCACTAAGAAGACGCCGTGTAGAGTTCATAAAATCGTGCAATAGATGCGGACTACGTTGTATAGTCCGTGAGTAGCATCAGCGATATTAAAGGTACGATGGTCTATAAGTGGAAACTGCACAGTTTAAAAAATGCATGGTGAAAAATATTTTTAAAACCAAAATATACCCTTTCTTTGAGTATAAAATCTGAAAACTACGTGGGTTTCTGACAAATGAGTAAAAAAAGAAGCATTTTTCCGTGGAGGATTCCTATAAAATATATTTAGGTTTATTAGGCCATCGAACATCAGTGCAAAAAACATGTGCCAGTTACATAGTCATTTTTTACTGAGTGCGACTGCGCCAGGGGGTCGAAAAGAAGTGTCCGAAATATTATAGAATGATGTCGCATGCTGATCAATATTACAATTTCACCTAAGTAATCCCTCCTAGTCGAAACTCATTTCAGAATTTCGGTCAACACTTTATGAGATCGCTCACTCACTTCGCCACTGAGCTGTGCAATCCATCATCTGCAAACGTAGTGCGTAGTCATCATTTCAAAATTGCAATGGAACATTTAACCGCTGGAGCGGAATGCGAAAGAGAGAGAGGGGGTTCGAGAAATATTCTGACCCCTAGGTGCTAACAACGGCCAAAAGGGGACGCACATATCTGATTGGTCAGTGATGCGTCTTTCGCTGCTGGTCTTCTATATCGGAAACTGGATACCGACACAAGTCAAAAACGCAGAAGATTAAACATATGAATCACGACTACGTTATATTTTGCTTTACTGAATCAAGCCTTTCTGGCCATGGAAGCGAATGCACTGCTAAATTTTAGGGACACACATGTATCCAGATAAAACGTCAGGACATCTCAGAAGAGATTCCCAAGACCTGACCGACTGCAATGGGCAGTAAACTTTTTATAACTTCTCCTAACTTCTGAGCTCATTGACAGAAGATTTTTATGGCCTTCAATTTGGTCTAAAATGCATAGTTCCTGCTTTTCTAATGCCTCCTGCTTAAAAAGAAAATGAATAGTACACTGCAGCCATGCATAAAACATCCGCCATTGCTCATTGGCATAGGCGCTGGTACGGTCTTTTTCCGATTACTTACAGTGAGTGACCTATCTCATGAAATGTTGGCTGAAATTCTGAAATGCGTTTTCGATTAGGAAGGATTACTTGGTCGCGGTTGTAATACTGATTATCTTGTGGCATACTCTTATAACATTTCGGACTCGGCAGGATGTCGGCTTTAAAATGCATTTCTTTTCAATCTCCTGTAGGAAGCGTACTCGGTAAAAAATGACTACTTAAGCAGCATGCCTTTTTGCCATTGATTTTCGATGGTCTTGCAAATTCAAACATATGTTATAGAAAACATCAATAAAAATATGCTTTCTTTTAGTCAATCAATAGAAAATCACGTTTTATTTATATTTTTTACTTAAGGAAGAATTATAATTAGGTTCTAAAACAGTTTTCTAATTGTCGAATAATTTGGAGCCTGATCATTCGTTGCATTAGCGCTTAGTAATTTCAGTCTGCAAGGTGCATGCGTTCCGCGTAAAGAAAATCACATATTTTTCTATGTCATTAAAGAGAAACGATACCGAGTCCATAAAATTTTGCAATGGATGCGGACCATGCTGTACATTTCATGAGGAGCAGTGGTAAACGGCCAGGTATGATGCTATGTGAACTGACACTTCGCGGTCTTAAAAAGTCTAATGATAAGAAACGTTTTTAAAACCTAATTATAATTCTTCCTTAAGTAAAAATATAAAGAAAACGTGATTTTATATTGATTGATTAAAAGAAAGCATATTTTTATTCATGGTTTCTATAAAATATATTTGAATTTGCAAGACCATCGAAAATCAATGGAAAAAAGGCATGCTGCTTAAGTAGTCATTTTTTACCGAGCACCCTTTCTACAGGAGATTGAAAGGAAGTGCATTTAAAAGCCGACATCCTGCCACGTCCGAAATGTTATAAGAGTGTGCGGCATGGTAGTCAGTATTACAACCGCGACCAAGTAATCCTTCCTAATCGAAAACGCATTTCAGAATTTCAGCCAACATTTCATGAGATAGGTCACTCACTGTATACTGCTTGGTAAGTATGACTAGCATTTAAGTGGGAAGTGTGTTATTCATCGCCTTCTCTACGCGGACCTTACACTATTTTACCGCGTGCGGTATCTTATCAGCCACCGTCTCGGATACAACCGAGCATATCGTATCAGCTCCGCACGTTGGCACAATGCCTTTAGTTTGCGAACGTAACCAAAGATTTAAGTACTCCGTGGATGACCTGAAAGTCCGCATAAGATAGCATTTACCAAGACCCAGTTTCAAACAAATAATTTCTAAATGTTTATTACGTTGCATGGGACAATCTCGCTTACTTTGAAACACGTCTGACGCCACATTTCACAGATCATGAAGAGCATCTTGTAATTGCGGACTATCGTCCC
Organism: Spirometra erinaceieuropaei; assembly: GCA_902702965.1. Taxonomy (NCBI): domain Eukaryota; kingdom Metazoa; phylum Platyhelminthes; class Cestoda; order Diphyllobothriidea; family Diphyllobothriidae; genus Spirometra; species Spirometra erinaceieuropaei. Next base: position 139,415 of record CACRXP010000209.1, read on the forward strand.
TACTTCTACTAATCACCTATCAAAATGATATGTGCAATGATAAACTCGCTGGGATTTAATGCAAAACTGATGTACATATTTTTTAAATACTGAAATTAAAAAACCGACAACGGTTTCTTACATTATTGACTGAGGAGTGCTATGTGACGTATGACAAAAACTGCCTGTGGCATCATCCTATTTGTCCATTTTCAGGACCTCGGATCAGAATCTCAGCCCAGTGGAATCGCCCAAGCACTTTGAGGATGCGTGAGTTATAATATATTTTGCATACTAGTCTGAACGTATAATTTCCAATCGAAATAGTTACATTACACAAAAAGTGATAGATGCAGATAGCAAACCGCACTTCAGTGGTCTAATTCAAATGAGTGTTTTCAACTAGTTGAAAGCCACAAACTAAGGTTCAGGGTTGCTGCCTTGGGTCGTCCTCTCTAGCGCAGGCCAAAACAACAAACGTGAGCGCCCTGGACCACAATTTTTGATAAACCCCGACCGTGTTACTATTTTACTGTTGTCCGTAAAGAAGAAAATTTTCTGTTTTTATTTTTCTTAAAAGAAAGATGTCCAAAATAGGTATACACGTAACATACTGAGTGGTCTCGTTGTTTTATCTGCTGTTTTGGCTATTGACCTTTTAAAAATCCCGAAAAACTATCCCTAATAGCTTTGGGCTGGACAGAATTGTTCATTTTAAGGTTGTCTCTAAGTGACAGGCGCATTTAAGAGGCCATTTCTGAACTCTTCTGAAAGCTGATCATGTAAATTATGTTGATATTTGCATTCATTCGCACTTTTTGTGCAAGTGCTCCGCTGTCGTCATATAAGCCGCTTGGATTTCACTGTGACCGCACAAAGGCGTCTCTGAGCTGCGGCTTATCACGGGTTATAAGAAATTTTTAGCTTTTTCTTTGCCTAAAAGAGCATGCATCGGGCCGGAGTCTGCGCCTATTCGCCAAGATGAATTGTAAGTTCAGCCAATCCTCATCAAGCGTGACCACTCCACTAAAAATGTCGTCGAAAACAACGCCCAGCAGTGGTGGCAGATCAAGAATCCTCCTTGCCTCTAATGTGGAAAATTTAAGAGTGCTTGAGGAAAGTGTGGGAGATCATCAAAATTGTTCCCTGCAATTAATCACACTTTTCCTAAGGGTATTGGGCGATGATCATGCCTCTCTTGAACTTACATCTCAGGGCATTGATGTACCTTTCTACGAAAGCCTCATTAATGAAGATTAATTTTCGGCAATCATTTCTAGATAAACAGGGTTAAGAAATGGCAAAACCAGGTAGACAGAAGCAGAATAGGTAAGATTACTGAGGATTATATAGCACTGAAATAAGTTATTTGCCGCAAGTTAATTCCCGGACGCCCAACAGATGCAATAGTTGAAATTCCCAGCTTCTACGACAAACTCGATCGAAGCTAAGAAGACGGCGTCAATCATCAGATAGCTGGAAATAGTAAATAAGGGACGTTGGGAGACCTACAGTAGCTGGCCTATTTCACGAAGTGTTAACGAAAATGCAGAAATATGTTTTCAACTAGAAAGGACTACTTAGTTGCAGTTGTAATATTGATTATCGTGCAGCATTATCCCATAATATTTCATTTACACCTGGACGCATGCTATCGAATGAACTTATTTCTGAACGTCTACAAAACCACACCTAGTAAAAAACGACTACTTAATTGGTTTTAGTTTTGTCCGCAGGTCTTCGATGCCATTAGGAATTAGAACACACCCTGCCAGCACCAGCCTCGACTGGCAACGCATTGCCACCGTGGTATAAAGAGATTATCTCTTCTACATATCCTAGCACATTATATTCTATTTTAGGGTAATAGGCACTGCCCTTGTCCACCCTATTAAAGCAGTACACAGTGATTTTCAGATAAACACGTTACCAAAATGTCGTCAGTAACATTTACATTTACAAAAATAATTCGTAGCAACGTGAGACTGCAATTTAACCAGCCGCAGTTTTTGAAGGTTACGGGCCGAGCCCCAGATGATCCTTTCCATATACAGTGGAGATTATAAATAAAAATATATAGGCGGAATGGCATTACCGACAAGGACAAGGAAGACTGAAATAGCCATTTCTGGCTTATTAGCCGTTTGAACGATCGGTGAGCGCCCCCTACCATTGCATATTCCTGATCGAAAACCGACAGGGCAACGGGTTTGTGGCCCGGTAAGTAGAGGCGCTGACTTCTAAACCAACAGGTCGCGAGTTCGAGGCTCGGGTGTTCCACACTTCGGGCTTGGGTATGTCTGGCTGACGACGGCTAATAAGCCAGAAATGGCCATTCCAGTCTCCCTTGTCTTTGTCGGTAATGCCATTCTGCCTATGTATCATGCGCCGCTGTGCGGCTGCTGGTTGGGCTCGAGGGAGAGCCCTTAAGGCACAACGGAACGAGTGAGTTCTGTTTGAACGATCGGTGAGCGCCCCATACCACCATAAAAATATATACAGCCAACAAAAAAAATTATCGCCGGTTGTGCAGTTTCCGGGAACAGTTTACATCAAGCTTGCAGGGCTGGGTTACATAGGAAATGAAATCAGGAAATAAACTTCATGGCTGGCCGTAGCTACTCCTGCATTGAGAGTTGTCGTTCATCAAAAATCATACGACAACAACCAACGGTCAGATTCCTCACTGTCCTAGAAATCCATATTAGCAGACTTTCTTAAGCTGAAAAATTTTCTTTTGTTGGGTCTAAATGGTTTGGAAGAAGTACTTTCTTGCCGAAAGAGTACAAGAAATAATACTTTTTTATGTTTTCTATAAAGTGTGTTCAGTTATGTAATGTTTCCAAAAATCCACGGGAAAACCTCATAAAACGTAAATAGCCAATTCAATGAGTGCCGTTTTTGCAGGCCGGCTCAAAGAATCGTACTAAAAAGGCGGAATAGTAGCGTGACTGAAATATCTTTGGGATTATGTTGCGAGATGATAAATATTTCAACCATACCTAATTCATCCTCTCTCATCGAAGGCACGTTTCAGAGCCCCTGCCAATATTCTATGTGATACGCCATCAACTGTTTTAATGAACGAAAATCTGGAACGTGTGCATTGAACCGGTAAGAAATAGACCGAAAATTGTTATCTGGACTGCTAAAGGGTAGCTTGAATGCGTGTCCCATGACATTTATGCCGTTTTTGGGATCATTCTATGCCCGACTTCTCATATAAGCTCTATGGTTGTATTAAAATTTCACGAAGATATCGCTCCACGTCCGTTATTCTTTTCAAACTAATATAGCTACACGATCAAAGGGTGGCCGATTTCTAAATGAAAAACATATGTGAAAAGGGAACAAACCCCTCTTGCGAGTCACATTTTTCGACTAGTAAATGGCTTATTAAAGGTGTGTAATTAAATCCGACAAGACCTTTTTGAGCCGAACGAAGACAGTACCCCTGTAATGGCAGTTGTCCATGAGGTTCAGGAACAAACGCGTCCCGTTACGCCTTGAAAGTGAATGTGGAGTCCCGTCGGCAGTCACACGTGAGTTAATAATAGCTTGCCTAAAATTCCTAAACCAAAGTTCTCACTACGACCAATAGTTGTCCTTAAGTACAGCCCTATCTATAAGTTGACGAAGTGGGTGTACTAGAAACCGAAGATCTGTCAAGCCATTTCGACCACCTCTGTCTGACCAGCTTCTGGATTCCATGTAGGGCTCCGCGATCGGAGAATTCAATGAAATGAAATCATGGTCCCTTACGACGTGACTTCCTTATTCACATCCATTCCATTAAATGCAGCGCATGACGTTTTGCGTGGAAAAATTGAATAAACAAAATACGAGGGACAGAAACTTTCCGAAAAAACTTACCTTTGCTAGAATAAACTACAAGCAGATGATGCGAACGCTAGTGCGTTGCCCGTGTCTGGCTTAGGGTTACAACTGGCCGTCGAAGAGTTTCAGCAGACTGCATTCATGCATTAAGAGGCAATCTTTTGACCTTGTGATATTGAAGTCACGCTTTCTATCGTCACGAAGGAGCTGCTTCAACTTTTAAAAATCTGTTCAACTTGCTTCATGAGATAAGAAATAGAGAAACAACAAGTTCTCTTTTTGATGAAATTTTTGGTAAAGTCCTAACAGTAGAACAGAGACAATGATGTAGAGGAAGATAACTAGCACCACGCAGCTCCGCGTTATTTACAACAAGCATCCGTTGGATCACAAATTAAACTGTGTGAGAACACTCTTCGAACGGATACAAACTTATCACAGCAGCGCGGAGGAAGCCGTAAGTGGGAATCGGTGTCTCCGCAACCAATTAATGCGGAATGGCTACCCGAAGGCGTTCATAAACTGACGCCTCTATACCGTACTCGAATACGCAAACAGAAACAGCATTATGGATATGGTATACCATTTAATACACAAAGAACGTGCAGGAAGCAACCGAACGGATTGCCGTTGGTCTGAATGTCGGACATACTCACCGGCCCGCAGCTGTTATGCGCAGCAGAGTCATATAAATAAAATGCAGGCTATGTCCCAGTGTGAGTAAGGGTGTATTGTAAAGTACCCCGCCCCAGTCCAGAATGAGAATTCAATTAACACGCAAAGCCCTGCGTAGTCACTTCTTGTCCCACAGCACTAGTCCTTATTCATTAATACCTCCATCACCATCGCTTTTCCTCTTGTTGCTGTTACCTCTGACGATGGACTCCCGCACTAGGTCGAAAGCTTAAAAGGGAAAAAATGGTTCCGGTGATGGACCAATCTTCTTTATTTTCCTTACAGAGAGGAATACTGGCAAAGGAAAGAGAAACTGGGACCATCATTTCCAGCTTATTAAATGACCTCAGCTTGCCATACCCAACCCCGGGTTTGCAGGACTGCACTTTTTGATCATCTAACCCAACGGGACGATCATGTCTGAACTTTGTTGGCGAAGATCTTTCAACGATATCTGATATACTCGTTCACAACTGACAGGTCAACGAGCTCGTTTGCCAGTGGTGGTGAGTTGGACTACCTGACGCTCAATGAGCAAACAATCCGTGTTCGAATGCTAGTTCCTTAAACCATGGGGTTGTTTATGGCTAGCCGTCGACAGCTAATAAGCCAGAAATGGTCATTCCACTCTCACATGTCATGGCCAGTATTCCTCCCTGTGTGACTACTTGTCGTTTTGCAACAGCATGCAAGGACTGTACATCGAGTCCCAAAGTAAATGCGGAACGACCGTCATCGATAATCACCACTTTCAACACTAGTGAATTTCCCGATAGCAGCTGTCAGGGCAACGAACCTCTGGCTCAATGATAGAAGGTTAGACGTAGCAAACAACGAATGGTTAGAGAACTCGGGTCCGAACTCCTGGCTCTGCAAATCCGGAGTTGGTTGTGGTTAGCTGACAATTCGCAGTACGTGACTTAACTCAAGAAATATGCCAAAATCAACAAAGTATCTCTAACCAGCCGGAAACTTATCCACATGCATCGATTAAAGCAAAGAACAAAGTATATAAGAAATGCTAGACTCCTTATTGCGTTCACTAGGAATGACAATTTTGTTTTAAAAAGCGAAAATGCTAAAATCCGAAAGTTCGCGCTGAATGAGTTAACCACTTTTTTTCTGATGTACATGCATCCTGTACCTCAAGAAACTGAGTAAATAAGAAAGCATATGGACAGTAACTTCACAGTACGGACTTTACACGCAGGTGGTGAAAATATTATCCAAGAACTAGCATTGTTTGCAGTATAGCACACAGTGAAGTGTGTGGTGTTTTACTAAAGATTTCGAAATCGTGCTGCAAGCATTCGGTGTAATATTTGTCCTTTTATATGGCAAAGATGTGACTGATTTCAGCCATGAGGATTTGGCTAGATTTCCCTGTTATAAACGTAACAGGAATACAAGTTACCATAAGGTCAAATTTTTGGAGGCTAGTTGGTGACTAAGAAGTTAAAAGAGAATTATCAGATAGCACCGTGAACACAACATTTATAGTGACTCATGGTTACTTTTTTCAAAAAGCCTGCTATGTGGTTTTTTCGTCAAGATGTAACTGAAATATCAGTAAATTCTTTTAGAGGTCAGCTTCCCAATCGACTTTTCAAAAAACCTTCAGAAAAAGATAATTCCTACAAGCTGTTTTAGATGTGGCAATTTCTTGAGATCTGTTTTAATGTAAATACTAATTTCAATGACAATGCTAAAATGACCGAGAATGGACGCGAACGCGGAGGTTGACAAAACTAACTAGTCGCTTTTTTGCATGCCACACACAACCTGGCCCCACTGAATGTACTGGGTTTCTGTAAGGCGGCCTGACTCTCAGTCCTGCGAAGGATCGAGTTATCCCAGCAGCTGGCAAGCTCCCGAGGTACGACTCTGAACACATCGCAATAGCTATAGGCGTGTCAATTTGAATATAACAATGAAGGCGTCAGTGTGTCCTGAGGGTGTGTTCGACACTGCAGGCTTTACCGACTCTTCCCTCGCTCGTGAACCGAAAGGCTCAGCCCATCAATCAATGTGATTGGGTGCAGCGACAGACGTAGAATGAACCATCTCCAATTTGTACCACAGCACGCATATACAGTAGATGTGCTCACTCTAGAAACGCTAACCGAAACTCTGAAATGCTTTTTTGACTCGAAAAGGTTACTAACTTAATGTTGGTATACTAATACTGTGCAGCATGATCCCAGCATAATTCACTTAATTTGGGATGCCAGCTTTTGAACGGACACTCTTAAAAATCCCATACTTATAAAAAAATTTAAAACCGAATTATACCCTTCCTTGAAGTATAAAATTTAAAGTAAGCGCTATTATCTAGCAAATGAGTAAAAATATAAATATTTTATGCATGTTTTTTTAAGAAATATAGTCGAATTTATAAGAATATCGAAAACTAATGAAGAGAATTCACACTAGACAAGTAGCTGTCTTTTGTTGAGTATAGTTCTTGCAGACGGCTGAAAAGAAGTTCACTTAAAAGCCGAAATCCTGAAGTAACTGAATTACCTTGGAGTTATGCTGCACAGGGATTGATATAACAACTTTATTTACGTAATATTTTCGAGTAGGAAACGCATATCAATCTTTCAGTTAATATTTCATGAGTTTAAGTTTGACCCTCACTGTTGTGGTTAGGATCTCACTCGATCCCTCCCTCACCCTCACTATATTTAGAGGGTGGGCAATACCTAACAAAGGTAAGGGTTCAGGGTGTTCATCGATCAGAAGTAAAATACTAGAACGTGCTGTGCGGAGAACTAGGAAAGGGATAATACTGGTAACGTAAATGAGGGGTAAATATCACAGAGAGCGTGGCGACCCCCTGCGCGTTTTTTTCGAGGACGGGGCCAGACGGGGCTATCGCATCCCTAGCCCCGTCGTAGCCCCGTCGTAGCCCCGTCTGGCCCCGGGGGCTAGGCAGGGCCAGACGGGGCTGGTGCCAGCAGGGCCCATTCAGTTCGACCACCAGCTTGCTACTGACACTAACGAACGTGATTTACTATCCATTAAACAATTTGTGACTGAATTTCCAGACTATATGCAATCGAAATAATAGTCAAAGCAGATATACGAACGGTGGCTTGATACATGGGACGGTGATTTACAATAGCGACTTTGAAGCCCGTTAGAACGCACATATGTTTCGTGTTTGGCCAAGTATACCCAGTAACCCTGAAGGCAAACTGGATGTCCGGGAACGTTAGGTTTAGAGACTTATTTTATGAAACTGTTAGAGAATATTTGGTGCTTGATCAGTTCAAATGAACCGGTCTTAAGGGCTTATTAAGAAACTAGTTACATTCCCGTAGTGATTTTACGAGGGAAGAAGTTAATTACGCTAGAAACTGGGCCTACTCGTAATGCAAGTGGGCTGAAGAACCTGAGGCCAAAATCCCAACTGCTTATAAACGATTTTGAACTAGTCTGTAATCGCAAATATTTACGAAATTATTTTGCGGATTGTCCAACGCTCTCATGTGAACAAAAATATTATTTATGGAAGGTCCTACTGTTTCAAACGAACTGTTTTTCGGAGTCTACGTAATATGTTCAAATAGTTACGAATCTTGAGCCATCTCAATACGATGAAAAGCACATGCTTGACGTTCGATCACACAAAGACATTTGACAAGCCGTTTGTATTAAATTCTAAAAACCACGTCTTATCGCAAATGAGCTTTCTCAGAAACTGTATATTGTTTTAGACGACCCTCTTAAACACGCGTTGACACATTATTTCGGCGAGTTTTTTGGCAACACTGGCGTTCCACAATTCCCGATTAAATTGTCGTTGTTTCTACTATTTTGCGCAATCATAAAAATTCATTTGTTCGAATAAGTGGAAAGGAGTTGTCGAGGTCATACATATAAAGCACAAATAAGGTCCTGAAAGCTTCTTCTAAGTAAATAATCCACCTGAAAATCCGTGCATAGATTTTATTCACCCTTCCTTGCAGCGCGATTAACACAACTCCTAGTACAGACCTATTTGTCAAAGGCTTAGATCTGCGCCGGTAAGCGCGTAAGCAAAGAAAGATTGTTGATTGAAAGAGATTGAAAGCGGTGATTCCTTTATCACGAGCAAAACAGCACCCATCGAAGAAATCCTTCAAGTGTATCGCACTCCATTTGCCGGTCTCGTTTTGAATATTCCCTACCTGAGATCTCTCTGTGCATCGCATGTAGAACGAAAATATTCGAAAATGGTCTGAACTAATCGACAAAGTGTGTTTGCTCTGTTCAGCACCTAGGACAAGAGGATAAGCTCATCGGGTTCCAAACCCCCTTTTTGCCACGGAAATTTTAAGGTGTTGATCCTGTAAAAAGACACAAACTAGTTAGTGTGAAAAATTGTGCGCAATATAGACTAATTATCCTATGCATTCACGCCCTCTCTCAGAAGACTTGCTGCCACTTGATTACATCTCAATAGAGTACACGACTGTGTCTGGTAAGGCCCGTATTGTCTCCCGTAATGCGCATTGTCGTCAAGTTTGTGAATTTAAGCAGATTTAGCCACCATCAGTCTTCTTCGCTTTTTCTGCTATATTTAAGGCAGTTTGTCATAAGGTTCCGTAGTTTGAGGAGTATTCTCGCCTTTTAACCGATTTTAAACTCTCTGAAGCATGCAGTATGTAACTGCTCGCTTATTATCGCCCATGCTAAGCCTCTAAGAAACAGTCAAGTGCTTAGCGTGTAACCCACATGCTTGCCCATATTCCAGAATTTCAAAGAGAGTGTGATGAGGTTCAAAGCGAACGTTATATTCAGCTATTTCCCTAAAGTTAATATGCGTCAGAAAACCATGACCGTGTCCTAATAGCAAAATAAAAGCAAAAATAAAACGGTTGGTTGAGAGATTTAAATGTGGGATGTAACATAAATTTATTCATATATAATGCTTAAACCAAACTCACTATAACTGACAGCTGCATGCACCTGTGCAACTTTTGTCACTGGGGCTATTATTTATTTCCCTGCACTGGAGACGAACACCGTACTACTGGTAGTACCACTAATACTCGGTACACAATTGACTATTATTTGTTACCTTTATGATATCTCTTCCCGTTTGTAAGATTTTTCAGTTGTTTGTTAACAAAAAGAGACTCCAAAGGTTAAGACATACATTTGCCTCATTAACACTGAACTGAACTGACATATAGCATTAGTTCCATGAAGGTGTGGCTTGCAGACAATCGATTCGGCTGTTTATTTTGTTATCTTTCCGTCCACATTGCTGAAGCCCTCGTATAAAATGCAGCATCCGAGGACTTCACGGTACTGGTTTTGGAACTACCATGTAAATAGTAAAAACAGTCGTAATATTCATTTCACCAAGTCCGATGCCAGCCATATGGATGACGCAAAATAACTTAAAAAGCTCATTATAATATGGATTAAATTGCTCCATGTCAAGGATTAGATAGGTTTCAAAACGGAAAGGTTTAAATAACGATTTTTGTTGGCTTATATTTAAATAAAACAATTCTCCCCCGCCGGTTTGTTTTACTTATTCATGTAAATAACCCGGAACCGCTGCTTTCAAACTAACCGATGTCGGCAATCATACGTTTTTTCTCACGCAGATGGGCCAATCGAGGGAAGTCTGACCAGGCGGCCAATTTACCTAACACCTACACTCGTCGAAATAAGAATTCAGATCTTGAATGCTGCGTCAACTATCTGGATGGCACAAATCAGACCTTCTACCTTCCGGTAATGATTAGATTTCCGGCTTCCTATCTTCATAGAAAAACGCCAATGCGTCCAAGCTGTTGGAATTTGCATTCGCTCATATCGGACTCAATGACGAACGGGAATATTTTGCTTTACAAATGATAAATAAGATTAAAGTAATACGCTGGTTATTCACATCTAGCAGTTGATTTAGATATGGCTTGATCCCACCAAACTGTTGAAAAAGCAAGTGTTTGGTAAGCACGTATGCATTTTTAAAAACATTATTATCATACTTCATTGTCACTTCTCATATTTTTTATCAGACAACCCTCATTTTGATATACATGTCTTGATAAATCTACAAATGCCTCGTCCTTCCCATCACCACTGTTTAACACATTATTTTACTGTTAGATATATTTTTTGCATCGTACCTATAAATCCTTCTATCCAAGATACGTTGTCTTTCCTAGTACCTATGTTTTCAAATAAAACCCGTGTAGATTTAAAGGGCCCTTGTATAGTTCGAAATTGTTATTTAATGCCAGCTCGCGTTTATGTTTTTTTACTACTCCCGCCGTTATAGTGTGCAGTATATTGAAATAGGAGACCGAGTCATTTTTTAATTAGCAAATATCCCTTGATGCATGAACTGAGCTGCATGAGTCTAGTCAGCACTGCATATTTCAGGGTTGAGAACTTGGAGGGCTTGAACTGGCAAACAAAAATTCGGTGTAAGCCGGGCGACCGGCTTGGAAATACCTGTGAGAAATAAGGCTTTGACTCTCCAATCACCAATATATAACACAACTTTCGATGACCCCGTGCCTACACAACTGTTATTTGCCGTGTTTAACGGGTTTTGTTCCTTTCCCCAAGCGAATACACATGTAACGTACTTGTGGCGATTTTCCGGCAACAGCGGTTGTCTTTTGTCTTTACTCATTGCACAATGCTTACGTGACTCCGTCTACCCCCTCAGGTTCTCCTCCTTACGTATTTTACATGCGAGTCAAATTTTTCTCTGTGAACCCGCATCAATTGCGTGACGACTACGCCAGGTACCTTTTTGTGCTCCAACTTCGGGACGAGATGCTGACGGGAAAACTTCAGTGCCCTGACGATCAGGTCGCAGCCCAGTTGGCAGCATTACTTCTACAGGGTATATTATTAGTTCTTACTTTTTTGCCTTGATGTTACTTGCCTCAATGAATAAAAAGCGTCGGGTTTCTGCGCCATTTGCTTTTTAAGGATGCCACAAGCGTTAAACTGGAGCACATATTTTACCGAGCCACTCTTATTGATGCGTTCCATTTTGTAAGCCATTGATCATCCGGGTGTCCCATAGAACTTCGACTGTCCGAAAATGTATAACTCACAAACAAACGGAATCACTGACTTGCTATGTTTGTTGTCGCATCTGTTCGAAACATTCATTTTCAGTGATCACACATTTATGATTGGGTTCCTTCTTATAATGGTGGACAGCAGATAGGTGTCATACGGATAGCCTCCTTACGCCCATTGTCGTCTTTCATATAAAAGAATACACCGTGACATAGAAAGGCATTCAGTTATAAACTATCGGAGATTCTTCATGTATTTAGGGACAATATCGTGCAGTATTTTACCTCGTTTTTCTGCTGTATTCTCTAGTATACTTTTTGTAATTAAAAGGTGAGTTGGGCAATTTCGAAAAAGATGTGCACACTCCCGAATTCATTTCAACTTTTCATTTCCTGCCTGAGGAGCGACATACGGAAATGTTTGACATCGCAATTCAGCAGGAATTCGCAAACCTGGCGTAAGCAAATGTTTTTCAGCTTACTGAATATGTCTTTGACTTATTTCAACGTCATCTTACTTTCGCACCTTTTCTTTCAGACGGCGAAATCTGACTCCTAGCGAGACTGACAGATTATATCTCGAGAAAGTCCGCTCTCTCCCGGATTATGGCGTAGATATGCACAAAGTTCAGGTAGTTATTTACGATGGCAAGCAGAAAATAATGAAAATGTTTTCAGGGCAACATCTAATAGATTGATTTTAAAAATTGGTGGCGATTTTGTTCACTTTGCTCGGCTTGTCTCTAAATCATGCACAGCACATTAACTTAATATGGGGTTAGCCTTTTGTTAGGGACTATATGCTGTTTTTTTTAAACATTCTTGTTCAAGTCTAAAATGCGAAGTTTGTATCCCGATTGCATTTCCTGGCTGATGTTACAGTGTGCAACAAACAAACTTATATGTCAATTAAGATACTATTTTTGCGACATTTGCGACCTTCTTGACAGACAGCATTGACGAAAGTAACTATTTCCTTTCTTCGAAGGGCGTGACTCTTAAGCTCAGTTTCCTTACTGATGTCGTCAATTTTCCAGGCAAACGTTTTCATTTATCCGCCCCCCCCCCCATGATATTATGGAAAATTGATCACCTCCATTCCCGTTATATACGATAGTCTACACAAAGCTTCGGCCCACATACAGTCGCTGATGTAATATGCAAGTTTGTGTTGGAAGATATCGAGTTCAGCGAAATAGCCGCGTCCACAGTAAGCGCTTCTATAATAGATACTAGTTGATAGTGTAGACGCCTTAATTCATTCTTTGCAATTATCTGAGTCTTGTATAAGATTGGAGACTTCATCTGCGACAAACATTCATTTTTCCTTGCTTGTCTCCAGATCTCAACCTGAGTTTAGTCTGTGATTCAGAAATAACCTTACTTGTGGCTGGCTTCTGGAAAGGCTTCGCTGGGAAAACAGATAGGATGTGACAGGAGGAACTGCAAGGCCCTTGGATCGTCAAAAGTAAATGTTTAGCATGGAGTAGACTTCTGAAGACATGAGCCTTCAAGTTCGGCCACAAAGTTTGTATGAGACAGCGGAAACGTTAGCAAAACATGTGCCTGGGTTTTTGTCTAGTACGTATGTCTGCAGCATAATTAAAATTTCTAGGTGTCCTGGGAGCCGAGTTAAAATTAATCGCCACATGAATTCGGTTATCACGGTCTTGGGAGTGCTAAGGTAGCGTATGCACATGGCGACATATGGGACACTCCGGCTGTGGTTGCTACTTACGCCGGACGAATGCTCTTTGCGTACGTTGCGTTGGTCTTTTGTCATACATAATCCATCTCATAGTTGGAGCCATCATTGGGCGTTGATACTCTAAATGTTGCGCGATGTCGACGTCAAGTCTGTGACAGGCACAGTTTTCCTCTTACCAAACTTCCGTCTATTTGAACACAACGTTTAATTGCTCGTTTCCTGTAAACAAGTGCGTAAAAGGCACTGACCAAAACTGGGTGCCTATCCCCTTGTCGAAATTGCCCTATAAAAGGCAGCTTCTGTGCATCCGCAGAGCATAGTCCTCTGACTGTATTAACGGCGCAACGAGGCGGGCTTTCACCTTGGCTTAATAGGCGTGACTAATACCTACATGGATATCATCGCATATCCATCCTGAATGTTTGTTTAACTGTGAAATCGTTGTACGACTTATGATCCTCCACTCTTCCCGTGGTTTACTTGTTTATGTTCCTCGTCTAATAAACGACTGGCCTTGGGGTATCTTGGTAGTTAAGGCCGTTGACTAAGCCAATTGAACTTTTTATTTGTGTTTTCAGGGCAAAGACAGGAAGGTGTATTACCTTGGACTCACTCCAACTGGCATCCTTGTTTACGAAGGCAGCAACAAAATCGGACTCTTCATCTGGTATGCAAATTCAAGCCTATTTTTAGTATTTTCATTTATTGATATAACCCTGAAGGGAAGCATGGATCTACTTCTTTTCGAAGTCCTACTGAAGTTTAATCTCTGAGCCTTAAAAACCAGTAGTAGCTGCGCCGCATTTATGGTTTTCTCCCCGCGATTCCATCGCTTATCTGGATGTGCATTCGTGAGAACATTTGAGCCGGCGGGAGTTCGGTTTGCTGATTTGTTTGATTCTGTTCGGAGGTTCTGACATGCCCGCAGGGCGTGAACAACAATCGTGAATCGGAGTGCTCGCCCAGATTTATCCATTTAACCCAAAGGACAGTCGAAGCATGAAACTTGACCGGATTACCAGCCCGGTTTTGACTTTTTGACAGGCAAAAGTTGCCTAGGCACGGTACACCCCGAGGATGAAGCAGCATTGCTATCAATTACCATCCTCAGTTCGGTCCCTTGGACATTTTGATCTGAGGGGGTTAGTACGTACGTGTACTTACTTGTGCCTTGTACGGCTGTGATCATGTCCGACCTAGCCGGCCTCTATGATGTCACCTACTGTGCTTCTCCACGTGTGACGACCCGCGGCAGTAGGTCTGGACAGCTTAACCCATTTTCTTCGCCAGCGACGGAGACCAAATACCGGAGGTCCGAGAACCATTTTCATGTCCTGTCGGATTGTGTTGAGTCAGGTTTTGAATTAACCTTCCTCTCCCCGGAATCCCCCCACCCGAAGTGGGTAACGGTGCCGAATCGAGGGCGGTAACTCTGAGTTCGCGTGGTAGACGACACAGAAAGTGTCCAAACCGCCGTAGACGTCTTTCTTAAATTCCCTGAGATATCCTTGCGGTGTGGGCGCAGCAAGTGTTCGCTGTCTCATTTCAGAGGAAGTCGGTGGGCCTCACGCGAAGGATGGGCATCATACAGTCTGGTCGGGTGCCTCCAGTTTTCGCTCTACAGCCACGCGCACAGCTCAGCATTCACAGCCGTACAGAAGGACTGACCGGACAAATGCATGGTACAAGTGAGTCTTCCTGGCTAAGGAAATGTCGTGTCAGGTCTATAAACACTCTCAACGACTTGAGAAAACGCGGCGGGAAGCATCGGTTTGGGAGCTAGAGTTGCCTCTGCTCTGTCCATTCGGTAGCAACCTCGCCCAGAGGTATTTAAAACTCTTCAAGTTGCCAATCGCTAATCCCGAGGGGTGCCTTCTGATCAGGGATGCAGTTTGAAAACACTTTGGCCTTCCCAGCACGTATGAATAAACCGACCAATGTAGCTGCCCCATTCACCTATGACACCACAGACTATAGGCCGCCAAGGCAAAGCGATATCGGCGTCGGAATGCAAACTTCACAACATCAAACCCTGTAGGAGCGTCGCGAGAATCCAGTCAAGTGCACAGTTGAGCAAAATGGGTGTCAGGATGCAACCTGACCGAATTATAATACCGAACGGCTGGAGGAAGATTGCTATGGACGATGGTTGGGCGGTAGTGGACCCTAATGGGGGAAATGATTTTGTCCGGCACGCCATCTACTTCCATTCTTCGCCACAGGCACTCACGATGGGTGGAAGCGAACGCAGAGGCAAAGTCAACAAAACAGACGGCCTTCTGTTGTTGGTAGATATGGTGGAATCCAAGAATGCGTCTCAGGATTAAGAGACTATTTGAAACGGGTCGGACAACGTGATCTTTCGCGCTCAGAAATGTCCCCCGCTGTAGCTTTGGGAGGGATTGTATAGGGTGCTGGAGTAGTTGGGCGGAAAGGTGATCATAGACAAACCCAATGAATTCTTCATGTGCATGAAACAGAGTTCTGGATGGATTTTAATATCGCGACAGCTATGTTTGATGGTCGTGAGGTAACGTACACGATTATTTAACGCTGTATCTTTTGTCATCAAACAAAAATCGAGCGCGACAAAGATGGCAGCACTTATGGAAGCTCGTCGTTAGGAGACTTTGAGAGCCCTTCAGTGAAGTCGTGCCCTAGCAAGTAATCTAACAACTAATAGACATGTAACCCCTCACAAAGCTTCCGTCTGAACGGTGGTAACGGCAGATTCGGATCAAAGCACTACGCTTCTATCGAAGGCATACAAACTTCGTGTTCAAAACGAACGAGGCGACTTCTTTCATCGGAAACTTTTTTCCGAATAATTAATTAAGTAAATACCTAATAAATAAAGGAGCTGCAGCTACCCGGACAGAAAAACGGGTTTCGAACTGGAAGCCAAAACCATATTTTGGAATATAAACTTGCTCTGTGAGTTTAAAGCGATCACATTCTATGGATGTTGTGTCCATTGGTGATTTCTGTCTCGAAGAGGCGGAAGGGTGGACTTGACCAATTTAAGAATCCTGGACTTGAAGAAGGAGACACGATCGCTGGGACAAGAACTTTATTAGCCTGACGTTTTTGATTCCTGCTGAACCGGAGGCAACCATCATGCGTCAGTTAATGAGACCGAAAGACCCACTGCCACGGCAAGAAACGTCAGGAGTCGTTTATCGGATCTGGTGCAGTTGCGAACAAAGCAACTACGTCGGAAAAACCGGAAGACAGCTCCGAACGCGAACGGCCGAACAGGCTGCAGCGGTCAGTCAGTCAGTATCAGTCACTATATTTGGAATAAACAACAGAAGCCATGAAAACTCCATTTAGAGGGTACAGGTATAAAGTAAAATAGTTAAATTGCAAAACTTTTGCTTGCAGTTTTAGTAGGGAGAATTCATAAATCTAATAATGTAACACAAAGGTGAAAGGGGTATTATATTCACAAAATAATTGCGAAAAACTTTGTTGCGGAGAAATGACGCTTGCTCTCAAGTTGCGGCTCATTCGACGAGATCCGGCCACACATTCAGATTTGACGAGGCCGAAATTCTCGCAAGAGGTGACAACCGCGTGAGCCGGGAGCTGCTTGAGTCATGGTTTACTGGCCACCAGTCAATTAACGAGTGCAATGATCTTCCCATTCCATACTCGGTGCTGAAACTTCGCCTAGGCGGAGTAATTGGCCACGCAGAGTGCGCACAGGTGAACACTTTTCCCAACACCAGGGTCGGTGGGCCAGATGGTCGAGCAATCATCACACCAACATCCAACGAACGTGATGAAATTGCAGCAGTTAACGACGCGAATTTCGGCCATCACACCACATGCAACGATCCCTAATGAAGGGGGGAACCGTGAACATTCATAGGTACGCGGTAGCATGGCTACTGTGCCCTTTAAATACTGCAGCCCCGTAGGCATGAACCACCCGTATTTGCTTCGTCTCGGATGATGGGTTCGAGCAGGAATCCGAAACGTTGGGCTAATAAAGCTCTTGTCCCAGCGATCGTGTCTCCTTCTTCAAGTCTGCTTCTTTTGACTCGTCTCTTCGCTTATATTGGCAATCCTGGACTTCTGTCGCATTAAGCTCATTCGTCAGCGATCCATTTACCAAAGTAGAGACGCGCTTACGCATAATTCGATGGCATCTTGGTTTAGCACGGGAGTTCGGACCCCTCCATGTGACAGGTGAGTTCTTCCTAACTTCCAGGGTGGGTTAAGGCTAATGTTAGGCTTAGGGGAGTTTGGGACACGGTTGTAAGGGTTGGACTTGGTATGGGAGTGTTGTCGCTGGGGTAAGTGTCAAAGTTGGGACACGAAATTAGTCCGTGATCACCTGTTGTACGGGGGGATTCACGATCCCGTGTCCGCCAGGCCTGTGGCTTTTCCGAATTCATTAATTGCAATCATCTTAATCTACTACCAACTAGACGCTTTAGGCGGAGCTGTGTTTCTTCGTGCCAGCGAATTTTCAGACATATCACTGGCTGAGAAGAAGTTGGCGCAATCGCCGGAGCATGAGCATCGTTCGCCTGGCGTTTCGGATCTTCACTTGAGCCTATCATCAGAGACAACACCAGATACAACGCTCTGGTGGCGGGTTCGAGCGGGAATTTGAAACGTCAAGCCAATATTGTTGTTTCAGTGATCACGCCTATGTTCCACTGCTTTCTGGGACTCAAAGTTTCGCCTGCATCGGCAAACTTCTTACTAGCTGCCGGCATATGTAGTGTTCCTGTTACTTGTTTCAATACTCTCCAATGAGTCCCCGCTACTTCCTAGACTTTATCGATCCTCTCGTAGCGCCGGACTACGCCTTCTGTGCATCCTTGGAAGTAAATTTGTATTGTTGTTGTTGTTGAATAACGTCGATTGGCTACCCTTCCTAGGGGGCGCAAGGCTGCCTGAGCACGTCTGCAGCGTGTACACGGCCTTGCGTGCTGCTATGCCGACAGCCCTAACCAACACGTCCGGTCGTCATCTAATGGGGGGTGTGGAAACGAGAGTTTTAGCTCCCTACGGCCAATGCCGCCTTCGGACGCGAAATCTCGGGGAACTTTCAGGCACACGTCAGTTGTATGCGCCTAAGAATGTACCGGTACTGCCTATCAATCACTTGCACGCAGTCACGCTTGCCATTATTGTTCTCCTTTGGCCGAGTCAGTTTACGTGCGAAAAATAAACCTGGCCAGGTTTTTGGAAGTCTGACGCTTTGTATAACGCATTTGGAACTCTAACCCCCGGAAGCTGGTGAGTCCTGCGCCCGATAGTCGGTACCGCGCATGTGAGGAGGCCCGATGTCCAATCCAATTCAGGTGTGGAAGACAAAACCACGTCGAAAGAAGCTCTGGAAACTACAGAAGAAAATGGTTGACTCGGATATGAGCATGCGGCAGGACGTTTGTCAGATCCATTCGTTCAGCCCGCCGCCGCATCGACCATCCCTCGCTCTACGTGGATTTGCGCCGCCACCTTGAAAACGGTCAAGTCTACGAGAGACTTAAGCAGGGCATACAAACCCCGAACGCTTAAAGTCTAACCAACAAAAGTGAGAACATGGAAGAGGAGAGTCGTCGGCTGTCAATATGACGCGCACGGCGACGCTCGCATCCATGTATTTTTATAAGACAGACCGCCAGCCTGACTGTGAAAGCCTGGCGTGTTGTATGGGGGCAGATCGTGTGTGGCTCGCGCAGACGGGCCGTCTAACGCTATCAACCACGTACGCCCAATCCTCACTGCAGACGACTTACCAGCTCGGACAGTTGGCCGCTAGGTGAAAGATGGAAGGGAAAGTGAAATCGACTCTGGAGACTGCATCCCCACGCCATTCAGCGCATATTCCTCATTAAAACGAACAGGCACGCCTTTAAACTATCACGGTGATTTAAAAGTCGTGACTTGAGAGGCCGCCCACCGACTGGATAACTCGCTCCTCATTTCACAAGGGGGAGTCAGGCTTCAATGGCTCCCTCTTAATGTGGCCTCTATGGCACTTCCATTCATCCCGCATCCGAGCCACCCTTTTGTGTTTCTGTGAAACCCTAGTCCTTGGTGCACGTACCCGGCGGGTGTGTCACTCGCACACGGACTGATTGGATTTTTCAGACGATGCGTCTGATCCCACCGCCGGTCTTTCTGCCTATATCGATATCGGAGAGAGTGTAGTAAATACAGCGCAAGTCCACTATAATCATAAGTTAATTCACGCGCAAGGAACCGTCACTGGACCCACTGTGCTGTGCGACACGAGTTGCACATCAACCCACTGCGGTGAGTCAACTCAAAACAGGCTGTTTAACCTGATTTACTCAGTCCTGAAAGCTCCGCTTTGACCGCAAACTTTGGAATACTACGAGGAATCGCAACTACCAAGGGAATGCCGTGTGAGTCAACTAACCGGTTGTCTCCCTACTAGACCGTCGACATGTCCAAACCTGTTGGCATATGCTTACTCACCGCCTGGCGATTCCATAGTGAAGCTGATTCAAACTTTCATTTCGAAAAATATACACTTTCATAGGATGTCGTGTGAGATTTTTCGGTAGAAAGGAGAACATTAAAGCTCGAATCGTTTTGACCTTACCGCAACATGCCCAGCCCATGCACTCGTAACAGTGCCCCCTGTTTCGACTAACGTTGATTTTGGAAATTGCCGCCCGTTTGATTTCGTATAGAACTCGATTATCCAATCACAGCACGCTCATTTCCCGCACGGACGCGTGTCGAGATTGCAAGGTCTACCTTGGACCACTCATATGTCAACCTTGAAAGGATTTAGTAGTTGAATAACGACTGGCATTTTAATGCCATCAAGACAGTCAGCAGTCTCTTGGTCTTCCATCGAACCTCGGCCAACACTTTGCAAACGAAAGATTGTACAATTTTAGGTCCCTAACCGACCCTGAGATATCGATGCCTTTCCCATACAACCTACTACTATGGGTTCGTCGTCTGTTTTAAGTCCTATTTTTAAGGGTATAATTTCTCCGGGCCACCGAACAGCTTAGAGCATTCGTCCTAAATGTGAGGGTTATGTTCTCCGTTGACCCGGTGAATTCCTCACTTCCCTGTTCACTCAACTGATAATAGCTCCAAAACAGTAATATGTACATTGACGACATTTCGAATTTTGACTCCTTTCTGGCCTGCCAATTCGACAACCCTAGCTGGATCTTATGGGCACTGCTGCCGACCCGCTTCATGCCAAAATAAAGTGCCGTCATCTATAAGCCCGTTTGGTCAGAGTTTTGATTTAATTAAAGTCTGTATTACGGCGTTCATATAATCCGACGTAAACAAATGTGGGAGTGACTGTCGCCGCATAATTTGCTGAACGCCTTCGCGGAGAGGGATACCGGTGGGCCTAGATTTTGCGGCTTCCCATTTTTCTCTTTCTGCTGTTCACATCATGTGCCAAACTAATTCGTATCGTTTGCCTGACTCCAATTCAGATTTTTCTTGAAACCCCGTATCCACGGTCTGAGTAAGAACACGAGCATGACCTTTTCTCTCCTCGTTAGTTTGCTTTTTTATGTTGTTGCGGTTATTGGTGCATGTTCTTGTCCCTGTCTCTCAGTGTGTGCGTGTGTTAGTGCTTGTATGCATCGTTTGGGCTTCACTTTACGTGGGTTTTTTGTTTGGAATTTATTTGTACACACACCTCACCTGGGGTTTTGTGAATTTCAGGTCAAAGATCCTTAAACTTGAGATGAAGGGTAAAAAGTTGAAACTGGTGGTCGCCGATGAGGACGAAACGAATGTGAGTTTTCCTTGACAGCAGTTTCTTCACAGCCTGTTCGTTTGAAATGTTGCCAAATCTAGACCAGTGTTCGCCTTCACCGTTAATCTGTTTTTTTTTACTTAAGGCAATTTGTGAGTTTATGGGCTTAAATAGGAGGAAAAGATGATTTCAGGAAGTACTGAAATTATGCAAGCGTGCATCAGCAGGAACCGATTAGACGCGTCCTCTTGCAACGTTTGGAATTTTAAGCGTTAGACCAACAAAGGCAGCTAACTGGTACAACAGTCATCCCTCCAAAAAATCAGTCAGTTTGCTTTGAGGCATGGTTTTTATCCTCGTCACCATTAGTATGTGTATTGGCACACTTTAAATAATTCATCCGACTAATTTGTGAAAAACTCGGCGGCCTCATTGGGGTTCGAACAAACGACAGCAAGAACAAGGCTTGAGTACAGCAAATGCCCTCTGAGGCCCCATCGGCAGCCGCGAGTTTAATCACATTTGGGTGAAGTTACCCGCCCAGCCCACTCCAACGTATGGAATCCACCAAATCTGATACGCTGTCACCGCGTCGTCTAGCCGCCGAGCGTTCTGTTACTGTAGGTAGCCATTTTGCCCAAACTGGTCGTGGAGATAACGGACCTCACGTGCTCTTTCCTCCATTTACAGAAAACTCACGTTGTTGTTTAGAAGACTAAAGAATGTAGGTGATAAAAAAGAGTGATCGTGCACCGGAACATTTTGTTTATTGTTCTGAGATCTCGAACTCCTGCAGGAGTATTAACAACACCACAACAAGCGACAGTTATAAGGCGGGTTAGCCAATCATCGACTGACGGCGCAAGACTGGAGGTGACTGCGCAGGGCTCTGTACGCCGACGCCAGATCGATAAATCAATTGAATGAGTTCTCATCCGTGGCTCAGGGTTCAATGATTATTTTGATGTCCGCGTTGGTGTGAGCGGCCACTTGAGATAATGCGTTGCCTCGTCGCACAACCACCTTATGTTTGTGAATTCGCGATCGAGCATGCGTCTAGTCTGGCCTGTGCAGTATCAAGGACGGTTTCGGTACGGAATGCAAAACACTACTCCAGATTGCTCCCCAGACTTTAGCCGGTCTTTAATTTTCGTGACCCTGCTGCGCATGATGGCTTTGGAGCGGTGTGTGATTCCCACATCTAGCACCGCAGTATAGCGCTTGGTTGCTTCAGAAGCGTCCTAGATGTATGACAGAGAATGCCTCATCGTCAGTGGTGTTGATGTTTGGGTCCTCTGGGGACGACCGTGTAGGCAGCAACTTATGAATGCCTTCGGATAGAGCGCCTAGTACTGGGCGAATCACTCATGTACATAACGCAACTACAGACTAGGCGCTTCCTGAGTCAGTATGTAGATGGGTGAAATCCTCTGAAACAACGTCAGTCCTTCAACCGTAATATGTCAGTATCTAGTTAGGAATTCAGGAAAAACAAATTTAAATGGAAGATGTGACTTGGCGGAAACCATAACACGAACGCGCAATCAGCATAAGTGAATCCGTCAGCCGTGTGTGCGTTCATGTGGTGTGGGCTTTCGGTCGACTTGCACAACAACCCAAGGGGACGTGTGAAGATCGAAGAGCGAAAGGCTTGAGTTAAACATCCCTTCCGATCATTTCGACACCGACCGGCGCGTATTAAGTACAACCAACACCCTGATCACCTGAGCTGCAAGATCGACAAGTTTTCATAGTTGGGTAGTCTGCAAAATCACTTGAATTTTCCAGAATACTTAATAGCTATACTGGTATAGTAGTTGTATGGTAGACCAATTATCTATTGCTTTGAGCAACCTCTTTGGACAGTCAGCCTACTCTATGAAATTGGTGGAATGCACACTTTGCAGTAGGTTATATAAGTAGACTGACCCAGACGTGAAACGTCGATGCTTCTTGCATGAAACTTCATAAATCAGGTCGTCAGAGCGCTGGCTGCATTAAAGCCTTACCCGTTCTGTCGTAGGTTCAAATCCCGCCAGATTTTTCACATTTGGGTAGTTAGTTAAATTGGTCGAAACTCCTACAAGTTTCCGGGCATCATTATCGATTTCTGAAGAGCCAGTCGGTTCCGTGACCGAATCCCAGAATGCCCGTTGCCACAAAGTTACAGTAGGTGGGCTAACTCATGAAATGTCAACAGAAATTCCGAAATGCCTTTCCGTTTCGAAAAGATTAATTCAGTAGGGTTGTGAAACCAATCATCGTACAGCATAATTCTATAAGAATTTAGTTACCCCAGGACGCCGGCTTTCGAGCAAACGTCTTTTCGGCTGCATCTAAAAACCATACTCCGTAAAAAACGACTATTTATGTAGCATGCATTTGTTCATTGATTTTCGATGCCCGAAAAAGATTTAATTATATTTCATGGAAAACACATATAACAATATTCATTCTTTTTGCTCATTCAGTAGAAAATTACGTCTTCCTTCAATTTTGCATTCGAAGGAAGTGTATAATTTGGTTTTAAAAAGCCCCTAATTGTGAGATTTTTTAATACTTGAAACTGTACTTCACAAAGCGTCATGTCTCTGCATATACCAACGGGGCTTGTAAAGTTAACAATGTGGCTCAAATCCACTGCTGAATTTTAGGAACCCCGTATGGTCTCCTCTTAATACCGTAGAAAAATGCATGGTTTCTCGTACGCGGAAATTATACGACTTGTAGTTTAGGAACCCTGAATGCAAGTGTAACGGCATTCAGGTTCAAAATTATTCGGGAATTGGAAAATTCTTATAAAACCAAAGTATACCCTTCCTTCGAGTGTAAAATTGAAAGAAGACCTTATTTTCTACGAATGAGTAATAGAATGAATATTGTTATGCATGTTTTCCATGGAATATAATCGAATATTTAGGAGCATCGAAAACCAATGAGAAAAATTTATGCCACATAAGTAGTCATTTTTACAGAGTATGGTTTTTAGATGCAGCCCGAAAGAAGTTTGTTCCAAAGGCGGCGTCCTGGAGTAACTGACTTGTTATGGAATTATGCTGTACGATAAGGGGTTTACAACCCTACTTAATTAATCATTTCAAAACGGAAAGGAATTTCCAAATTTCTCTTGACATTTCATGAATTATCCCACCTACTGTATGTCCAACATCGTGTGGGATTGAACGTTCAATAAGGTATTTCAACAGAACGAAATATCTGATTGAAATTGCGCTTTTCCAAAGACAAAAGACGGGGAATTGATGATACCCAATGACCCAGCCTTGTTGATGCATGGGAGTATTGCCTGTCTTGTAGCGGAAGGTTGTGGAATACACCTTCGTCTTCCTCCTCCCGGACGCCACAGCCTGCAAGCATCTCTGGAAGAGTGCCATCGAACAGCACACCTTCTTCCGCCTACGAGACACTGTGAAGCCGCCCACCAAGTTGCAACAGTTCTTCCGCATGAAATCCCGTTTCTACACCAGTTTTCGGCCCGAGTTCCAGCTGCAGCAGGAGAATAAGTTTGGCAGCAGCAGTTTTCGTCGACGCAACACTTCCACCGGCCAGTCTCTGCGCTCTGACACTGGCTCTAAGGCCGGTGCGGTGGGTCGATCTAACACCACTGCCGCGGCCGGTGAAGGCGCCAGTTTCCGACGCGTGCCCAGCCGTCGCTATGCGGCTCGCTCGAGCTTCAGTGCCTCGGTGACCACGCGACGGCCCAATGCGCCCGCACCGCCTTCCCCCCCGCGTACGCAGCCGCCAGCTGAGAACATCCAACACAGCCCCGTGATGGTGGCGGTGAATCCGCCCCTGCCCTCGTCCCGTTCACCCCCAATTGTGGCACCACCGGTAACGAGCGTGGGCAGTCCCATGCCCAGACCGCCTAGTCAACGCCGGCCGACCAATTACCCGCGTCCGGTAGTGGAGGATCATCGAACTCATAGTCCTATTAGTCTTCCCAAGGGATAGTAAGTTTGCTATTTCTCCGTCCCTTTTCCTCTTGGTTTCTCCTTTTGTTCATCTCACATTCCTCTTCCGTGGCCTCCTGCTGACTCTCTCATAAGGTGCGTCGATACTACTGAAATGATGGTTAGAATGCTTTGGCACGCTTCCAGGTGCATAACGCTGTTTCGGCGAAAACTGTAACTCTGGAAGGCCCCCTAACCGTGGCCTTACTTAGTTCATGTTTGTTTTTCTATGACATTCTCACAAGCATCCTGCGTCGATCCCGTTTGTCAGGATACTCTCTCAGTACTTTTTCATGTTTGTACGGATTGCCGTAAGAAACGTTTTGTGACCTAATTTGATTTTACACTGGAATATGGCTTTAAAACTGCGATTTACGGTCCTCGCAGGCAGCCGCACAGGGACAGGCAACAACAGTATGTTATTACCGACAAAGACAAGCGAGACTGGAATGGCCATTTCTGGATTATTAGCCATTGTCAATCAATCATACCTAACCCCGAAGTGTGGGACACCCGAGGCTCGAACACGCGACCTGTTAGTTAGAAGTCCACGTTTCTAACCATTGGGTTACGAGCCCGTTGCCCTGTCGGTTTTCAATCGGGAATATACAATGGTAGGGGGCGCTCACCGATCTTTCTTACGGAACTCACTCGTTCCGTTTTGCCTTACGGGCTCTCTCTCGAGCCCAACCAGCAGCCGCACAGCGGCGCATGATATAGGCCGTATGCTATTACCGACAAAGGCAACTACTGTCAGAAAAACATTACTGCCAAAATCTACTCACGCTGGAATGGCTATTTTCGGTTTGGCAGCGGTCGTTAGCCAGCAGAACCCAAGCTACAGCCCAGCAAGTCTTTAGACTGCAAGTCCATTTGGTGA
Source organism: Spirometra erinaceieuropaei (assembly GCA_902702965.1). NCBI lineage: Eukaryota > Metazoa > Platyhelminthes > Cestoda > Diphyllobothriidea > Diphyllobothriidae > Spirometra > Spirometra erinaceieuropaei. Next base: position 165,237 of record CACRXP010000209.1, read on the forward strand.
CGTGGTTTGATCCTGCAGCCCCACCTGAGTGATACCATATGCGTTACTTTCTAAAAAAAATTCGGGTAGACGCGAATACGCCGACTTTACAGATATTACGTATTTGCATTTTCCTTACCACTTTAATCCGATAAGTGACTGTGTCACGGTGGAGGAGGGCTTATACGCCAGCCTTGGTTGCTGCGGGTATCAGCTCACATGCGCTTCCCTGCGCGTACTTCGAACCCTGCTTGCGCCCACATTATTATCTTGATCCAGCGAGCGGTCAAGTAGACTTGCTAATGGAATTTTTTGGAGGGCGTGGAACTCCGTCGGTTCCATTACAGGTGGCCATGCACCGCAAATTATCGCGCGATGCCCTCCGTGGCCTTCCAGTTGTGATTGGGCTCCCCGTATCCCTTAATCCAGCGAGTGGCTGTGTCGGGTGGGGAAGCGTGTACACGCCACCTTCACTCGCTTCCCTGCGCGTGCTTTGAGCTCTGCTTGGGCTATCTTTCCCTTCCTAATCTAGCGAGTGACTAAGTTAGGCATGTTAACTAAAATCGTTTTAGTAAGCTAACCATATGTTTTCAACCAAGCTGGCCTCACCGACCCTTTTTGTCCACGAAATTAGGGAATCCGACTGTCTGTGGCTATTTCTTTCAGTCTCCAGCCCGCCTGCGGATATCCGATGGGCGCGGTCAGCAAGGGTATGGTTTATGGCCGGGGTTACTAACTCTGCGGAGAAAAAGAGTTGAACATCTAGGAGCTTTGTGGTATCACGAATTTCGATCCTCCAAATTGTCACCAACTAAATGCTGGCACTATTTTTACCATTTAATGATAATAGTAAATGAATTTAATGACCCTTCAAAGGCACTATCAAAAAAGTATTGTGCTTTTACTCCGATAACCACCTTAAAGTATATTGACCACCCTTTCTCAATAGCGACGTCTTTTTATTTCTTCCTCTGACCCCTTTAAATAAGTATGGCCAGTTATATTCTTGTAGCAAAATTGCAGCCCGAAGTAAGTAATCCCGGCCATAAACCATACCCCTGTCAAGCTGTCAACGCATATTTTCAGTTATCCACTATAAATATTTGCAGCATTTACAGAGTAGGCTGCTCTGGTCACTCTGCTTTCGGAAGACTAATTTAGTTAATTTGGATAAGTTTTCGGCAATTTCTTGTCAGGATACTGTACATAACATAATGGAGGATAGCTGGATTCTTACGATTCCGACGGTGTGGAACTTCATCGGTTCCACTACAGTGACCATACACTGCAAATTACCACGCGATTTCCGCCGTGGCCTTCCAGTTGTGATTGGGCCCCCTGTATCCTCTTATCGTAGCCAGTCTCTGTTTCAGAAGAGAGTGTATACACGCCACCTTCACTTGCTTCCCTGCGCGTGCTTCGAGTTCTGCTGGCGCCCACATTATTATCTTGATCCAGCGAGCGGTCAAGTAGACTTGCTAATGGAATTTTTTGGAGGGCGTGCAACTCCGTCGGTTCCATTACAGGTGGCCATGCACCGCAAATTATCGCGCGATGCCCTCCGTGGCCTTCGAGTTTTGATTTTGCCTCCCCCTCTCCCCCCCCCCCGGATCCTACTAATCCTGCGAGTGGCTGTGTCTGGGGAGAGAGTATGTACACATTACCTTCACTCGCCTTCCTGCGCGTGCTTCGAGCCCTGCTTGCGCTCTCTTCCCTTTTTTAATCCAGTGAGTGGCTAAGTCAGGTATGTTAACTAAGATTGTTTTAGCAAGCTAAGCAGACAATATCAATCAAATGGGACTACAGAACCAAACCTCGTCCAGTTGACTACTTGGAATCCTCCTTGGTTTTGTCTCTTATTCATGATAGCATGGTTGAGTCTTACTGCATCTCGGAGTCTGGCAAAATTGGGGTATACGAACGTGGCTCAACAATCGTTAGAGTTTATTGAAATACAACCTGCTCGCTCCCGTTTGCTTGAGTTTTCATTCAAATGGATGGCCCACTAAGTCTACGAAATGTACGTTTCTCAGAACAGGGTAATTGTAATCTTGTAATTAATAAATTTAACGAAAACGTGTTCCCGCTAAAATGCACCATAATTAATTAGCCACTTGCTATTCCCCCGAGAAGGTATATTTCGCTTTAAAAAGCTTCCTAATGGGTCAGTCTACACTACCTAGCTGTGTCTGTTCCACTTACTCTGTATGAGGCTGGCTAGAAAGGTGCTGAGTTTGGAGCCAGGGGGAGCTGCTTTTTCGACTTTTATCGGCTCTGCATTTGGGAGCATCTATAGGGATTTCAGTGAATTATCCCAAGTTCTCTGGTTCAAGCCTTATCAGATTCTTGAACACTAGATGTTTGCGCACTGTCGCATTAAATCTTCGAAATGCTTTGTGATTGGTTGCTTAAGGCGTTTTGAGGATGAGTCAAACGGCGGCGGCGGCGGCGGCGATGATGATGATGATGATGATGACGACGACGACGACGACGATGATGATGATGATGCTGATGATGATGATGAGAGGAAGAAGAAGAAGAAGAAGAAGAAGAAGAAGAAGAAGAAAGAAGACGAAGAAGAAGAAGGAGGAGCAATCGCTGGAATAAAGGCTGACGTTTCGGATTCTTATTTGGACCCATCATCAGAGACAGAGGCAGAAAAGGGTGACTCGGGCACAGGAAGTTGCAGTATTTATAGGATGCAGTTGTTAATACTGCAACTTCTATGATAATGGGTTAAAGTGAGAATCCGAAACGTCAGGCGAATAAAGCCCTTGTTCTAGCGATCGCTTCTTCTTCTTCTTCTTCTTCTTCTTCTTCTGATCGACTAGTTCCTGGAACTCGCATCTTCGCTTGTATCGGCAGTAATGAAACCTTGACCAACTTTTTGGATACGTTCCCTGAGTGAAAAGAGTATTCAGACTGGGCTGCAAATAATAGTGGCAGGTCATGCAATCCCTAGACAATATCATGCTGGTTTACGCCCAAAAGTGCTCCCAGCCACCTGTGTAAGGCGCTCCAGTAATGGATTCATTATTTAAGAGATGACACTTTTGCGCTGATTTTCGCCTCCCATGAGACGTTAATCACGTTTCAAAGAAGCATTCCACAAAATAATCTTAATCCAGCGAGTGGCTGTGTCGGGGGGGGGGGAGTGTGTACACTCCACTTTCACTCGCTTAATGCAGCCAGTCTCTGTTTCAGAAGAGTGTGTACACGCCATCTTCACCCGCTTCCCTGCACGTGCGTCTAGTTCTGCTTGCGCCCTCTTTCCCTCCCTAGTCCAGCGGGTTGTTGAGTCAGGTATGTTAACTAAAATTGTTTTAGTTACCTCAGCATACGGTATCAATCAAGTGGGGCTACAGAACCAAACCTCGTCCTCCTTAGTCTGGTCTCTTATTCATAATGGCATGGTTGAGTCTTACTGCATCTCGGAGTCTGGCAATATTCGGGTATACGAACGTGACTCAACAATCGTTGGAGTTTATTGAAATCCAACCTGCTCGCTCCCATTTGCTTGAGTTTTCATTCAAATGAAAAGCCCACTAAGTTTTGTCAGAACAGGGTAATTGTACTCTTGTAATTACTAAATTTGACGAAAACTTGTTCCCGCTAAAATGCACCATAATTAATGAGACACTTGCCATTCCCCCGAGAAGGTATATTTCGCTTTAAAAAGCTTCGGAATTGGTCAGTCTATACTACTTAACTGTGCCTCTTCCACTTACTATTTGTGAGACTGGCTACAAAGGTGTCGAGTTTGAAGCCAGGGGGGCTGCTTTTTCGTCTTTTATCGGCTCCGCATTTGGGAGAATCTATAGGGATTTCAGTGAATTATTCCACGTTTTCTGGTCCGAGCCGTATCAGATTTTTGAACAACATATGTTTGCGCACTGTAGCATTTAATCTTCTAAATGCGTTGTGATCGGTAGCTTTAAGCGTTTTGAGGATGCGTTACACGACGACGACGACGACGACGACGACGACGACGACGATGATGATGATGATGATGATGATGATGATGATGATGATGATGATGATGATGATGATGATGATGATGATGATGATGATGATGATGATGATGATGATGATGATGATGATGATGATGATGATGATGATGATGATGATGATGATGATGATGATGATGATGATCAGAAGAAGAAGCAATCGCTGGAAAAAGGGCTGACGTTTCGGATTCTCACTTGAACCCATGATCAGAGACAGAGGCAGAAAAGGGTGACTCGTGCACAAGAAGTTGCAGTATTTATAGGATACAGTCGCTAATACTGCAACTTCCTGTGCACGAGTCACCCTTTTCTGCCTCTGTCTCTGATGATGGGTTCAAGTGAGAATCCGAAACGTCAGGCGAAGCGTCAGCCCTTGATCCAGCGATCGCTTCTTCTTCTGATCAACTAGTTCCTGGAACTCGCATCTTCGCTTGTATCGATGATAGCGAGATTTACTGCGCAGTCCCGGCGGTAGTGGACTGCAAAATGTGTGGCGCGTGTTCGCTGATAGGAGACCGATGCTGCATTATTGTATCCGCTCCGCGAGCTGTCTTCAGCACATTGCCTCTACCCAGGTGGTCCTTACTTGACGTTAAAAATCTTGCGGTTAAGCGGTCAGACCCTGCGTGCTAATCCACTCGCCTTTGTGCGTGGCAATCTCGCTACAGCCGAGCCTTCCGCGCACCAAATGTTACATCGTAATCACACGTTCCGCCCTGCAGTGCTGCTGTTAGACCTTTGAGGCGGCCTTTTGAGCTCTCCGTGTGAATTGTTTGATTTTTACTGCTGCCGCGCGTGCGTACGTGCGTGCCTATGTGCGAGTCTCCACACCCACACCCCTCAGCGAATGTACCTGTACACACACGCCTGCATTCCGACTCATCCGTTGCTTATTTACGCAAAGTTGGTCTGTGAAGATGGGCTAAAGTGTGTGTAAGACCCACTTGTATTTTAGTTTTTTCAGAAACCCCTCCCTACTCTCCTCTAAAGTGAGCTCCCAGCTCCTCGTCGGGGATCTGGTAGTGTTATTAAAACCGAATTATGACTGTGAGCAGAAAGGAAACTGAGCATATTTCGTATCACAACTTGTAAGCAACGGTAGAGGGACGCTCACTGATCGTTTTAATGGAACTCACTCGTCCCGTTGTGCCTTACAGACTCTCTCTCTCTCGAACCTAACCAGCAACCACACAGCGGCGCATGGTATAGACGGAATGACATTGTCGAAAAAAACAAGGCAGAATGGAATGGCCATTTCTGGCTTGTTAGCCGTCGTCAGCCAATCATACCCAAGCCCGAAGTGTGGAACACCCGAGACTCGAACTCGCAACCTGTTTGTTAGAAGTCCACGCCTCTAACCACTGAGCCACGAGCCTGTTGCCCTGTCTGTTTTCGATCGAGAATATACAATGGTAGGGGCGCTCACTTATCGTTCTTACGGAACTCACTCGTTCCGTTGTGCCTTATGGACTCTCTCTCTCTCTCGAGCCCAACCAGCAACCGCACAGCGGCGCATGATATAGGCAGAATGATATTACCGACCAAGACAGTGAAGACTGGCTGACGACGACTGGTGGGCCAGAAATGTCCACTCCAGTCTCCTTTATCTGTCGGTAATGCTATTCTGCCTCTATCATGCGGCGCTGTGCGGCTGCTAGTTGAGCTCGAGAGAGAGCCAGTAAGGCACAACGGGACGAGTGATTTCCGCAAAAACGATCGGTGAACGTTCCCTCTGCCACTGTACAATCCCGCTCACAATTGACAGGACAACGAACCTGTGGCTCAGTGGTCAGAGGCATTGAATTTCTAACTAACAGTTCGTGAGTTTGAGCCCCAGGTGCTCCACATTTCGGGGTTGGGTATGACTGACTGACGACGGCTAGTGAGCCAGAAATGATCATTCCAGTCTTCCTTGTCATTGTGAGTAATAACAACTTGTAAACAACTTTCGTGTTTTTATTTTCTTTCACCGATGTATATAATTAGGTGAACTTTGCTCGAGGACCAACTCTAGCATCAGTAATCATTAGTAATGATTAGTAATTAGTAATTGTTTCAATGTAGAAGCTCCCTGACTAGTCACGAGTAGATACTGCCGTCAAGGGCCATAGACACTAGAGTGACCATTTCTGGCTTAATTTCAGTCATCAGACAACGACACTCTAATCCAAGACTTGACACGCCAGAGGTTTGAACTCGGCATTACTCGGGCATCACACCCGGGCCTCAGCCATTTGAATCACGGGCTGACGCTTCTGTCGTCATCAAACAGCGATGTTGTCGGCGCATAAAAAATTACAGGTCCAGCCCGAGTCGTAATCGATGCACCCCACCCCCCTCTGTTGCAGCGTTTCACGTGACTCATGCGGGTGCGTCAGTCGGCCCTTGGTTTCGAGCATCTTGACCTTCGCTCTGGTATCCTGCGATCGGGCTTCAAATTCACAATCGGATGATTGAGGCCTTGAAAAATCTATGGCAAACTGTGATGCCGCAACTGCTGTCTGTGAGCGACTTCTGCCTGCGAAACTGCGTCGTTCCGTTCACGAGAGTTTGCATGCATGTTTATGTCATTGCCGCAGAATCAGCCGTTTTGTGACTTAAACTAGATGAGTGAATATGCTTGCGACAACCGCAGTTTTAACGCGAGCTTGGTACAGACTGACTTAATACCGGCCCATTCTGATTCGGCGCTGATTTAATGTCTGCAAATACACCAATATAAAAGCTGCGGAGTGTTCATTTAAGGCATTTGATGAATGTTGAAATCAAGCAAATCAGTCAACTCTCCGACGAATAAAACTTGTCAGTCAGTAAGACGAGGCGAATGCTTTTTAAAACGGCAAAACCGGTGGTTATTTTACTAAGCCACCACGTCACACATGCATGCTTTGATTAAATGCGTGGCCCACTTTTCTGTGATAACTTTTAGTAGCTCGTTTATTTTTCGAAACCATCTGCGCTCTTGCATTTACATGTTAAATTCCATAAACCGTCTGCATACACCTGAAACAGCTAAGATACTTTCAGGACAGTAGAACAAAAGAGCACACATTTCAGCAAACATTATAAAGGACCTTGAAATTGTGATTGCACTTTTAGGGAAATTCGGGTATAAATATCCAGGAATTGTCATATTCTACAGTTTTGCCGTTGTCGTAAGAAAAGCAACGCGTACATTAAGTGAGCTAACTCATGAAATCACAACAGAAATTCCGAAATGCGTTTTCGTTTCGAAATGATTAATTAAGTAGGGTTGTAAAACCAATCATTGTGCATGATAATTTTATCATAATTCAGTCACCCCAGGACGCCGGCTTTCAAACAAACTTCTTTCCGGCTGCATCTAAAAACCATACTCCGTAAAAAAGGACTGCTTAAGTAGCATGCACTTTTTTCATTCATTTTCTATTCCCTTAAAGATTAAATTATATTTCATGAAAACCACATAAGATATTCATTCTTTTGTTCATTCAGTAAAAAATTACGTCTTCTTCCAATTTTATACTTAAACAAAGGGTATAATTTGGTTTTTTAAAACTTTTCCAATTCCCAAATAATTTTGAACTCGACCGGCCGTTACACTTGCATTCAGGGTTCCCAAACTACAAGCCTTATAATTTCCGCGTACGGAAAATTATAAATTTATCTGCCGTATTAAGAGGAGACCATATGGGGTTTATAAAATTAAGCGGTGGATTTGAGCCAAATTGTTAACTTTACAAGCCAAATTGGTAAATGCAGAGACATGACGTTTTATGAATGGCCATTCCACTGTATTAAAAAATCTTACAACTAGAAACTTTTTAAAACCGAATTATACCTTTCCTTCGAAAGTAAAAATGAAAGAAGACGCAATTTTCTACTCGAGGAGCAAAAGAATGAATATTTTTGCATACGTTTTCCATGGAATATAATTGAATCGTTAAGAGCATCGAAAATAAATGAAAAAAAACGCATGCTACTTAAGTAGTCATTTTTACGGCGTATGGTTTTTAGATGCATTGGGAAAGACGTTTGATCGAAAGCGGCCTCCTGAAGTGACTGAAGTATTATAGAAGTATCATGAACGATGATTGGTTCTACAACCCTGCTTAATTAATCATTTCGAAACAAAAACGCATTTCGGAATTTCTTTTGGCTTTTCCTGAGTTAGCCAACTTTCTGTATGTTCGCGCTTACAAGGGGGGCTGGTGGAATTTGCGATGAGCTCTTAATACGATGAACTGAGGGTGAAAGTGTTTAAGCAATCTTTTAGAGCGATGTCTCGACAGGCGATCACAGACAGTGTATTGGGAGATTGTAGACAACTAGGATGAGTTCCTGCACAGACCTAGCGTCCCACCTTCAAGTAGGTATTAGCTCTACATCTGCGTGGTAACTCATCGGCGAGGTGGTACGGTGTACAGATGTCCTACCAGTCAAAACCAGCGAGTCATTTACATCACGGCGATCACAGAAGAGCCCAACAGATGTGGGAATTCACATTCACATGATAGGCACGAACTTTCGACAAGGTCTCTGCATGCCCATATCTCATGGCTGCATAGAATTTGCCAGAGACTTCTTACATAAACATCTTTTTTTTCGGTGTGCGCGCGCATGCCTCTAAAGACGCGCGGTCGGTCTCACGTTGGTGCTGAGCAGTCGTCAACATACCCACGGTCTTCATTAGCATAGCGGAGGCCTCCTTCTCCGTTACTTGTCATCCCTGTGGCAAACTTGAACCAAGTGACCTCTGTAACGGCGCCAACTGTCCTTCTTCTATAACATGTTAAGAAGTTGAGCTTAGTTGCTGGATGTCCGTTTTGTAAACGCCCCTGGGTCAACAGTAACACATCACGCGGTCCCTCCTTATTTCTGACATTATGATTACCAGACAAGTCCAGTACTCTGGTTTCAAAAGGGTGAGGTGTTAAGCGGACTTCCTAGAGGGCATTTGCGCTTCAGAGGAGGGTCGTATCGGCTTTCCTGTCTGCCGCCTGTATCTCCTATCAGGCTTTCCAAAGTTCTCTCAAACTACACCAGAATTTGTGTGAAGATGTTTGTTTACTCGGTTTTATCCGTTTGTTGTTCATTTCCATTTCACCTACATAGTGGTCACCCGATCGGTGAATGCCCTTCTAACAAATTTACAGTACGTGACCTAACTCATAAAACTCGTTCACAGAGTCTGATATGGGAATTTTCTGAAGCGTTAAACGTTGCGTATTTACATCACTTCTCCAGCTCCTTCGAGCTTTTGCCATTTTCTTGTGCAGAAAATGTGTCTGCTCAGTTTTATCATAAATTTGAGCAAAAATTGACGTCGCCATATATTCGGGAAATTTCCCATGCTAATACCTGTCCTAGGCTTCGACTGCTTATCTGAACGTGTTTTGATAGGAAAGTAGTTTTTTCTCGAGAGTTTTAATAAACAGAGCTTGCTGCACTTAAAAATTGACTTTTTGCCTGATGGTAACTGTGGGAATCAGTTTGCTGTCACAGGTTATTTTTCAAGAACCAAGGGTTCCATCGATTTTTAAAGGTCAGATTAGCAAATCAATGCGATTTTTTGCCCTAAAGTGCAGTATTTACTAGCCACCGAACGGCCTGTCAACATGTGGCATTAGGAAAATGTTTACTCCTATGACGTCCCTATCGGTGAAATCAAGCAAAATCCTGTTTGATTTAATGAACCGCATCTTAATCAGTGCAAGAGCGTAGAAAATACAACAGGTCCTCAGAAACCGTTTTGGAAATCTATGCTCAGAATGTAGGCTGTTAGCAAACTGACAAACCTGACATTGCTGTAATTTTTGAAGGATATTTAAATGAAAAATTCACTAATGGACCATTTTCAAACATTATTCTACTTGTGCTGGCATATTTTCTTAGTTATTTGCATGGACAAGATTTCTGTATATCGAAAACTGAAGTTTACTGAAT